>CM060964.1:239806517-240169017 GCA_030765045.1 Tenodera sinensis
TAACAAAAGATAATCGAATCTGCCCGTAGTTCTATGCTTTGTACAGTCCCGTTCAAAGTCGAGTGGTGATGCCAGTGTTGTACCTCAGGGACATGTGAGTGCATATTTGCCTTTGTATTTATGTGGGTCTGAGGCTAAGAATTTCGCCCAAAACAATTTTTACTACTCACTTTAAAAGCATCTAACATAGTGAGTGGTGAAATAAGGTCAGAGATACACACATATACAATCAGCAAAACTGTATAACTCATCAATAACCAGTTTTGTTTGATAAAGATTTGGATAAATATTGCTGTCTAGAGCTACTATAGCAACATAAAGGCATTATTACAAATGTGAATTTTAGGTAAATGCTTACTCATTAATTCATTTGTCACAGGGGTACCTTATAAATGATGATAATTTAACTATTGCAGAGCCGTATCCAGAGAAACAGTCATGTTTCAAAAGACCTTTATTTAACTGAGGCGCACACTTCCAAACTGCTCTAAAACCATTTTTTCCAAACTGGTTTTTGTTGTCTCCATTGTAAGAACTAAACTGATAGCCATCTTCCCTAGCATTGATAACCTTCGAAACTGCTTGGAATACTGCGCAAAACTGCATTTAAAGAATGGTCACTTTTCCAATATTCTCTAAATCCACACTCTGTGTTGTCAATATAATCCCAGGCAGCCTGTTTCACGGCAGCAGTACACGAGCAATGAATATATGATCTTGAATTACCACTTCACTCCCAAAAGAACTCAGTTCTGCCTAAGCTACCTGACCAGACGGTATATTACAGCCGGCAACTGTTTATTTACAATTTCACGATTTGTACAGGGAGTTGAAAGCTCCCCAGAACAAAAATACTGTCGCTGTCTATACATGGCTGTAAGATGAATATCCTAAAGGTTGCAATGAAGTTGCTTTTGTTGCACATTGTCAGCTCATAAATACTGGTTTGAGAGAACTTTATGCTTACGGGTACCCTGGGCAAAATAAGAGTTATTGTTTAACTGGGATGTTACGCTATTACCTAGAGAAGGAATCTCCCGAACAGGTAAATGAGGTGGTGCTCATGTTTCCGGTGCTTGGCCATTCATTTCTGCCACCAGATAGTGTATTCGGTCGAATAGAGTAAAAGTAAGAAAATTAAATAGTATAACCGATCCCTCTGAATATATGCGTTTTTTATGAGGAACAAGTTACTGATAAGAAAGCAGGACAATTTGCCCCTTCAAAGAGGTTATCACCAAGAGAGGAAAGCAGGCGCTTTGATGAGAGGAGAATGCCATTTCCTTAGTGATGTGGGGCTTATCGTCCGCTTCTTAAAAGAGGAAAATCAAACCAGGACATCCAGTTGCGAAAAAGAAAAGAGTGGCCATAAAAGACGAAAAAATTCATGACATAAAAGAACCGATATAAACATTTTGAACCTTTGTGGGAAAGAAATAGTGATCTGACTTTATATGTTTACTTTACCTCTGGCTGCACAGGGAAATCAGATATTCCAGCGCAAGAAATAGAAGCACACACTTTAGAAGAGGAAATTCATGATCTAACTAAATTTAATTCAAATAATTAAAAATAAATACGTTTTAATAGCGTTCATATTATTTCTATTAAAATTTGTGAAACTCCTACCGTGTTAATGCGAGTTTCCATTAACCTATAAATAGTTTTTCTAAGTTAACGCTTGAATTCCAAAATTCAGTATATCGAAATAATAAAAGTCAATTTTCACCCACATACTTAACAGTAAGCTACTGTTTTCAGTTTAAAAGACATGTCCAAAAGATTGGTAATTCCAGAAAGAAAAATGGAAGGCATGAAATATTTTTTTCATTTCCTGAAAAATTTTCTTAAAGGTATCTAGCCGAGTTTGGAGTTATGCACCTCAATAGTGACAAATAACAGCCATTACAGTCTCTGTTTGTTGCAATACGGAAAATAACCAAAGAATAATAATTGTATATTATACCTTTACCCACAGTTTTACCTCATTCGAAACATTTAGAACAAATTGCCACTGCGATTGGTAAGGGTTGTAAAATAAACTACGGAACACGACTACAGTTAGAAGGCATTTAAATAATTGTACCAGTGATCAGAGTGAAGTTTTTTTTTTTTTTAGCTATAAAGAAAAGAATTAATCATTTTATAGAGCAGAAATGAGCATCGATTATCAACTACTGCTTGCATCAATGGAAGAAATATAGTCAATAGTTTTGGCTTCTAATTAAACAGCTATAAAGTATTCTAAATAAACTGAAACTAAAACAGCGCAGGTAACGTGGCCTACTTTCTTTCTAGAATTAAACGTGCAGTGATATTTGTACAATAATAATTTACTTTTAACATATTTTTGTGAGAAATCTAACTTTATTACTTCCCCGACTGGTCAAATTTGTGAACAGACCAGGTGTACTTGACGCAACCACCATGCTCAGAAAACAACAGGTAACATGCATTATTTTGTTGTGTTAACTAAACTCTTCGCACGACAACCTGTACAGAAGAAGGCCTTTCCAAGGGTTGTGTAAAGGAACGTTCCTATTTACGAACAAAGTATGGGTAGCCAAAATGTCACACTACACCACGAGATAAGGAAGAATTTTTGGGATGTAGGATGTTGCGCTATTCCCTTCTGAAGTTGTTACTGTAATGGACAAAGGAAAATATTAACACATGCACTAAATTCTCCATTTTTAAAAAACGGACAGTTGATGGACTAGATGTCGCCCAAAAAGCTGTTAGAGAAGAAAATCAACTGAGGAGCAAGATTTAGTCTTAAGGCAAGTTAACACAAGGAATCCTTTGTTGTCAGCAGTTACAATAATAATAATAATAATAATAATAATAATAATAATAATAATAATAATAATAATAATAATAATAATAATAATAATAATAATAATAATAATAATAATAATAATAATAATAATAATAATAATAATAATAATAATAATAATAATAATAATAATAATAATAATAATAATAATAATAATAATAATAATAATAATAATAATAAACTTACAATATCAATAATAACAATGACTAATAATAAACAAATACCTACAGCAATAACATTAATAAGAAACGAAGAAATGTCAATGAAACATCACGTGGTCTCATGCTTGCTCTTTACAATCTCTAATTCAAATGTTAGACAATAGCAGCATACACAGGAGTGAGTTTATTCCCTGGTAAATAAAGATCCTGTAAGTAGAATGAGACTTTTTTCGGTTGTTTGTACTGTTCTTGTCTATTATCACGAAGTACAGTTTGTCCAGAACGCCCTGACACTCGACATGCGCGAGAGAGGAGAAATTAGGGAGAAGTGACTGGAGTGGTGGGGAACAAGCGAGTGATGTCAGAACTGAGGCAGTCACATACACAAACCGTGTATGTTTACGTATTATAAATAATTATTGTGTAGTTATCACGGTGAGAGCGAGCGCTGCACTGATCCCCACCTCTCTTATTAACCAAGTGGACACGCTTCTTCTATTGCGCATCTATACTTCAGGAGTGGGGGAGTGTCACGACAATCTGGACAAACTTTACACACGCTGGTTCAACGGCCTCTCACCTCACGTCCCGCTGAGAGGCGGCAACACCACTGGCCTCTCTTGCACCGTGAACTTCTGTAACTGTTTTAACGCACGATGGGTTATCTACTTAGGGTGGGGCCGGCTACAGGGACCACCTTTTATATTACACCATAACACTAACAAAAGTATTAATTTTGATATAATAATGATAATAATACTAAAACTAATTACAATAAAACTAATAATTATCAGGCTTATGTTAATGATGATAATAATGATGATAAGCATAATGATGATGTAAGTATACTAATAAAAATAATAAAATAATCAAATACAACAATAATAACTACAAACAAAGGCAACACAATAGATAATAATTAAATACAGCAGTAACATTAATAAGAAACGAACAAGCGCTAACGAATGTTAATGACGTTACCTCATGCTGGCACTTTACAATCCCTAGTCCGTAATGTTAGACAACAGCAGCGTATAGCAGAGTGAATTTATTCCCTGAAAAATAAAGATAAAAAATGAGACCTATTCTGTTATTGTCTATTATCACGTACTGTACACGCTAGTTCAACTGCATCTCACCTCACGCCTTCGCTGAGAGGCAGGACACGCCACTGCCCTCTCTATGGCTAGAATCGCGCCGTGAACTTCTGCAACTGTTATCGCTCACGAAGGGTTATCTACTTACGCCGATGCCGGATGAAGTAGGCCACCTGGTGCAATAATTTCATAAAGAATGGTGAGTGGTAAATTAATTTAATTAAATCGTAATTTGAGCTTAAAGAAGTAATCGTACAACATCGGGTAAGTCAACCGTTCTTTAAATAAATATAGCACATGTGGTTCACTCTTCTCCTCGCTTACTTGCAGATGCTGATATCAATTGTTTTACATTTTACTTGTTACATTTTAACCGTGTGTCCAATATTACGCCTTATTTAGCAACGGCGACTGCATCTTCAGCAGGCATCCTCATAGATATCGCGGACCTCTTGGTATACTTTGCGTTAATTTTCATATTTTCCACATTTTGTGAACTATTCATATAATTTTATATTTTATAAGCTATTCTTCCTAACTAATTATGGCTGCATGTGGAAAGTTTGAAAACGATTATAACTTTAATTTTGAGAAAGAAAAGGCGGAGTAAAGCCTGTATTGCTCTCTTGATTGCTTTCCATTAACCTCTTCCAGGAAAATGGGTTGCTTGAGAGCTTTACAAGTCCGAACGCAGATTTAATTTGCGATACGGTCCAGCTATACGGTCCAGACAGAGAAAAGAACATTCTGAAACCAATTTTTCCTGCAGACCGGAGGCAGTTTCTCATTAACTTCTTTTCTACTGTGAAACAAGTTCCCTTCTAGTGAGTAATGCTTATATCACTGAGAAGTGTTATAATTTAGCTTGCATTTTGATTAAAAACGTTATTAGAACTAAAATCATACAGGACTTTCTATCCTCGACGTGAAATGGGAACTAATGCATAACAATAGGTATGTCACTACAAAAATGAATAAAAATGCAAAGAAAGCACACAATTGTTAAGTAGAAACCGATCATGCAATTCAATGTGAAGTTGACTGGTATATGCTACACAAAATTTCAAGCTAACAACAAAATATATCTAGCGAAACTTAGAACTGTTCGTCTGCAGTTATAGTAGATTTACACGTTACTTTCATTTTCAAAGTTTGTAACAAAGGTTAATTTTTATCACGTGAATGTGTGTACATTTCATAAATAACCGTAATAACCTGGTTCTATTATGACTTCAAAATCACCTGGCTCAGGCCATGCTGATGACTTGTGCTTTATAGTAAGTGAAAAATTTCGGAGTGCCGTTTCAGAGCTCATACAGGGCTCCTACGAACTATAAAGTAATAATGTGGGAAAATAGAACTGTCCGCTAATCCGTTCAAGACTAAAATAATTATCTTTCGAGTCGCAGTACTAAGAACACTTGGCCAATCAGAGCTCACCTTGACCTGCTGCAGTACAGAGAACACCCAACCAATCAGAGCTCACCTCCAACTTCCAGTCCCAATAAAACGCTGATTTTTATTTGATAGATGTATAATAATGTTAGCAAATGAGCAACTTCGGCAAGCCTGGACTACGCATGTGAGTTGATGGAGAGGTTCTGCACGATCGTTTTTATGCTGCTAAGTAAAAACACATAACATTTGTAATTCTTCCTCTTCTGGCAGTACGAACTTAAACTCATCTCTTTCGGCTTAAGGTGTCCACATGGCACGAGCGATTTCAAACGTCTCCATCATCTAAATTTCTAAAGTCAAACTGCTACGAAATGTCTCAATGTGTAAGGCTTCTGCTGCTACCTGATGATTTGATTTCGTATCTTGTGAATCGGAAACTCCAAAGCTTTCAAATCCATTCTTTTGGCGATCCAAACCGGTTTGACATGTAGTACCAGTGTGAATAGCCCAAAACAGAAAACAGTTTCGAATCATTATATATTGTGATACTAACCAGCACGACTATTTATGTCAAAAAGCTTTACATGTCCATTTAGAACTTAAAAGAAGTACAATAATTATCCTCCGAGGTTTCGTAAAGCGCTTCATTAACGTGTATTCCATGTACTTTCTGTACGATTCCATAACTATAAAACCTTCCATTCTTTGCCTGGTTTCATGGAAAGGATAAAGTAAGGAAGACCTACGTACAAAATATCAAAGAAAATTAATATGAGCAGCATATTATTTACACCACAAGCCATATAGGTAATGAGCTATTGTGTAATATGGCAACGTTGGGTTTTCAATAAAATTTCTTAAATCCACTTTAGGTGCCTGAGTCAGTATTCTGTGTCACCCAGAAAATGCAGGAAAGTGCAAACACTTGAGCAAACTTCAACCTGCAAACCTCTAAACACAACGGTGAATATATGCATACGAAATTATTAATGCCGCGAATGACTTTATTAGGAGGAAACTGCATTTGCTAGTTTCTTTTTATCGTTTCTGAAAGCTTTTGTCCATATTTTTATGTCTCTTTTTAATATCTATAACAGTTTTAAAACGAAAAAGCAATTAAACATTTCACGTTTGGAAAGTATGTCTATGCCACTGAAATTCGTTAACAATCTTAAGCTTTTATTCTTCAAAGCCGGCTTAACTAAGAAATTTGGTACTCATTCGACTTCTTTTTTTTTTTTTTCTGAATTTTGTCATGCACTCGCACACGTAGGCATGCAGAAATAGACGGGTATTTATCATTATGATTACTATTTCACAAATCCTTAAACTCATTATGTCACTGAAACCTCGATATTGAATTCCTAGTTGCAATGTCCTCTATTGTAGGCAGAACAGATAAAAGGAAAGAACAGCAAAATATCGATAGAAAATCGTATTGGTAAATAATCTTAATAAGTATTCGAAGTATTCAACTTTTATTTTACTTTCTGACAGAGCAGAGAACGGGTTTACACCCAAACGTGTTCTTTGGTTTTGTCACGGAGTTCTTTGTGTCTGTCTGGTTTCACCCGATGCAGTCTCTATGCTTTGTGCTACGACTACGTGACTAACGGGTTGTTAGCGCACAGAGGCCACAAAGGATGACGCCGATTGGCTTATCATCTTGCGGCAGCGTTCGACTTCCATTGTTACCTGCGGGGTCATGCAATCACTTGTACTCGATTTATACAAACACACAGGGTTACCAACTCCCCCAAATAAAGTAAAATTAAAAAATTGGGGAGCGAGTGACTTTCCATATACTTTTATGCCATCCTCGAGGACGTGATCTTATGTGTAAGGTTGAATGAAGAACTTATAATAAGCTTTTAGCTGTTAACCTCACATTTCAGCAAAAAACAATAAGTTTGCGTATTTTGCCCGGTACCCTCATTAAAATATAGAGCAATTAATGGACAGCTGTTCTAGTGAAGTCCTACCTGCTTTTGTTTTTATAAATCGTCAGTCAGCCGCCTCATTCGGTAGTTTTCTTACGGGGAGATTAGAGGCTGAAACCCATCAATGTCAAATCTCCTAAATTTATGCCCTTTATCCCAAACTAGGAGGGCGAATCAAAAAGCAACTTGCGCTTTCAAGTTGTGGCCATTTATTAACGCACATACACATAGGCAACACAGCTATGGCAACATAAAATGTAAGTTCACTTTTCCACACAGTCCCCAAAAGACTGTAAACATTTATTGGATCGGGCAACCAACTTTTCGATCCCGGATGTGCAGAGATCACCTTCAGTACTGTGTAACCACGTGCTGGATACAGCTGCTTTCACCTCCTCATTGTTTCGGAATTATCGTCACCAAGATCCTTTTTCACCTTACTAAACACATAGTAATCGCATGGCGCTAAGTCTGAACTGTATGGGGGATGTTGTCTTACCTTCCACTTAAATCGCTATAGCAGTTCCGACGTTTGGTGGGCCGTGAGAGGTGTTGCGGTGAAAATAGCTTTCGCACAATAAAGAGCAGTGATTTCACAATGAATGTTCATGTAACTCAGCTGTTTAGCCCACAGAAATCTGACTGTTGCACGCACCTCCAATTTGGAGTGAATAACCAGTTGGTATGCCATTGAGCCAGGCCTGCTCTGCTCACACAACACGACGGAGTACCACACCACCCTACGTATCGGATCTGTCAACATTTACTGTAGCTTGCTACACATTGGCCACCGTCACGACACACAGCGTGCTCTAGTGGCGGGCAAGTGCAACTTACTTTTTGATTCACCTTCGTACTTAAGATGTCAGACTGAATGTTCATAGGATGTGCATATATATGCTTTAAACTCACTGATCTACTTTAATTAATTAATCTTATTTAATATGTGGTATGTGAGTATTGTTGTCTAAATTAGTCCATTGGTTCATTAAAGTTCAGCTATTGCCTTTTAAAACATTAACCAAACATCTTATTAACACTACAGCAGATTGACTTTCATATGGAGGTTACATTTATTTACCTAAAATTCGATTTCAGGCCGAAAAATAGTTCAAACCAAAAATAGAAGAAACACATTCGCAAAGAAAGAAATAGCATATTTTGAACACACAGAATACTTTGTACTTAACAGTATTCAATTTGAAGAGTAAAACATCTCCTAAAACATGAGCTCTACTTTTAAGTGTGTAGGTGTTGACATTTTTCTGCGAAGTAGCGCAACATTCATAGTATAGAATCGCACAATGTCTAAAATCATATTTGAAGCATAGGAAATGTGCATAACAAAGTATACATGAAACTCAGGAGTAGTTAAAGTTCATAAGACTGCATACTCCACGACTACTACTACTGCCACTATTACCACTACTAACACTATTACCACTACTACAACTACCAGTACTACCAATACTACAACTACTAATGCCAACACAACCACCACCACCAACACCACCACCATCACCAACACCACCACTACCACCAACACCACCAACACCCCAACACCACCACCAACACCACCACCACCAACACCACCACCAACACCACCACCACCAACACCACCACCACCAGCACCACCACCAACACCACCAACACCACCACCACCAACACCACCACCACCAACACCACCACCACTACTGTAGCGTAGTGGTAAAATGTCTGCCTCACTTCCAAGAGGTCGCGAGTTGGAATCTCGCTTAGGGTGAGTTGTCCGGATGTTTTTCCGAGGTTTTCCCTTATCCTGAGAAGACGAATTTCGGGTAACTTAAATCTTTATGGACCTCGGGCTCATTTGAGCATCATTTCATCCATTTCATTCATTCACCGTCCGATATAACACTATGTTGGAGGACGTTAATAATAATAATAATAATAATAATAATAATAATAATAATAATAATAATAATAATAATAATAATAATAATAATAATAATAATAATAATAATAATAATAATAATAATAATAATAATAATAATAATAATAATAATAATAATAATAATAATAATAATAATAATAATAATAATAATAATAATAATAATAATAATAATAATAATAATAATAATAATAATAATAATAATAATAATAATAATAATAATAATAATAATAATAATAATAATAATAATAATAATAATAATAATAATAATAATAATAATAATAATAATAATAATAATAATAATAATAATAATAATAATAATAATAATAATAATAATAATAATAATAATAATAATAATAATAATAATAATAATAATAATAATAATAATAATAATAATAATAATAAATAGCACGAAGAAGGGGCAGGTATATAAATCCTTATAGACCAGAGTAATTAAGTAACAAAAATTAACCCTAAGTCATCAGCCCTTCGCGGGTCAAGGCTTACCGCCCAGCCGCTGCGTCCCCCACCTCTGTCCACAACAGGCGTCATGAGTGTGGTACAACACTGGAGGGTGGGATGCGGTCAGCGCGCCGAGCCCTCCCGGCTGGTTGTGCGGCCTCTGCGACGTAGTGTTTCTACTTCTTTATTAAGTAGCTCCTCAATTGGCCCTTCAGCGACCTAAGGAGGCTGAGTGTACCCCGTGCCGACCTCTCAGTGGGGGAAAAAGTGACCACCCCGGTACGGGGGATCGAAACCGGGTCTTCCGCGGCAGAGGCAGGCGCGCAACCACTGTGCTACGGAGGCAGACCAAAGTACTAACTGCATCAGGATATCAAAATGCATCCAAATCTCATATTTTTAAATATTATTTCCAAGTCTACCCATCCGTATCTCTAAAATGGTATTTTGTTATATTGGGCTAACCATCGGTGCTTGTTTAGATGGATCATATTAGAACTCGTTAAGAAGGACTATTAATTCTTACTACTCTTATATTCCACATCATGTGTAAAGTCAGTTTCTTACTCAGGTTTGTTTATCGTATGTGTTCCAATGATAGGCATGATGGTGCAATGTATAGTTTGCGTAGGTAAATTTGGAAACCTTAAGAGCGAGAAACATTCTACGGCATTCTAGGGGAATGGGCCACATTTTCTGATTCCAGGTGTACTTGTTACTGTTGGAAGTATGGTTTTAAATACTGTGCTGATAACAGTATCACAATATCATGGGGCCACGTAACGGAAGGGATTGTACCCTACATGCGAATGATTTTCGGTGAAACCTACCATTCTGTGTTGTCCTGGTTTTATCGCCATGAGCGTGACGTTCTTTTTTCGAGAACTGCATGGTATTTCGGTGAAAATTTACAACAAAACGTTCTCTCAAAATGCGATTCCTAACGATGAGATACACAAACAGCCATGCACGGGGATAACATGTGGTGTTCAGTACAAATCATTTTTATGTCCAGCTTTGCGTACAACAGCTACAGTTTTTCCCCACGCAACATCGCTCTGAGGTTCGGATTTACCTCGACAAATAGCTGCCCCAAAGCAAGAAATATGGGGAAAGGTTTTTAGTACTCACAACAAACTCTGTCCTGCCCTTAAAGACGTGTTTTGATTACTAGGGTTCAATCCATCAGGGAACACAAATACTTCAGTTCTTGGTGGAGAAGGAGAAGTAGTTTATAGTCTCGCTTTTGTGTAAGAAACTCTGATGTATAATAGTCACAGAACCTTTTATATTCGTAACGTTATTTTAACTCCATAGTAACTTCAAATGTGGTTTTTTTCTATACGTGTAATGCTTAGATTTAACAAATTAAGTACATTCATAAGTATACATATATAGTGATTCTTAATGGTTAATGAACTGCACCGAAACATTTTCAGAGGATATGTAGATATGTTAAACAGGTAATTTGAGATAGGAGATTAAAGGCCTGTTCAAATTTCGAGCTTACGGCTATAAGTTTCTAAGGTGCCAATACGCCACTGGCTAATACAACCATTCCAGAGCGCAATACACGAAAACGAAGGGGGGTTTTTGAGCGTGCCTCTCTGGCGCAGTGATTATATTAGCGTTTGAGTATAAGGTCATCATCGTTTTCGGGTTCGAGTCTCGTTTACTGTGGTTTTTTCTTTTCTTTTCTTTCTTTTCAGTGAAGCATATTAATAATGTTTTGGCCTATATTTGAAATTCTGTTTATGCATTTCTATAGCAACATATCAACACAGTTGTAATTCTTGCTAACAAAAGGTTGAATCCTACTTAATAGGTTCATATGCTGTACTTCAAAATAGGGGTGTTTTAAAGGGCGAAGGAAGTACAAAAACATCTAAGACTTTACGTCACTTTATACGAAATGCTGACCTGAATTTTCATGGCAAAGTTTACAGCGGCGAAGGAACGACTGTCGTATTCTTTCTAACAACGGAATCAAGGAAATGATAGTCGAATTAATGCTCTTATTTGTATAGAATGAAAAAAAAAAAAAAAAAAAAAAAAATACAGTAGCTACATTACTGGAAACGAACCCATGACTTCGGGAAAACAGTTCTCGGTGTTACGAATCAAACCACAAGAGTAGTTACATGTCTCTAGAGTAGGCTATACGTAACACAAGAAGGCAGCAAATAGTTGTTCAGTGTCGCATTGTCAAGTGATTAGTTCGAGATTTGAGAAATCTTTGTGGCATAAATCTTGAGAACGGTGATGTCAATTTTTCACCCGGATTTGCTTTAATACCGACTTATCGGTATATGATACCAATATGTTTAATATGATGTGGGGGCGCAGCGGCCGGGCGGTAAGCCTCGGCCCGCGCAGGTCTGTTGCGCTAGGGGGGTTATCATGATTTCTCACTTCTCCCTAAGCCTCCTTTCCAATAAATGTGATCGGCAGGCACAGGAATTCCTAAGCAATTGGCTCGTAGCTATCCACATTTAAATCATTATCGACACAACGTATAGACAGAGAAATACTAAGGGTTACTGAAAGGAAGGTAAAATCGGTGTGGTGAGTGCTCACTGCAACTGTTAACACACTGTTCATGGGATGGGGATGGTTTGTTACCTGCGACGTCCCTTCCTAAAGTCCAGTAACAATTCAACCTTACTTTATTTCAGTCGACATAAATGCTTAGAAGTGCATATTCCTGTAATGCTTAGAGATGTTTCTAGAGGGTTAGCTCGCTTGTTAGCATTAGCTTTTAAATAGATGTATGCCACCATACATGGTCAATGTTTACCACGTTAATCATGCTCAAAAGCATCTTAGGTTTGCAATTCGACGTATTTATTTCAAAAGAAATGACATACTTTCCTTCATTTATGCATTAAGATGACGTTTTGTTTGTGTAACTGCAGCGTTCATTATTTTGTTTCAACCCTTTTTGCATTGTCAACTACGCATAGCAAGTAGAAGTACCTACATATTCGACCCAAAATTTCGATCTCGACATTTCACCGGAGATATGTTTTGAGACTCCCTCAATTCAAATAAAGATAATTTTTAGAAACAGTTCGGTGTATGTGTCTGTGCGTCTGTGTCTGTGTGTGCGTGCGTGCGTGTATGTGTCTGTGTGTGTGCGTGCGTGCGTGTGCGTCTGTGTCTGTGTGTGTGCGTGCGTGTGTGTATGTGTCTGTGCGTCTGTGTCTGTGTGTGCGTGCGTGCGTGTGTGTATGTGTCTGTGTGTGTGCGTGCGTGCGTGTGCGTCTGTGTCTGTGTGTGTGCGTGCGTGTGTGTATGTGTCTGTGCGTCTGTGTCTGTGTGTGCGTGCGTGCGTGTGTGTATGTGTCTGTGTGTGTGCGTGCGTGCGTGTGCGTCTGTGTCTGTGTGTGTGCGTGCGTGTGTGTATGTGTCTGTGCGTCTGTGTCTGTGTGTGCGTGCGTGCGTGTGTGTATGTGTCTGTGTGTGTGCGTGCGTGCGTGTGCGTCTGTGTCTGTGTGTGCGTGCGTGCGTGTGTGTATGTGTCTGTGCGTCTGTGTCTGTGTGTGTGCGTGCGTGCGTGTGTGTATGTGTCTGTGCGTCTGTGTCTGTGTGTGTGCGTCCGTGCGTGTGTGTATGTGTCTGTGTGCACTTGGGCGCGCGCACGGGCCTGTGTCTGTGTGTCCCTGTGAGAAGTATAACTCAAATACAAAAAGTTGGGATTTAAATTTAATATATTTTAGGGATACGACACGAAGATTATGAAGAAAATTCCTCTACCCTACACTACCATTTACAAGGAAATTTTTTAAAAAATTTTGATTTTCTCAGAAATGGCTCTAACGATTTTGATTAAAGTGCTATACATTTAAGATACTTTTCTGGACAATGAAGTGTCTATTTTGAGTTTGTTGATTATAGCCCATGTAGTCCTGTTTACTCTTGATGACTTTTGTATAAGGGTCACTCCACGTCAAATCGAACACCCGTAAAACACGACTTTTTCGTAGGAGGTTCAAAATTGTTTTAGGAATAATAGGCATAAAATAAGGAGACTCGTATTTTTTTATTTCCGCATTCTTAAATTACTTGCTTAGTTATGGCTATTAGAAACTAAGCAATTTCTGCGCGCACCGTAATATAAAATCACTTGTTACTTTAAGTTCATATAGAGTTGAGAGTTGGGGTTGGGCGCACTGGAAAGGTTAAATATAACACTTTTAACAACTTTCGATCAATTGTTATTACACATAAATTTTGGACTGTTTTTTTTTATAGTATATTTTGTAAAACCAAAAATAGAATTTAAATCGATGTATTAAAAATCTAAAAAAAATACACACGTATTACCTGACATTTTATCTATAAAATAAAATGTTGAAAACTATGGAGCTTGCATTAGTGCATTTGCTACAATTTTTTTTCTGGAGGCCTGCAAGCGCACACGGACGAGTAACAAGCCAGGTGACTGCAGACAGCCTGCGAATTGCCGCGTCAGCTATGCTACTCACATAACTTTTTACTAAGGCAGTACAGTCCATACAGAAAAATGTCTCCACAATATACCTTCTTTCTGATGCTCCTGTGGCATCTGATAGGTGCTTTTGAGCTTTTGAATTTTTTTGAAAAAATCTTCTGATGTAAACAGTTCTTTGATTTTAGTTTCTTCCTTTGAAATAATTTCTCTACTCTGACTGTGTAATGTTTTTGTCCCTAATTTAGAACTTACAGGGGGCATAATTGATTTACGCTATGATCAATGTCTCACAAATTCACTATATTCACTCTTTATCGCAAAGGTTTATGTCTCAACTGCACGCTGCACTAAAAAGCACCTTTGAATTAGCAAGACATGCAGATATCACTACCTTCCCCCTCCCTCCCCCTGTGCATGGTTTCATTCGCAGAATTATACAATATGAGCTGATGAAACAGACAAAAGCTATGGATTCGCCAACAGGACTTCCAGTCAAGGTCAGGGGCCAAGAACGATGGGTCCAGCTGTGCTTTAAAATTACATTCCTTCATTCCTTTGTCAAAAATTGAAGCTTTAGTGATACAAAGTTCTTTCGAAGAAAGAGGTAAAGCTGTGTGTTGTATGGAAACATTAGCTTAAAATGCATATTTTAAAAACATTTTGAAGATGCTAATAGTGTACATGTAATAGTGTCAGCTAGAAGTGTTCTCCTTACTGTGCTGTTGTAACGTTCAAGGAACCTCAAGCAATGAACAGTTGCCGCAATGGAAGGTGGCAATTGTGCGAGGTTACTGTAGCCACCACCGCTACCACGCGAATTCGCTGCACTGACTTGCAAAGTTAATTACAACTGAACTATTAGAGACTCCATTCTGATTTATTCTGAGAATATTGAATAAACTTCATTGTATTTTTAGTTTTTTTTCAGATTTTTAAATACTCGAGTTTATGCTATTATCTAACTTAAAAACTTTAATCGTATAAAATATAATATTAATAATAATTAATAAAATTTTCTAATAAATACCTCAAGAAATACTGCAATTTATCTTTAATTTGAGCTAAAGATCAAGTAATTTTCTTCATTATAATCGGAGGTATGATTGATCGAAGAGTGAGGAGCGCGCGATTTTTGGGACATTTCAAAAATTAATATCTGCCAAAATAAATTTGTTTATACAAAACGAAGAAACACGGGTCAAATATATTTTGTTCCAAAACACCCAAAAAAATTTCAAGAAAATCTGAGAGATCAAGGTCATTTTTTGTCATATTTTGTTCGATTTGACGTGAAATGACTCATAACTGGTGAACCGTAAGAGATACACCAAATCTTACTATATAAAAAGTGTAGATCTCGTTAAAATACAAAGTTATCTCCAAATGCATTTTTTTGACTAAAACCATTTCGGAGATATTACTTGTTATTTGTGTGGGCTTTAAAATACTAATACTTTCCTCAAATAGAAGGTTGTTATACACTTCTTTTATCTCTTGTACATGAAAAGAGAACGTAAAGACTTAATATCGTATAGCGACAAACTTTAAAAGATATGACTATTGCTCAAAGCCTACTGTATTTCCATATTCCATTTGCACCTATAAGAAAATTAAGATAATTTCTGCAGATATTTATCTCGAGTAACATGAAGAAGATAAAGGAACAAGGGTTTGTAAGAATAGTTAGCACAGGAGTAGAGAAATGCATGTGAGTGCAACACATCAGATGTTTACCTTAGTTACCAATTTTTTAAAACCGCTCATATATTGACGTTTTTCTCGTAAAATGCATGTTGGAATTTTATGGCAGACAAAACATTTAGTGGTATCTGATATCTGACCACTACTATTCCCTTTCCTTTGTGCGAATAATTTTGTGGCCGCAAATGATGCAAATGATTATATCACTATCGTGATTTCACAGTGTGTTTAACTATCCAACACTGAAATTCGTGGCAAACCTCTGATTGTATGTTTTGTGGACCAGCTTCTTCTGTTAACCGCCATTAAACTTTGTGTCAGTCATAGTTAGGAATCAGTTGTAACTTTAATCCAATACAGAACAGTTGAAACGAAATGGATAAGGCAATAGTGGATAAGAAACCCGAAGCAACTGGAAACCCTTGGGAAGCACTACGCCAAGTTTAGTGTAAAAGACTCACCACAGTACATCAGCAAATTGGATTTGCACTGCTTAGAGATGTCGCACAAACATTGGCTGGTGTTTCATGAAGTATATGTACCTTTTCTACGTACAGTAAGCAGAGGAAGTATCCATCCAAAAATTGAATACTGTGATTTCAACGGAAATATATTTTGAAACTACATGGATTAAAAAAAACAAAGCTATTTAGAAAAAGATTTGTGTGAGTGTCTATGAACTGCATAACTAAAACCCCAAGGTCGGTTATATATCAAACCTGCTATTCAGGCTCAGCGTTTTATACGACACGATTTAAAAAAAAAGATCCCTATCCCAAATTATCCGTTAGAAAGGAAACACTTTGAAAATTTTAATTTTCTCAAAAATGGTTCTAACGATTTTGATTATATTACCATATGTTTTAGATGTTATCAAACAAGTGATAAGTGTATCTTGAATTTTCTGGGAATAGCCTTCAAGGTGGTCTACATTCTGAGTTTTTTTTTTTGTATTTTTTTTTTTTTTTTTTTTTTTTTTTTTGCATAACTGGTAAACCTGAAGTAAACCGGAAAAAGTAGGCAAAAGCGAACTATAAAAATCTAAATCTCCTTAAAGCATGCAATTGTCAAATTGGTTTTTTTTTTTTTTTTTTTTTTTTTTTTTTTTTTTTTTTTTTTTTTTTTCCGTCTTCCTTCCCTTGTGGAGTTAACTATTTCCGAGATATTCCTTCTTATTGATTTGAATTGTTATACTTTTCCCAAATGGGAAGCCATTATTTATTTCTGTCCTCCCGGACATGCAAAGAAAGCGGAATTTTAAACTCGTCACATTACTTCCACTATTGACTCGCTTACTGGGATACACCGCTGAAATCTAGTATAAATCTCGCAAAAATGGACATTTGTGTTCCATGACTTTAAAGATACCTTTTTAGCCATAAATTTGGAATATGAGGAAGTTGGAAACGACAACACGTATCAATAGATATGTGAAATTAAATTATTTTGTTGTTTCGCGACACTGTCAATTGCCAGGATCACATGAGCGTTCCTGGTGTGCTGGAATTTCATCCCGCAGGAGTTCATTTACATTCCAGTAAATCTACGGACATGGAGCTGTCCTTTTTAATCACATTTAAAAACCACCAGTCTGTGCCGAGTTTGAACCCACGATCAGTATGTGAAGACTAGCCGTTTTTGCTGGAATACACTTCCTGCCACTTTCGTGCTCTTTCAGTGTGCATTTGAAACAACATTGAAAATGTTTAGAAAACCCAAGCGTAGGTTGTTGAATAATATCTTATTAACCGAAGCATGTTTAGCTAAATTTGCAATCATCAGTGTATGCCAGAAGGCTTTTGGAATGACTTCACAGAATTTTCGTGGGTAACGAAAGCTGTTTACTTTCTTTGGAAAACGGTCCATA
The DNA here is from genome assembly GCA_030765045.1 of Tenodera sinensis. Classification (NCBI taxonomy): domain Eukaryota; kingdom Metazoa; phylum Arthropoda; class Insecta; order Mantodea; family Mantidae; genus Tenodera; species Tenodera sinensis. The sequence continues at coordinate 239,824,363 of CM060964.1, forward strand.
TGTAGATATATGTGTGTTTATGTTTGTGTGTGTGTGTGCGTGCGTGCGTGCGTGTGTGTGTGAACAGTATAACTCAAAAGCACACCTAAGTGCAGCATCTTCCAAGGATGCAACACGAAGATTTTCAAGAAACCTTTCCACCCCAAACTACCGTTAAGATGCTAAAGGTTTCCAATTCTTTTTCATTTTCTCAAAAACAGCACTACAGTATGTTTAATATATTTTCATGGCAAATGAAACGTGGGATCTTGAATTTTTTGGAAATAGCCTCTGAAGCCCTCTTCATTCTAGATGGCCTTTACAAATGTGATAAAGCGTAAGAAACAAGCACAATCTTACTACAGAAACGGTATAGGTCTTGATAAAGTTCATAATTTATTTTAAATGTTTTTATGAAGTAACTGCTTTGGAGATATTATTTATTGTTAGTTTGGGTTTTCAAATACTTACACTTTTTTCAAATAGGAAGTCGTTATTTTTTATACTTGACCATGCAAAGAGGATAGAATGATAATGCCATCACATAGCGACCAGCTCTTAAACGATTTGGTTATCCCTTAAGACTGCTGTGTTCTCCAGTTCCTGTTTTACTTATAGGAAATGTGTAATAAGTGGAGCCCGGATTTCTATGCAATTACATATTTTAAATCCTGCAGAATATTTCAGTGAGAAGTAAAAATGTTTGCAAATTACGTCATTTGGGACCCCCTTACAAATTTTTATTTTACATTTTTTTTACATATTTTGCACGTTTCTACATATTTTAACGATGTTACATAAAACGTACATATTTTCTGGGTTTTGTTACAATTGTATTATTTTTTAAAAAATATTGTATTCACATTATAAACTACTGTTTTCACAAGTTTTGTTGAAAGCAACAAAAATCAATCTGCGAAATAGGATGCAAGTTAAATTAAGAATGCGAGAATAACCGCCTCGCCTCGTTCTGATTGTTGTCCGTTTATATTAAAGCAGGTGCCGCTCGACAATGTTTACCTCCAGTGTCACGTTTCTCGTAGCGCTTTGGGCATTTACAACGACTGGAGAAATTGATTGTTATCATTGTCGCGGTAGTCGCCATCTTGTAATATAATAGCTGCGAGGAAGCAAAGTGAGCCGCTGGACAACCATCAATATAGCGAGGCGATAATACTGCAGTTAGTTTCTTGCAAGTCTTAGTAAAATGGCACCAGTTGCGTCCTCCCTATGCTGCAAGTTGAATTATTTATGGGTGAAATTAGATAGCGCCTTTACAACCGACGGAAAAGTAATAGTCTGTCAAGCATGAGGTAAAAGAATTGGCTGTTCCATGAAACCTCAATTGTAACAATATATCAAAAGTGCTCTTCACATACGCAACAAACACCTGCAGTCTTCTAGAAAGCAAGTTCTCTTGACACAAATGCAACAGGAACTGTCCGTGAATGATTTTTTTAAAAAACCTGTGCAGTGCAATGGTTGCAGCTAATATTCCTTGGTATAAACTTCAATTTCCTCAATTGCGCTCCTTTCTACAAAAATATTGCAAGAAAGTTATTCCAGACGAATCTACTCTTCATGTGTGTTATGGAGAAGCAGTTGCTCATATACGGAATGAAATTGGAGACTCCTGTATTTGGTTTCCCGTCGATGAAACTACAGATAACATGGGTCGCTTGGTACATAACAAATTTAGTAGTAGGAAAACTAGATTCCGAAAGTGCAGCAAAACCATTTCTAATCTGTTGCAAGGTGTTAGAACAAACAAATAATTCTACAATTGCAAGATTTGTAAATGATGGGATGAAGATTCTGTGGCCAGAGGGTGTGTGTGAGGGAAAGGTTTTATTTATGTATTCAGATGCCGCAGCGTACATGATTAAAGCTGCTACTGCCCTTGAGGTTTTCTATCCCCAATGTACCTGCTTGGCTCATGCATTGTAACGTGTTGCTGAAATGGTAAGAGGTAATTTTTCCTGTATGAGTAAGTTGATATCAGTAAGGTAAGAAGCTGTTGAACTTCTACTGTAAACATTTTGAAGGAGTCCAGTCCATGGTAAACACAAATGGCTGTTTCCATACGTGAATCTCACTACATCTAAAGTGGCAAGTTCTTGTGCTTACATCAAAAGTAACTTCGGCTGGTTGCCTAGCACCATCAAGCAGTTGGAAACATCAGGTTTCCTTCTTCACGAATCTATGGATTTAATGAAACGTGCATCACAGAAGCTTAGTGTAGTTGTAGGAGATGCAGGAAGGTAGGTGAAAAATTCAAAGCTGTGCTAAACAGGAATCCAGGGTACTCTACGCTTGTGTCCGTGTGTGAAGTGCTAAATAGTGACAGTCGATTTACCAAAGCATTTCTCTGCAAATCAGATTGCTATGCTAAAATATGCTCCTGTTACTTCGTGTGACGTGGAGAGAAGCTTCTCTGCCTATAAGAACATTTTATCCGATAGGAGACAAACAATGACCCCTGAAAATATGGAGAAGTATATGGTTATTCACTGCACGTTGAAAGAAGCAAAACACTCAAAATGAAAATGCCTGGTTGTTCATTGTATGTTAAGAGATAGAAAACTGAAAATGCATCCTCATTATAAAGTTTAATTATTTTGAATTGATTGTTTCACTCATTGATAAATTGGTTCAGTATTTCAACATTGCTTTACTGTCTAAAATGTAAGTAAAATAATTATGTGAAATGAGTAAGTTTAATAAACATAATCCAAAACACATTTTTTATTTCGTGATTACCTACTTAAAAATACATTTTAAGTAAATTCTACACAAAACAAAACATTTTCCCTATAATTAATTCTATAGTTAGTACATTTTAACACATTGTAATTAATTTACGTACTTATAGAGCATCAAATTACAAAATTCTGGGTAATTTGCAGTCTGCATTTAGATTTAAGGTGGTAATCTTTGCATTCAGATTATTACATAATTTTACATATTTTGTTGATATTACATATTTCATTACATATTTTGATGTTTTTTGTTACATAAATATGTATATATCTCGCACCTTGATATTACGTAAAAATCCGGGCTTTAGTACTAAGACAATTTCTATTGCTAGTGAGATAATGACATTCTACTGTTAATGACGTAGCCTCATTTAAGTATCGTTTGTACTTGTTGGAGAAGAGAAAGTCATGTGAGTACGTATAACAGGCCTTTTCTATTTTTCATTACTCGGCCCTTCCCATTCAGTTAGATTAGGTTTCGTTTAAGGGTTTTGTAGTTTTAATCTGCAATCTTAAATAATATAGGTATAGCACTTTGATGCAGTGCCTTATGGAATATGAGACAGGGGTATCTTACATTGTTATCTTAAAATCGTTCAAACTCCTGCTTTTATGCTCTACGGCACTATTACATTCAGGCACTTCTTTTACACGATATATTGAAAATGCCAAACATGGAACACTGTACTGGGGAATCATTTGGATAAATACTGCAATGAGTCTCAATTATTATTCTCAGGGTGTGGCAGCAGGACACAAATGCTAATTTATTTGCACAAAGTATGGATTCCTAGTAATTAGTTCGAGAATTCTTGAAAACGTCAATATACCCGTAACTTCAACACCACAGGATGAACAAATTCTATTGATGAGTTCGTTAATGGGTTGATTGGATTCTGCTACCTATCGCTTTCCCCTTAATTGGCATTTCCTCTCCGACCCGATTTAGCTCAGCACGGCTGTTTTCGACGAAATCCATAGAAGTGGTGAATATTTTCCGTAATTATTAATAAGTTGTCACGTAACCCCTTTTTACATTTTGATTCTTTGTGGTTGAATAACAAAATATACACGCACCCTGGACACCGTTTGTACGTTAATGATCCCCTTAGTAACTTCATTTGAAGTAAAGCACAAATTAAACTGTTTGTAGCTTTCCTAACATGGTACCACCTTTACTAAGTGGATTCTAATACGCATTACGGTGGTAAAGTCCAATGTGCAATCTTTATGCTGGGCTTGTATTTATCTGGGTTTTCAGTACGTTTTATGATACTTATTCTATAAGTTGTTCCTAAAATATCGTGATAATGTACCATCTTTCACAAAAGTAAATACCCACCTTTAGTGAGACCTGCGTGAAGGGTCACCTAATTCTCAGGCGTTCCTAAATAGATGGCATGAAAATGAAATCGGTCATATACGCATGCTTCCCTTGCTGTTCAGAGGGGATGGCAGCCATTGACTCACCTCGCCACTTCGAAAAGCTATATTTCAGCAATCACTCTAAATTAAACCGTAAATCTTGCAAATTCAAGATTACTACGTCTGCAGAAAATATGTTACTATTGCGTTCTGGCCACATAGTGGATCAGAAGTAAAATGCGATGTCAGTGTTGAGCTCCTTGCTTACCAAAGTAGGTTTAATAATCCACACTCCATTCCTACACTCAGTGTTATTTCAATTGCACCTACCTATAGGTGTGTTTAAACAACTACCTAATTGTAGTTCACCAATAAAGAAACATCAAACAATGCCATAAAACATAAATAAAGCAATAAAAATGAATATAATAACCGTTTTCAGAATAATAATTTGTAAATTGTGAGGATTGCACGGTAAAAAAATTAGTACATGCAGGTGATTCGAACCACCTTCACAGCAGACAGAGTACTTCGGAGTCTTGCGCCCGTTCCAACTGAGCTACCTAGTGATGTGTGTGGTAAACATTCCGTTTAAGATGTAATATTCGCTGGTTTCAGTGAACATTTGCAGAAGTGCAAACGTCAGCTGTCTAGTTACGAATATATTAAAAGGCGATGTGATAACATCTATATTAGCACTAATTTCACTGAGTGTTTAACATCCATGTTAAATACGCGGGTAGAACCTAGTAATGAGGTCGATGTTTTCATGTTGGAGTATAAAATACGGATTGCATAAAACTCGAGAATAAGGGGCAGCTGACTCACCTGGTATAAATCAATGCTTTCTAATTATACGGACGTTTTTATATTACATAGCTATGTTGAATTATATTTTTAAAATAATTATAATGAATATATTATTTTTTCACTCACTTTTTAAAAATAAAAATTTCTAGCATCCATAATTTTAACGATTGTGTTATAAAAGAAGTCAGTACCACCAGGAATAACCCAGTGCAAAAAGTTTCATTACTCTAGAATAAGTGGTTTTCCTGAGAAAATGGGACAAATGTATGTAGAAAAATAACTTAGAGAAAAATCTCAATCAAAATTAGGGGAAGTTATAAGCTCCATGCTTGCAATGTTAATTTTAAGAAGTTTAACTCAACTTTTCAGAGAAACTATTCACTCTAGAATGAAATTTTGTACACATATAAATCAATGCTTTTCTAAACGTACTGAACTTTTATATTACATATATTTTATTTCCATATTCTTTTTAAAAACAATTTAACGAATGTATAATTTATTTTACTCTTTTCCGTTCTTGGACATTTAAATTTATTTTAAAGATACTTCTAGCAAGTTTTTGGGGGATTAGAAGACTAGATTATGATAAAATAGAGGTTAGAATTGCATAATCACCAAAAAATCACAAAATTGATATTTTTGACCCAAACCAGCTTACAACCTCCCCTTAAAGATTTCGGAGTTATAGGGTTTGAAAACTTGAACTTGAGTATCGATAAGTTCAACAGATTTTGGCCTGATTACTAATTAATTCATTATAAAAATGAGCTGGAATGATAAATTTATTGGCAATGCTCTACTCCAATAGACAGCCTTTTCATAAGTTCAGCGTTTTCCGACAGAAAATCGTATCCCAATCTTGCAAGTATGTCAGTCACTCTGGGGGATAAAAAACTAAACGCAGATGAGGTAACATTAAGTCTTTAAACGCCAGTAAAATGATATTGAAGTAAGCAGCAATAAGTCACAATTCCTCTGAGGATGCTCGTCGGAATGGCGGGCGATACGTCAGCTGTTTATGCATCAAGTGGACTGCGGCCAAGAAGCCCAGAAGCAACATTTTACTGCATAGACGCCGGCCGTGAAAGCCTAAGCTCACATCCTTAAACGCAGTTGGATTTGGAAATGTAATTGCTAGATAAACAAAACACTTTAAATTTCTAGATAATCGATGTACAATAACTTGGAGGTTTTGCGTGCTCTAACAACATAGTGGTTAATATAACGCTTTATAATCAATTCAGTCAATTGCTTCCACCATTGCACAATGAATTTCCAATGTAACATTTGAAGTACTGCTCACTTTACCCACAAGTCACGTGCTTTCCAATCGCCTCATGTGTGTTCTGTACATCCCAGTTAGTTCTCTAGTCTATTATTACTCTATGGGCAAGACAGACAGACAGACGGACGGACGGATGGACGGACGGACGGACAGACAGACAGACAGACATTAAGACAGACAGACAGACAGATAGACAGACAGACATACATACAGACAGACAGACAGACAGGCAGGCAGACAGACAGACAGACACACAAACATAAAAATAGACGTCGAGTAAACTACAGTGCTGGATGGAGGGTAGACTGCACCACTACATGGGAAAGTAATGTTTCGGCCTTTTCCAAATTCACGAAACAGTGTTATGATGAATAAGCTTGCTAAAATTATTTTGGTCCAACACCAGAAAAACTGAGAGAGATAGTATATGGTGACAGATTCACATTTGTTTTATAGTACGAAGAGAAAGGTTCTATGTATTACACTATTAAATGTTTCCTCTTCTCATCGTAATGTTTTAAGAGATAGGTGAACTGAAAAGTCATTCAAGGCAGTTGGACTTTGATAGCAGCAACTTAAAAGAATATTTGTCACTTACACAATTCCTTGCGCTTAAATCAAAGAACGGAATAACATTTTGGATGTAATGAACTGATGTAATGAACTACTGACAGGGAAAGGCAACTCGTAAAATAAGTAATGCGAGAAAGCTCATGTAATTTATATTTGAAGTTCCTAAAACTGTATTGTATTGTGCAGCTATGAATTGAATATATTTATGATGTGTTACTATTGAGAAATAACTTGTCTATTATCATTTACTATAATCCCCAAGGATAGGATCCATTCCCGTCTTCATTTTGTGACTCAGGGCGTGGCGCAGAACACGGTCGGGGCTAAGCCACCTCAAACCACATACCAGGCCAGGCCAGTGACCAAACAAAGGCGCTCAAGTTCAGACTGCCTCGCGCGACTGTTTGTGTATACGTGACTAACAACAATCATGCGGCAACACAAAAGACTTTTTTTCAGATGATTCGAAAAGTGTCTGATGGCCTGTTCGTTTGTAGAAGTCGAGAAAGATCTATATTACGTCATCCTGGCTATGTAAGGAGACGAGGAAACAGCAGAGGGTAGAGTTACAAGCATGAGTCGCTCTGTGTGTCAGTGAGTGAGAGACCTCTATATATGTGTGGTTCTTTTTTTTTGTAGCGTTTAACGCCCGTTTTTACTATATACGGCACCACAGGCGGTGACACTGATGATGCATGGAATGAAGGTGGAGCACCGGTGGAATGAGATGGCGGGGGAATCCGGAGAACCTGGAAGAAACCTGCCCCAGCGCCGCTTCGTCCACCATAAATCCCAATTGCGGTTTTCTGGGATCGAGTGAGTGATTGGGGTTTAAGGGCCCTTCGACAGCTAGGTGATTAGAGCCCCTTCTAGGATCGAACCCGGGCCACGTTGGTGGCCATTTATACACAGGGTTAAGCAGATCTACTAGCCACTGTAATACGCTTACGAAGGGTTTCTGGATTGTCCAGCTCCTCTGCATAAATGCGTTCTTTTAAATAACCCCAGAGAAAGAAGTCAATCGGTGTCAGATCAGGTGATCTGGCAGGCCAGGGGACTGGTCCTTGTCTTCCTATCCAATGACCATGATGTGCAGCATTCAAATGATTGCAGACGATCCTCGACCGATACGGAGGAGCGCCATCGTGTTGAAACCACATCGTCATTCGCTCCTGCAGTGGCACATTCCCTAATAATAAGGGGTGAGCTACAGAGGAATTCCAGGTAGCGTGCTCCTGTTACATTCCCCTCTAAGAATAATGGTTCAACAAGGTGGTCTCCCAAAATTCCACAACAGACATTTACACCCCACAGCTCTTGGAATGCTGCCTCCCTTACCCAATGAGGATTATCAACACTCCAATAGCGCATATTGTGACGATTTCCAGTTCCATTGTTGTGAAATCTTGATTCGTCAGAAAACAATATCCTGGATGCGAATCCCACATCACTTGCTACTCGCTCCAGCATCCATTCACAAAATATCACTCGAGCTTCGAAATCTCTCCCGTGAACTGCTTGGTGTAGGTGCAAACCATAAGAATGGAACTTATTAGTGTTCAATATTCGCACTACAGAAGACTCGCTGATGTTCACCTCCTGAGCAACTGCCCATGTACTAGTATGCGGATTGTTCTGGATGGCATTCAAAACTGCTTCTGCATTAACACCCGATGTTGCTGGTGCGGGTCTATGAGGAGGTATTCTTGCAAGTGATGCTGTTACACGCAGACGCCTTTCAAAATTCCGGAAGCTGTTTGCTGTTGGTTGTCGTCTATTCGGTTATCTCTCCCGAGATATTTTCTCCGGTGTATTTGTTCTTACTTCTCCGTAGATCAAAAGCATATCTACGTACTTGTCTGTCGAATAAATAATGAAAGACTGGCACAAAATATCGCACGACAGCATACGTGTGGAGAACACAGGGGACGGCATTTGCAACACAGTGCATCATGCCAGTCCAATGGCACAGAAGTCATTATAACTGGTCAATTACAAAATGCAGACAACCAAAAACGATTTAACTCATGCCCTAAACCGTCAGGGATTTTATAATTAGATTATTGTGAATTCGGTTTCCAAGTTTCGATGAACATAAAAAAAAAAGAAATATTTACACTACTGAGACTCGAACCTATGATATGGAGGCTTAGCGCAGAGGACCCGTCACAGTCCTATTCAGCTATTTCGAAACTTAGCTGAATGCGCGTGCCGCGATCAATAGTACGACTTGCATGTCTGGCGCTAGGCCATTGTCACCTCACAAGTTTGTGTGCTTGATTTAGCCTTTCAAGACAGTTTTAATAACTTTCTGGACATTTTAGTATTATTACTTAAATGGCAAAAGGTGTTATGCATATTAATTGAGATGCACGAGACGTAGTTGACCCAAAAATGTAAATAAACTGTTATTTAATAATATGTCCGTTTTGACTGTAAGGGTCCATGATGGATGAGGCGTATCCCTAAATTTTTCGTAACTTTTGGCAGCCAACCCCTGCTCTAAGTACAAGAATCCACCATTTTCTTTTTAGCTGACGTTGTTAGCGTACCCATATGATAGGTCCATTTTTTCCGAGGCGTTTACTGAATTACGTTGCTGTGTATACTCTAATAAAAAGTTTGTAAAATCGGTCGGAAACCGGAATTCGCTCTCAGTAAACGAGTCGTATGTTTTTGAGGTGTACTTTAGCGAGGAGTACGTTCTGTCCCTTAAACCGCTGTTGCTCTCAATTTTGCGCATTCCTCTCTTTAAGAACGTTAAGCAATACATTTTAGTAAGCGCAAAACTGGACTAAGGCGCACATGCCGTTAGATGGGTGGCCTACCTTCCAAAAAAATAAGGCGCGGCTGACTCACCTGGTATGTGTGCCAAATTTCACACTTCTATAGCAAATAGTTTCTCTGAAAAGTGGAGTTAAAATTCTTAAAATTAACATTGCAAGCATAGATCTTATAAGCTCCCCTTAATGTGGGTGGCGCATGCCAATACGTCGGCTTTGAAATATTTGAGGCTCATTGCGTTACCAATATGCATGTGGCCAAAAACCTGGAAGTAGTCCAAGAGACTGCCCCGAAGGCGGGCGAAAGTTCAAGGCAAGACCATAGTAGTAATATGGTGTACTGCGCATGAGGAAACATTCAGTGGAGAAATCACGTGTCATGTGTGTTTTCTGAGTGTTGTGTCCATTGAAATACACGTGAGGAGAAAGTAATTGGTAAGTTTCTCTGCTTTCAGACGCATCTTTTTCTAAGATAAACGCAAATTCTGCAGCTGAATTTCACTGACGAATGCTTTGATAAAGAGAAATTTGGCGGCTGGGGTTAAAAGCAAATGCTGTTCCAACTATATGAACCAACCTGTGAATTAATGTGTCCACAATAATCGATTTGCACCCATGCGTTTGAAATTTCACTCCAATATCTATGAACAACTCGTGAAAAGTATTTGATGGCACATTCGACAAATCTGTTTGAGAATTTAAGGAACACAAAATTTAATTTAGAGTCGGAGGGTCGTTTCTGGGGGAAAAAATCATCCATATAGTGCTTTTCACAAAATGGTCATCTTTCTCCACAGGTATTTTACATTTACCTAGGCGATTTTGCCGGTTTTATTAGACATCCGCATTCTTACGGTTCTAACTTTATGCACTATTTGCGGCATCATATAGATAATTCGTCTCTTTTTCGGTATTTTTATCCACGATTCTGAGTTTCCTTCTTCAAGTACGTGCGAAATAATGCGCCATCATTCGCCTCTTGCCACTTTTTAACGGTTTACCTCGGCTGTTCTATTTCACCAGAAGCAAGATGATAAGGTGACTGCTTTTAAACTGCATACAATTTGAAATGGGCTTTTGAGATGTCCGAGACAATAGGACATACACATTTCAGTATCGTAAGCCACTTTGCACGATTAACAATAACATCTGAATTAACGTTCACAATTACTTCGTTCCGAAACTTATTTTGGTATAGGAATATGCTTATATAAGTGTTTGTTTAGTACCTAATACAGGTTAGGCTGCAACTTATTTAACAATAATTAGTTAATAGTATGTGACTACAGCTGTCTTCTGTGTTCTAAACCATTCTTTTAGAATTCACATGTGTCTGTGGTGTATGTGCAGGATATAGAGAAATGTATCTAAGTATTTGTAGACTTTTTTCTTTTCGCAGTTAACTGAAGTTGAGCTATTTTCTGTGCTGTACTTCTTACAGGTAGTTACTGTGCTATAAAGAATAAAACACACAATCAGCGGCCTAAGAGTATCCCTTTTTAATCTCTCTCCGTCTCCTTCTTGCCACCCATAGCTATGTTTACAACACGATCTTTTTAAGACAGATTATAGTAAGCTAGAGGAAAGATATTGAGGTCACTGCAATGCAAGCGAATCACACATAACGTCATCCGTGGCCAGCCGGCCGACCAGAAAACGAACGCTCTGTAGATATTAATCATACAAATATCTTAAACATACCTATGGCAGTTTATTGAAAATTGTCAAAGTTATTGCTGAGAAAACAAAAAATGAAAGAGTTGCTGTGTAGAGGATAGTTAGGAGGGCCATCTTGAAAATATCCGTTTCGCATCGTTGGAAGATCCTGAACTTGAATTTCAAGTTTGGTGTTTTAGCATTTTGTTTCAATTATTGTGTTTATTGAGCGGATGTTTCTAAAAACAGTTATTTTGGATTCAGGGATCCCAAAACGTGTTATTTATAATGAAATCTCCATATATAATTTATAGGTGGAATACAATATTTTTTATGCGATAGTGGTGAAGAAACTAAATATGTGAGAATTAATTTTTAGTAGCAGTGTAAACTTTTAATTCAAGCAATTTAATAGGTACTACCAATACCAAGCGTGCTTAAAAGTATTCTCTTCTGACGTAGGACTAGCGTTGACCCGACGTTGCAAACTATTTGATCCCAAATCCTTGATTTGTGCCAAACAAACAGTAGATTATCCTTGTACAATATTTTCTTTTCCAAAAGTAAAAACTAAGAAGAAGAAGAAGAAAGGTCCTCCCAGTCATAACTGCAGTTTCATTAACTGAAAAGTTTAACTGTTCATATCTTTGTATTCTAAGCACATTTTTGTTACACATTATGTAATTCGTACTCTGGATAGCAGTGTAGGTGAAAGCAAGAGTTTGTAACATGGTACTTGGCACGTGGCGTCTGAAGTAGTCGCAAATGCCCTGAATACCTAAGTAAAAGAACCTATAGCAAAAACATTTGAAAATCGTACACATCGCGCGTGGATTGCAAGATACGACATTAAACAGTCTCATTTACTTTACAAAAAGAGGAACGTAAGCAATAGGAGAACATTCAAGACATAAAAGAAGGGACGTTCGCTATCTGCGAGTTGGTCGAGCTATTTGGCTTTCTTAATGGGGGGGGGGGGGGGGGGGGGGGGGTGGGGGGCTTATTTTTAATTTTCGACCCTGTGCCGTAGGCAGAATTATAATGCTGTAGCAGCGATTGAATTGTATCTCGCATACTTATGTGGTTATTATTTCAGACGCAAAATTGAATAGCGGCTTGTAACTGACCATTGCTATTCTATTTCTTGTGGTACAAATAAATTCTGTGGGTGCAAATAACATTTACATCGTCGACTTTACAGTGTGATTTTGCATGTTTAACTGCACAACACCACAAGGCGTGGTAAGTCTATGATTGGGCTTTGTGTTGAGCCATCCGCCATTAAATTTTGCGCCAGCTATACTTATTCGTATGACTAGGATTTTCATAATGGAAAGATATCTTCTTTAATGTATATCAAAATGACTTTCTCTGCTACGTACTTAACAGTAAGTAGGGGAAGTATTATATTCCACCCAAAAATTCAATTTTAAGATTTCAACGAAAACACATTTTGAGGCTACCAAAATAAATAAAAAAATGTTCAAAAAAGGTCTGTGAACAACTCACAAACAAAAAGTTAATCAAATAGCAAAATTAAGTATTCAATCTTTAAAGGATGCTACACGGCGTTTTTCAATAAAATCCCCCATCCATGTAAGTTTTTTATTTTTTCAGAAATGGGTCCAGGGATTTTGAATGAAATACCACATGTTTTAGCCATTTTGTGAAAAATGAAATTTACTAGGAATATCTTGCGAATTCGCCTTGTTCTGGATGACTTGCATACTTGTAAAGCATAAGAGATAGACAAAAGCTTACTGCACAGGAAATATAGATTCCGTAAAAGCACACTAGTTATGTTGAACAAGTTTATCTTGTAGAGACAATCATTTTCGAGATATTCCTTGTTATTGGTTCGAATTCTCCAATACTTATATTTTTCTCAAACAGGAAATAGATTTTCGTTTTTACTTGTGTCTCTGGAGAGAATGGAATGTCAAAGCCCTCACACAGCCCAACTCTTAAACGATTTGATTGTCGCTATTCCTATTGCACCTATAGGGAAAAATATGTACTAAAATCATTTCTACAAACATTTATAGGTAGCGCCATGGCTGAGTGATTGGCGTCATGGCGTCATCAAGGCCAAGTTTGTTCCCACGTGACTGTTTATACTACATATTTGATGTGAACGAAATGACGTCTCTCAAAGTTGTTCGGTTTTCCCCACCATTCCTTCCACCAATTACTGCAACTGCTCATCGCTTTCACCTTCATTTCATATCTTCCTCACTCTCATACTAGGCTTCGAGTCGAGGACACCCCCATCCCACCCCCCGCCACCCCCACTTTCTGCTTCTCTGCAAAGACGGTATTCTGGGCGCTAACCACCCCCATCCTCCGGTACTGTCCCCGCAATCATGACGTCCGATGTGGACCGAGATGATAGTTGTGGCAGTGGCTGGTTGGTCTGGGCTCCTCATGTTGAGTTTTTAGTTCTTATACAGAGGTATCTTTATTAGCATGACCTAGATAGAAAAATAAGCCTTTTAAGAATATTTTATACAAGAATTAGTAGTGGAGAGTACACACCTCAAATATTTTAAAGGCACATTTATGCATATATGATGACTTCTTTCTGACAGAGCACATTTTAATAAATAAGTAGTCATATTCGTCATGTTTTCAGTCTTTCAGCAAGTAAAGAATATTTCTCACAGAATTTCTTCCTTCAGTGTTCACTGGGGTTAAATTTCTCAGAACTACATATCACATTTTGTTCCTTGGAAAATGGTAAGAATCCATCTCTCTCACCTACTTGGTTTAAATTCACCATGTGGGTTTTCTCTTACGTATTGGTGTGTATAGCCTATTCTTACACTACAAGCAGATACTTATTTAAGCCTGTTCTATTTAATTTGGGTACCGCGCTGCAGACAAGTGTCACTTGGTGTATTGAATCTTTCTGAAATCTGCACCGTTGTAGCGATTTGGCCAAATTTGGCAAGATAACCATTTATACAAGAGGAAAATTACTATTACTTAAATACTTATTTAATTTTATGTGTTTGCCTATAAACGCTTGTAATATTTTTCTCAGTCATAATGTTAATTGCTCAAATATTTCCAACATGAGAATAACAATTACTTCTTTTTCTTCCTGTTCTTCTTCTTCTTGTTCTTCTTGTTCTTCTTCACGGCTTAGGCCATTTAGCCTGTTCCGGCTCTAGTCTTGTTCCTTCCACCTTCTCGGTCGTCTTATGTTCGCTTGTCCTTGTGGTTCATAGTTACTTGCTATTTTGGGAATTCTATTTGCTTCCATTCTACTTAAGTGCTGTTTCAATTGGTACTGCTTTCTATTATTGCTTTGTTTAATTCTCCTACTTTTAATTGTGGTATTTGATCGTTTTGTTTTTGTCTAGACTTGTATATCCAGCTATGACTAACGAATTTAAGTTCTGCTGTGTGTATATTTATTTTATGTTGTGCTATCGTTATCAATGTTTCTGAGCCGTATGTTAAAATTGGGACAGGCATTATTTTATATAGTTGTATTATGGAATCGTTCCTTGCTTTATTTTTTAAGGTTCTTTTTATTGTACCTGTCATGTAGCTGAATTTATTTAATGTTTTGCGGTATCTATTTCTGTACTGAACTTTATTTCATATTCGAGGAAACTTAATTTTGAGATTTGTTCAATTAGGTTGGGTAAACAACGTTTTAACTGTATTATATTGGACTGTGATAGCAGCATCAAACCAAACTAAATACTTGTTCTTCTTTTCCTAAGTAAAGACAAACGTCTCTTCATTATTTAAGGCATGGAAACATATCCACATCAACCTTGGACACCTGGGAAATGTTTAACTGTTGCTTCTCTGCATGAATGGGCCCTTTTTTCTAACTTCTTTTGCTAAACATCACAATGCAGTAGGAAAACCTAGAAACTATGGGCAACTCCTGAATAAAATTGAGTAGTGTTTAACGCCCGCTTTACTGCACCGCAGGTGGTGATACTGATGATACATGGAATGAAGATGGAGTACCGGTGAAATGAGATGGCGCTTCGTCCACCACAAATCTTACATCGAAACCGGGCCGCTTTGGTGGGCAACTCCGGGTGTTTTAGCTTGTGGAATGTAAATTTTTCTAGCAGTCTTCTAGTTAACTGTACGATAGTAAATCATATTTATGAGTGTTCATACAAATATGTTAAATTGTAAAAAACGTTTTTTCAGAAAACTTAGGCCAAAGCTGTTACCATAATAGCAATTAGGAGAAGGGCGTTTGTTTGCAAGTCCAGGCTTGTATGGAGTCCATATGTCACGTAATTACACATTCAGCTGAAGTAGTAGGTGTTTGCACAACACAAGCAGGCTATATAGCTGAGATGTGTAGCAGACAGCTGCGCCTGATGACAAAATAGACATCCCTTTAGGGGCATGTCACTCTTTTTGCAACGGATGGTGTTCTCCTTGGGCACAGCTGGGGCACTCATTTCAGTTGCGTAGAAATACGAGGTGATTGATGTAAAACACACAAATGACGCGCTTTCTTATGACATATTACGTCCTGTATTGAGTACCTAGGAACTACAGAAAGTATTGTATTTCATTTGATAATTATCTCTACATGTTGCGTGCTTAGGACTACTTCAACTTTTATGCGGTCTTATTGAGATTTATCTTTAATTTGATGTATTAGTTATTGTAGGTACAATACTTATACTTTAAATATATTTTTAAAAATGCTACTACATCTGTCATTTTGTACAGTTAATTCTACACCACTTCAGAGACAAAAATACGTAATTCCTGCACTCTTTGGAGTAGAAAGGCAAACTTTTTCCCACTTTTAGGGGAGGCTTTCCTGTTCTGATTGGAACTAGTGATGATTATGGCAGAATCTGTGTGCTCAAGCTGTGTGGTTTATTTATTTGCAAATATATTCATGTTTTTTTGTTTTCCAGCTTTGCTTGAACAGCTGTTGAAACTGTTTTCTCGGAAACTATTGAAGATAGCTTAACTTTTAGGATGATAAAAAACAAACTTAAGTACTGCTGTGAGAGTAATCTGGTATTGTGGCTGACGCAAAATTTTATTGTGGTTGACTCGATGCAACTTCCAGTCATAGGGTTGCTACGCCTAGTATAGTTGTATAGTTATGTAGTTAAATACACGCCAAAATCACGCTGTAAAGCCGGTGATTTAAATATCATTTTCATCCAGAACATGTATTTGCACAACAGGAAAAAGAATAGTAATAGTCCGCTATC
Organism: Tenodera sinensis; assembly: GCA_030765045.1. Taxonomy (NCBI): domain Eukaryota; kingdom Metazoa; phylum Arthropoda; class Insecta; order Mantodea; family Mantidae; genus Tenodera; species Tenodera sinensis. The sequence goes on from CM060964.1 coordinate 239,840,795, forward strand.
AGCTGTCCATTAAATTTTGCGTCTACCACAATAAGGTTTCGTTGTTCTTTCTTAAAAAACATAATAGTTGATAAGTTAAATGAAAATTTGATGCAATTAAGAAAGTAGTTGCGTCTTCCTTAACAAACAATTTTACTGTAGAATATTGAACTTGGAAGGTACGAAACCACATCATGCCTGGGTGACTTGCGGTCTGCCTTAAGCAACCTTCATTTTTAACTTGTTAAACACAGTTATCTGTGCAAGGTCGTGAACAGGCTGTGCTCAGTGACCACCAGTTGCCCAGCTCTGCTCCACATCCTGTAAAAATTATGGTCTTTTATATTCCATAGTTTCAGAGATAATGTGTCAAAGCTTTAGGACCCTTCGAACTTTTAGTCTCTGCTTAGAAACAAAATGTCGGATAGTTGCAAATCTTAATATGTAAGTTCGTATTCTAAGGTTGGCTCATTAAGTCCTTAAAAAGGGGACCTCGCCACAGCAAATCACCGTTTACGTGGTATACTTTTCATTATTTTTGATTTTGTCAAAAATTGTGCTAACGATTTTAATTATTAAAGTACCACGCGTTTAAAATATCGGTATTAGTAATAACATTTATATGTTCAAATATTGTATGAGTGACCTGTGATGTCTTCTTTATTTTGAGTCAATCCTGCATAATTATTTTCACCGTAACAGTAGCAGAGTTAAACGGAAGGTCTGCCAGAACGTCTCCTTTCCCAATTTTATTGCCAAATATATAATTGTACCTACACATCATTAGTTATATTGCCTGTGGTGGCGTATGTAGTAAAACCGAGTGTTAAACACTATTCAAGGAACCTGTAAGTTATTCATAGTCTATATGAGAAGGACAGAGAGAGACGAAATCTTACCACATAATAAATGTGGTTCTTGTTAAAGTATACGATTAATAGCAAATAAATCACTTTGTGGCATTAATCATTTCGGAAATATTCGTTTCTTTTTGTTTTTGTTTTCCAGTATTTTATACTTTTTAAGTGCTAGGACAACATTTTTTTTTTGTTGGTGGCGATGTATTGGAAAGAGAATCGAGATGACTCCATTTTCACTTTCTCTACTGCGTATAGTAAGTAAAGAAAGTATTGTATTCCACCCAAAAATTCGATGTCCGGAAATATATTTTTTGAGTCCCCTGAATCCAAAACAAAGGATTTTTAGAGATAAGTCGTGTGTGTGTTTCAGACTGTGAACAGCATAACTTATAAACTAAAAGTTGGTTAAAAACCAAAGTTGGCATTTAAGTTTAATATCTTTCAAGGGTGCAACAGGAAGATTTTGAAGAAAATTCTTCCACCCTAAACTACCCTTTACATTGAAGATTTTTCGAAAATTTTGATTTTCTCTAAGATGACTCTAAGGATTTTGACTAAAATGCCATATGTGTTAACTTCAAGCATACTTATTGGTTGAAATAGACATTTAAATATACTGTTGTATGTAGCTGACATATTAATAATACAAAATAATGAGGAGAATTTGCAGCGTTTAGTATATAAGTTGAGTCAAATTGGAAAAGCATATAATTTCCTAATATCCATAAACAACTAATGCCCCATTGAGGTAACCGTCCAGTACGCTCAAAAATAGTGATAGAAAACAAAATATTGGAACAGGTAACTCACTTTGATTAGCTATCTGTGATGTAATGTAAGCTTTAATAGAGACAGATATATTGAAAATAAAATGAACAAGCATAAATCAGTATTTGGGACAATAAATAGAACTCTGCAAAATAAAACTCGAAAAGGTGCAAAACCAAAGTTTTACAAAACAATGACTGTACCAGTATTAACGTTCGGAAGTGAATCCTAGATACTACGAGAGAGGGATACAAGTAAGATCCAATCAGCAGAAATGAGCTTTATAGGAGGCATAAAGGCTGCACAAGGCTGGATCGAATTCGAAATGAAGATATACGAGAGGAATCATATGTATAAATATATACGTATATGCTATATACCAGGTGAGTCAGCCGCGCCTTATTTTTTTGGAAAGTAGGCCACCCATCTAACGGCATGTGCGCCTTAGTCCAGTTTCGCGCTTACTAAAATGTATTGCTTGACGTTCTTAAAGAGAGGAATGCGCAAAATTGAGAGCAACAGTGCTTTAAGGGACAGAACGTACTCCTCGCTAAAGTACACCTCAAAAACATACGACTCGTTTACTGAGAGCGAACTCCGGTTTCCAGCCGATTTTACAAACTCTTTACTAGAGTATACATAGCAACGTAATTCAGTAAATGCCTCGGAACAAATAGACCTATCATATGAGTACACTAACAACGTCAGCTAAAAAGAAAATGGTGGATTCTTGTACTTAGAGAAGGGATTGGCTGCCAAAAATTAGGAAAAATTTAGACACGCCTCATCCATCATGCACCCGTGCAGTCAAAACGGACATATTATTAAACAACAGTTTATTTGCATTTTTGCGTGAACTACGCCTCGTGCATCTCAATTAATATGCATAACAGCTTTTGCCATTTAAAACGCCCAGTAAGTGATTAAAACTGTCTTAAAAGGCTAAATCAAGCACGGAAACTTGCGAGGTGGCAATGGCATAGTGCCCGGCATACAAGTCCTACTATTGGACGTGGTACGCGCTTTCAGGAAGTCTCGAAATAGCTGAATAGGATTGTGCCGGGTCCGCTGCGCTTAATCCTCAATGACACAGGTTCGAGTCTCAGCATTGTAAATATATTTTTTTTTTCTTTTTATGTTCATCGAAACTTGGAAACCGAATTCACAATAATCTAATTATGAAGTCCCTTAGGGTTTAGGACATTATTATTTAAATCGTTTTTGGTTGTCTGCATTTTTAATAGCACAATAATTCATTGTGTGCAAAATTGAGTTTAACTTCCATGTTAAACTCTGACAATGTAATTTCCTTGCTTTTTATGTTAAAATGTGTATGAATGGTCCATATTTCAATTGCACCTACCTATAGGTGTGTTTAAACAACTACATAATTGTAGTTCACCAATAAAGAAACATCAAACAATGTCATAAAACATAAATAAAATAATAAAAATTAATGTAATAACAGTTTTCAGAATAATAGTTTGTAAATTGTGAGGATTGCACTGTTTAATAAAATAAATTTAAAAAAAAAATTAGGACATGCAGGTGATTCGAATCAGCTTCACAACAGACAGATTACTTCAGAGGCTTCCGCCCATTCCAACTGAGCTACCTAGTAATGCCTGAACGTTAGCATTCCGTTTAAGATGTAATATTCGCTGGTTCCAGTGAACATTTGCAGAAGTGCAAACATCAGCTGTCTAATTACGAATATATTAAAAGGCGATGTGATAACATCTATATTAGTACTAATTTCATAGAGTGTTTAACACCCATGTTAAATACGCGGGTAGAACCTAGTAATGGGGTCGATGTTTTCATGTTGGGGGATAAAATGCGGATTGCATAAAACTCGAGAATAAGGGGCAGCTGAATCACCTGGTATATTGTTAGCTTTTTGTTGCAATAAATTGTGGATTTTTTAAATTTAATTTACACAAAAAAGTTGAATCTATTAAAATACGCCAAAGGAAAAAGTTGTGGTTTATTAAATTTTCTATGAATATAGCCATAAATTAAGAACCTTCAATCAATAATAATGCAGCCAGGTGATGATTAATTCTTTTGATAAAAATATTTTTTTCTAGAAAACTATAAACTTTTCAACATTTTGGTATTAGACTTTCTTGTTATTCACAACATGAGAAATTCGCTGTTAAAGTCTGGCAGATTATTTCACTTCCCTGCTGTAAATAGCATGTATATAGTTATTAACCATCACCGGAATTCTTTAGTTCTTCATGCGACTCAAAGGGGCTCTCCAGAATTCCAGTGATGGTTAATAATTATCAGCCTCAAGCAGGATGAGATGTCGGACATCCGAGAAAAAGATCGTCTTAACGCTGTGATCACGGAAGAGGCAAGAATGCTTAATCCCTGCAAGGCTGAAGAAGAAGAGTGAGTGAGTGTGTTGGGTTTAAGGGCCCGTCGACAACTTGGCCATTAGGGCCCCTGAAGAAGAAGAAATGTTTGATGATGTTTGAGACATTTTTATTCCAAATGAAATATATATTTTGAATTTTCTCGCTACAGCCTATGAGGTCCTGTTTACTACACACAATTTAAAAAAAAAATGTAAGTCTTGCTAAAACACACAACTTATGTGCAAGTAAGTTTTTTGTAGAGTGAACCAATCTAGAGATCTTCCTTGTTATTTGTGTGAGTTTTGGAGTGCTTCAACTTTCGTCAAATGGAAGATCGTTATTCAGTTTTTATGTGTTAGCCGCCAAAGAGAACGGAATCTAAAAGCTTCTAAAGATTTGAGTGTCGCTCAAAGCCTACTTTATTCTTATATTCCCCTTGCACCTACAAGGAAATAAGCAGTAAGATAATTTCTGCAAATGTGTATGTCAACTAACATGAAGAAGGCATAAGAATAAGAGTTTGTAGGAAAGGTCAGTGCAACACATCAGACTTTTGAAGATTATACTGCCGCTTTGGTCTCCTACTTTCCACTTGTAGCTACAAAAAATGTGTAATAAACAATTTCTGCGAATGTTTATCTCAGTTAACAAGAACTAGATATAAAAATAAGCTTTTATAAGCACAGTTTGTGGAAGAGGTATAAAAATAAGCGAAAGTGGATTGAAATAATCATATGAATGCAATACATCAGAGCTTTCTTTTCCGTGGAATATTTTTCAGTGTCTATATTAATTAGCTTTGTAACTTTTGTGAACATGTCAGTTTGTTTCTTAGCTGTGAGTATAATTGCATTTTGCCTTTCCGCTGTATTTTCGCCAGTTGTAATACTTTTTGTAAGCATGTTCCCATGCACATGCCGTTGTCATTGTGTCTTCGTCATCATAATCATCAAATTAAAATTCCCGTTCCATCTCAAACTGATCATCCCATATTTAATTTGGTTTTACAATGTGTCCTCGTCCTTGTCGCCGATAAATCTCTAAATGTTTCAATGTCACTTGTTCTCAATTCTGCATAAAAGTTCCTTATTTGTTTCGGTTTATTAACTTCTAGTTGTTCTGTTACCTATTTTCTGTTTTTCCAGAGCAAGAGATTTATAATTTGCAATTTCTTATAAGAATCACACAGGTTGGCTCTGTGATTTGGTGGTTAGCTTGCTAGCTTTCTGATCTAGGTGTGCCGGTTCGATTCGCAGCTGGAATGTGGCTATCTTTGTTTAGTCGGGATTTTCCCGCATCCTTCCCAGAGTCCGCGGAGCCATCTCGCTCAATAGTAGCAATATTATGTCTCAAATATTTGAAGGATTTCGCTTGTTTTCTAGGTGAATTTGTTGCTCCCTTAGTGAAGTTAGATTAAATACTCACGTGCACTGGAAATACACTTGCAGACTGTTTCGATCATTTACCTTAGAGATGCTATTTTTACTTCGTACCCCGTGCATAGTATGCAGAGTACGCTTTCCCGCAATAGTTCGATACCGAGATTTCACTGTAAATAGGCGTTTTGAGTTTGCTGAATAAAAACAGTATTTCTAGAAAAAACATGTGTGTGTGTGTGTGTGTGTGTGTGTGTGTGTGTGTGTGTGTGTGTGTGTGTGTGTGTGTGTGAACAGCGTAACTCAAAATCAAAATTCAGTTAAATACCAAACTTGGCGTTGAAATTTAGCGTCTTTCAAGGACGCAATACAACAATTTTAAGCATAATCTACCCACCCAAAGCTGCTCTTCATTCTGGAAACATTTTTGAAAATGTTCATTCTGGCTAATTTTGCGTAACTGCTAAACCATAAGAGATAAATATAATCTTACAACACGAAAAATGTAAATCTCTTTAAAAATACAATTTATGTGAGACGAAGTTTTTTTTTTTTGGGTGCAAATAACCGTTTTCGACTTATTCCTTGTTATTAGTTTGAATTTTCAAATGTTTATACTACTCTCAAATAGGAAGTTGTAATTCGTTAGTTTTATGCCCTTGCTATGCAAAGAGAAAGGGATTTCAAAGTCATCACAAAGCGACCTGCTCTTAACCCTTTCGCTACTAGTGTTGCTTCAGAGCTACGTCAGTTTCTTGAATTAATTTAAAATACAGTATATGAATTTCCCGCTGAATATCAAGAAGCCAGGGAACCTACATGCTAATACTTCAATTTCCACTCAGTAGATGGCAGATATAATCACAATTGTGCTGACACCTGGTATTGGAATCATCTGATGCTCATCACCTGAGTCATCGTCTATGCAGAAGATGAAATATTTCACTATAAAATGCCAGGTAATGCTCATTTACCATTTCAAATATACAAACATATTTAATTTTTCATTAAACTAACAACTTTTACTTAGTTGTGGTTTCCAATTTAAATTTAAATTACAAAAACAAGCAATTAAAGTACACGTTGCTCCAGAGCAACATTGGGGTTCAGAGGTTATGTTACACCATAACCTAACTTTTCAATGGCTGCATTTATGTTCTGTTTTCTTTTACGATAAACCGGAAAAGAAGAGTATTTTGAAGCAGGATGAAGTATAGGAATACCTTATGAAAGTTCTTGAAGGGAATGCTTCTGATATAAGTGATTTAGAGGATAGAAAATTTGATTTTGATGATGAAGATGAAACGGTTACTCTGAACCAAATCCCTGAAGAAAATTTGGAGGATACCAACGAATCTGGAGATGAAAATGAGCTTTTAGAGGTAACAACTGTATTAAATGTAAATAATTTGGAATACTGCTGAACAGTATACTCCCTTTCAAATGTTTCATAGAGGAAAATGTGGAAAATAATGTTTGTTTTTCTTATACTTTTCAGGGTGTAGATCCAGTTGAAACTGAGGACTCCACTAATGAACTTAGAGAGCTATCCACAGCAGCATCATGCCCTAGAGAAAGGAAAAGGACATTTACTTTCCGTGAAGTTGATTTTACAGCGGAGGATACAACATGGAAGTTCACAATCCCACTCCCTCCACAGGATGAGATGACACCATACAATTATTTTTGTTTGTATTGGTCAAAAGATGTATTTGAACTACTTTACGTGCAATCCAGTATGTATGCTCATAAAACAGATGGTACAGTGTTGAACTCCTCTGTAGAAGACATCAGCAACAGAAGAACTTGAAATCTGAATTCTCCCTAGCTAAGTTTCAGGCATATATTGCCACAGCACTAATGAAAGCTGGCGAGTCAAAAGGACAACGAAAACGCTCAAGGGGAACCACATCAAAAGCAACAAAAAAGAAACAGTTTGCAGTTAGACCTATTGATGATGTTCGTTATGATGGATACCAACACTGGCCAGAATATGCAGCAAAAGGGAGATGTAAATACTGCATCAATGGATTGACACAAATGACATGCAGAAAGTGTGAAGTAAATTTATGTTTGATACCAACAAAAAACTGTTTTTATTTGTTTCATTCTAAATAACCATTTATTGTTTTAAGTACTACCAATGTTATCTATATGCTATTTCTAGAGCTATTGAGTGTGGCAGTATTAAGCGCAATGTAGTTTTCATTTGTACACTGGCAACATGCAAATAAGGAATATATAAAACTTTGAAAAATAAATAAATAAATGTACTTCAGCATCATCAGTGATTATACAGTAATATCATGATTGCTTTATTACTGCAATTCAGTTTTTAATCATAAAGTTATACAAAAAATGGGAAAACAAAATTTCTAGTATTTTGAGTTCCATATTATTAAGTTACCCTGAAACCCCAGTGTAGCTCTGAAGCAACATGTCATAAAATTTAAACCCATTGGGGAAAATTTTCAAAAATCATAAAAATGTGTTTTAGTGCATTAATTTATCATTATATATCAAGATCAAAGTTCTTATTTAAGTTTAAAACATGTTGGGGTTGAAAGGGATTTCACTATCTCTTAAACGTACTATATGCTCCTATTCCAATTGTACCTACAGAGAAGTATGTAATAAAGCATTTAAACAAATGTTTTTTTCCTGTTAAGATGAAGTGGATAGAAGAATAAGAATTTTAAGAATGGTTTGTATGGAGTAAATTAAATTATAATTAAATTCTTTACTGTCAATAGACTGCAATACAGTTTCTGACATTGTCACAAATTTATATTTATAATTTGTATTACAAAGATGGACAACCTAATGGTTACACATATTACTATAGCTACCTATCATTTGTGATTTACACAGAGGGTCTGTAATTTCAATATGGACATTATTATAGTTCATTGATACTGTACAATGTCTTTATTATCAAATACTTCTTCAGAGCACTCTCAAATTGTTTACCTTTAGAACATTTTAAATATGCAGGTAGTTTTGCATGAAGCATTAAACCCATGACATTTGGATCCTTTTTTGAAATATTTTTACTAAATATCTGCTGAAAATAATCATTGTGTCGGGTGTATTGACTATGGGTATTGCTATTTTTTAGGTTTTGTTTCTGAACTGCATAGGTTACAGCTTTATAGACACACAGAGAATACAAAGTTAATATCTGCTTATCCTTAAATATTCCCCTACATGATTCACGAGAGTTCATATTGAAAATCAATCTGACTGCCCGTTTTTGCAATCTAAATAATCTTTCGATATGGGTTGCAGCAGCACAGCCCCAAATTTCTATCGCATACAGTAAATATGGGTATATAACTCCATAATAAATCATTTTGAGCCCCTTCTCATCTAAGATATTTTTAAAATGACGTAGGAGATACACAGATTTACTAATCTTGTCACAAATATGATTTATATGTCCAGGCCATGTTAATTTTCTATCAAGTATTATTCGTAGAAATTTATGTTCGCTTCAGTCATGAATATTGTTTCATGAATAGAGAAAGTCATATGAGTGCACAAATCAGACCTTTCTGTTTCCGAGATTCAGTTACACACTTCACACACGTGGATCACCTACTACTGATAGAGGATGAATACTGAGGTTAATTAAAATATAGTAATAAGTAAATCTAATTAGTTTATACAAATAATGCTACTAAGGATAACTTGGGAGCCGTTGGCTATGAGTAGGGAGCACTTTTTGCAGTAGTTCCGTCCACTTCTGCATTATGAAGTAATATAAGCACACTGAAGTTGAAGAACATGCGTAATGGAGGTCCAAGCGTTGTACAAACTGTACTTCATATTCAGTTTTTCAAAATATATGTTTGATTCTAATAGTGGCACTTGTAACATTTTGTCCATAATTATGATCATGCAAATTGATTTTGTATAGCAATCGGATTATACATGAGATTACTAGCTTATAATTCATAACAACATGAGTAAGAAACTAAATTTAATCTCATAGTGCAGAAGCTTTGTTTCGATATCGCAACACAAGGATGCTATTAATGAAAGACAGCTTCTTAAAGAGAAAGTTCTTGATATAGATGGACAAGTAAGATGGAGGAAAACCTAGGTCCAAAAGTGTGTCGGTGGAAAACACCGCTCTCGGAGTAATCACTTCAATGGATTAAGCGAATCGATGTCCTTCAGGCACTACCACCGCGCAAGCAAGCTGGAAGTGACGCAAGAGTTGTGGAACACAGGTTAGCTTTCCAACAGGTTTTTCTCACAACACCAAATGAAAGTTAGGTTTTACTACATTTCTATGATCCCGTACGTCGGGAAGTAGAAGTTAGATTTACGTAGGTACTTTAAAACCCAGGAGATAATAAAATGAAATAAAACATTGTAGCAATTTGACAATTTGACAAATCCCACTTCCGACACCAGTGTGAAAAAAACAAAACAAAATTCCAGTGCAATTACTTTTTTTCACTTTATTTTCCTTCAAAAGCGTTTGCACAAATACACAGTTATCATTTACCGACCTTAATATAGTCTATCTTTCGTTATATTACAACTCAAAACAGTTTTCCTCTCGTAACCTTGACTCATTCCTTCACTGTCTTTCTTCGCTTTCTCTGTCTCTCAAAAACTAACTTCGACGATTTATTCATTCAACACGTATAACTGCTTCGCTATCTTCTTTCACGATCCGACACACGCAGCTCACACACACACACACACACACACACACACACACACACACACACACACACACACACACACACACACACACACACACACACAAAACACACACACACACACACATTCAGAACTGACTGACAGCTGTCTGTAACTCACTCGTTGCCTCACTCGTTAACTCATTCGTTAACTCACTCGTTAACTCCGCTCGTTAACTCCGCTCGTTGCCCCGCCACCTTAAACAGCGACCATGAGTCCATGACATCACATGGACCTTTCTCGAACTGCTACAAATATGCCAGCTGCCGGATACTTCTCGAATAATCTGGAAAACCATTGTGTTGCTGTTCCGATTATTCTCACGTAATCAAATGCAGTGGCACGTGGCAGACTGACCTTGAGCGCACTTAACCCCTTAACTTCCAGCGGTCTATTTATAGATTGCTACAGATATTTCTAATTTAGTTTACATTTTTTTTTTTTTAATCAGAGTGAACTGATGAGCATGTAAGTTACATTGATTCGTAAAGTACATGTCTCTTAGTTATTATTTTTGGAGATAGTTTTGCAATTCTGCACTAACAAAAAATGTAAACGATAATAGGTAGATCTGTTAGTTATTTCTTCTTTCCTTTTTATTATTTTTAGATTATATTCAGAGATATGGCTATTGGCATACAGGAAACGAATAATTATACGTTTGAAAAGTGAACCAAAAAGGAGAACCTTTCAACTGACCAACAAGATACAAAAAATGTGCTTCCAAGAACATAAAAATTCCAGAAAATGACCGTGCTTCAAATGAAAAATGGGAAGAAATGAAAACCAGTTTGAAGGATTACACGCCACTTGAAATTCTGCAAAAATGTTATATTACACTCTTCCACAGATGTTTTGAACCTTACCACAGTTGATAAGAAAATTTTATCACTCCAAATGTTTCAGTTAATACGTGGCTTGTCTTTAAATGCTCTGCAACTGCTTTAAGCAATAAAGTTTAATCATAAAACACGTGAACTTGGCAGAAATGTGTTCGCTCATCATTATAGTATGTTCTGATACTGTTCATGTCCAGTGGTCTATTTATAGATCGGGCGATTCTGAAACTCTGGGTGAATAAAAAGGGAAACAAAGTTTATTGTTAACATACTGTATGCTGAACCAATACAGTACATATGTTTTTCAATTTTTGAAAAAAGAATAAGTTGGGGTTAATCAGTTAATAGAGGCATCAACAGTGGGGTAAGGTAGACCGCCCCCCGACCATCCTTTGTTGTACGCCGCAGCTGGCGTCACAATATTCTTAAAAGGAAGCAGTGACCGGTTATGGGACATCCACGGGCTCAACAGTCTAGTAATCTTCCCTTACGTTGAGAACTGTTAGGAGGAAAATGGTGTTAAAGAAAATTTAATTTTCTTTCAATTGGGGAGATAACCTAAACAAGAAATGTAATTGAGTATTAGTCAAGACACAAGGAAGTAGACAAAATAACTAAGGCGTGTAGTGCTTATTTGCTTCATTTTAATTTCTCTGTGTAAAATGTGATATACAGATTCAAATGGCGCTCTGAGCAGATTTGCATGAAAAGAAAAGTAAGCATTTTTAGAAATATACCAGTGTCAGAGAGAGACAGACAGGTGGCAGACAGAGACAGGCGGAGAGAGAGAGAGAGAGAGAGAGAGAGAGAGAGAGAGAGAGGGAGGAGGGAGGGAGAGAGAGAACATCGTTCACGAATACGTGCGAAAATGCCCATAAAAGTCTCCCAAATGCAAATTATTCATTGCATGGACAATTTTTTCTATTTTTCATTTTAAAAATAGCTCTTAAAGATTTTGATTAGGATACCATATGTTTAGAATATGTATATAACTAATAAAGTGCACATCTAGGTGTCTCCGCGAATAGCCTGCCAAGTCCTTTTCGTCTAAATGAATTTTATAAATTTTATAGGGTAAACCGTAAGAGATAGACAACGACATTACTACACGAATAGCTAGACTTAAAACAGTTCTTATATATTTTTTACTTTGTATTTTATTGCTATTTTTATTGTTATTTTATGACCTATCGAGTTAAACGACATTATACTTCAAGAAAGCTGCAGCCTCCTGTATTCCTTTCCTGTATCCCACGTTCTATAGTCTACTTTATAATTAGACTGATTTTGCAGCTAAGATATTCTCAGCAGCTCAGCTCTTGTCACGCGACTTGCTGCACGTGAGAAAGATAATCTGGTGTCTGACTAAAACTAGATACGAGTCGATTCGAACTCTCCTCCAGCCTCGAACCTTCATTGACTGGAGGAAAGTTCGTTGCTATGCCGCTTCCATCCAGTAGGAGTCGGTTCATGTCTAACTTTAGGCATCAGAATATCTTCCTCAAATGGAATAATTGACGAGTTAGAAACTGGTTGTTCTTTATTGCTGTGAAAATCTTAGTCGCGATGTCAGCCTAATTATAAAATAGGCTATATGAAGTAAAACCAATTCTAGTTATCTCGATTAATATTAAATGCATAGTTAATAAAATTTGGTAAGAACAGATACAAAAAGAGATACTGTACAAAAATAAAAGATACTGGTGAAAGAAAGTCAAACACTTCAGATGTTTTGTACAGGAAACGCAGGTTCATAGCGTTCGGTAGAACTGCGTGGAAAGTAATTAATATGAATGTGAAGTGAGTATTCTGATCAACTATAATAATAGTCATGATGATAACTAGGGCTAGGAAGTTCATGCATTTGCATGTTTTTTCATAGGCGATAAAAAGGTATGCTTTTACATTATGTGCACGAATTATGGAATTTTCAGTTATTTGGACGCGATTTTATGGTGCATATAACTGCATATTTTCTTGATTTTGATAAATGCATAATATTTCAATATTATAGCCCCTATACTGCATATTTTAATGGTTTATATGGTTTTTTTATTATTTTTTTTTTCCATTTGTATAATATTTTTCATATTGGTGGTATTGCACATGATGATACAGCTCGCGAGGTGGCGAGAACTAATGTTGAGTCATGTTGTCATGAAGTGAATCCCCTGTTTCCATCCGTTCATTATATGCATGTGCGTAGAGAATAATCAGTGCGTTATCTGAGAGGATTATATTAACAAAGATAAAGTGCAGGTCAATGCTTGCCTGCCCACCAGTAGTTGCGTCGTGGGATTCAAAGGTAACAGCGTTGTGAACTGGTTCCTACCAAATTAAATTCGGTGCATAAATTGTTAAAAAGCTCTTCAAATGCCGAAAATAAAACCAACTTCGAGTGCTAGATTAATTAATTTACAGAAAGAGTTTTCGAGTGATTTAATATCTACAAATAGGGTACTGTTTTGTGCAGCGTGTGAGTAAAATGTAGGAAGTGAGAAAAGATTTCAAACAGTTCAGCACATAAACCAGCAAAGCATAAGGAGAATTTAATCAGAAAATTTGCAAACAAAGAACCTGTTCAAAAACAGCTAGTAGAGTGCTTAGGAAGTAGGGTTGCTGAATTTTCCTATGACTTGTGTGCCATGCATTTTTAGCTGCTGATATTCCCTTCTTCAAAATTAATAGTCCGACATTTAAAAACCTATATCAACCTTCTTGTCAAGTACACTTGACAACATGTGCCCGAAGAAGGTACACTGCGTAAGACCTATGTATGTAGGACATTGTTACAATAACGTATTGTCAAATATACAAAATGGCTTAGCGGTTCAATTTGTATGGTTGTCTGTTGATGAAATCCCTGATTTTAAGCGCCATTTTATTGCGAATATAATCGTGGGTGCTTTAAATAATGAACAAAAGAGTACACCTTATGTTCTTAATGGGTGCGAATTGTCGGCTACTAACATGTAATTATGACTCAGTTTCTGATGGACACTTTGAAATTACTATGGCCATGTGGAATCAAATAGGTACGACCGGTTACCTTTATTTGTTGCTGATGCAGGTCCTTATATGGTAAAATCAGAACAAACTAACCTAAAGGTATTTTTCCTAATTTAATTTATATAAGTTCATTGGTACACGCTCTTCATCGCATTTCTGAGACTATACGTGATTCTTTCCTATAGGTAGAGTTGTGTCCAGTACAAAGAGAATTTTTGTTAAGTCTCCTAAAAGAGTTAAGTTGTTTAGATCAACAGTACCTAATATCCGACTTCCTCCTGCACCAGTTAACTCGATGGGGAACATGGGTCGATGTAGTTTTATATTTTGCTGAGCACATAAAAATAGTTGAAGAGGTTGTTAATTCATTGGATTCAAATGATACTTCAATAGAACCTGTGGAGAATATTCTGTCAGGCACTGGATTAAAAGAGGCTCTTAGTTTCATATCTGCCCATTTTTCTTTCTTACCAACCGCCATAACGGCATTGGAAGCTGTAGGATCTCCCTTGCATGAATCACTTACTGTCTTTGAAAAAGATCGGTTCCTGGTAGCATAGGACAAAAAATGAAAGAGAGAGTGAATTATGTAATTACAAAAAATTCTGGTTACAAACAGATGTGCGATATTCGAGACATCCTCGAAAGGAAACCATCTGTCACACCAAGAGACTTGACTCTCTCTGTGAAACAGTTAACATCATTTAAATATGCCCCGATAACATCTTGTGACGTGGAGAGGTTTTCACGTTACAAAAGTGTTTTGTGAGACAACAGACGATGCTGTAAAGTTGAAAATTTGTTCAAAGTGTTGGTTGTGAACTAGCGGTGGGACCACTTCTGCTTCAACTGCTAAGGAATAAGGTAACTTTATTTATTATTTATACTAACTCGTCTTGTCTGCTGCAAAGGGACATTAATTGTTTTAATTAATGGTGCATACTTCATGGCATATTTTCAAGTTTTTAAGAGCATATTGGCATGCATATTTCAGTGATTTTTAGGGCATGAACTTCCGAGCCCTAATGATAACAATAGTAATATTAATAATAATAATAATAATAATAATAATAATAATAATAATAATAATAATAATAATAATAATAATAATAATAATAATAATAATAATAATAATAATAATAATAATAATAATAATAATAATAATAATAATAATAATAATAATAATAATAATAATAATAATAATAATAATAATAATAATAATAATAATAATAATAATAATAATAATAATAATAATAATAATAATAATAATAACAACAACAACAATAGTAATAGTAATAATATAATAATAAGAAGAAGAATAACAATAACAATAATAACAAGAATAACAATAATAATAACAATAACAATAATAATAATAATAATAATAATAATAATAATAATAATAATAATAATAATAATAATAATAATAATAATAATAATAATAATAATAATAATAATAATAATAATAATAATAATAATAATAATAATAATAATAATAATAATAATAATAATAATAATAATAATAATAATAATAATAATAATAATAATAATAATAATAATAATAATAATAATAATAATAATAATAATAATAATAATAATAATAATAATAATAATAATGAATATATTGCTCTAGCTTTACACAGACCTAGGAAGTCAGGATAGTCATAATCTCTCATGCAAAGTCAAGGATCTCGTATAATACGATAAAAGTCAGGGAACTTGATTCTGGCTGGCACAAAGTCGGAGATTTTGACAAGTATTGCTATAAAGCATTATGCAACTCTGAAAAATGTGATTTAACGTTTTAATAATTGCCGTGACTCGTTATATATGATATATTGGCGGTATTTTGTATTTTCCTTTGGCACTTAGTGGCTAGAAAAAGACCACCTTAAAGGGAGACAGTCTGGTTTTTCTAATTTCACTGATTTTACTATTCACGTTTTATCTTTGAATTATATTTTTATTTCTTAACTGAATAAAGCAAAAAACGTAAATATTTTGGAAAATTCAGGGAAATTGATTTAAAAATTATGCGTGCACACTGTTATTCCTTGACAGCTTCATTTCAATACCGTTGCATATATTCATTTCTATCATTATTCTCTCGTCAAGCTCTTTTTATTTACGGATTCATTATTTTACTCTTCCATTGTTCTTCTTCTGGAGTATGTTGTTTGCTTATGCAGTCATGGAATCACTAGTTTGCTCCTGGGTTATAAATTCTCATTTCCTCTGTTTCCCTCTGGTTTCCCCTCTTATCACTTATCTACTTCATTCGAATATGTATGTGAGAATATACATGAAAGTAATAACAAACCCCATCTTAGCTGCTATGGAATTGCATTTTCTCAGCTCATAACCATCTCTGTGGAAACCTTAAATATACGGTAAAAACAATTTCGCAATACTTTTCTTTTTAAATGTAGATCTTCCTGTTATTTGCAGTTCATATCTACTGTGAAGTGTGTGATATACCGTGTTCGAATACTGCCATCTGCAGGCAGAGCATTAAGCTATTTCAAACTGTGTCAATGCAGAACACAGCACCAGAGTTTAGTTCAAGGCAGCATGTGGTATTCGGAGTGGACGAAGTGGCTCCATCATCACCTGTCCAATCATCCATTTCGCCTGAATTCCATATCATCGTCTTCCTCACTCTCATACCTGGTGCTCGGCTGACCACCTGCTTGCAGGTCTTCACTCTGTCCGGTCCATAGGTTCGTCTGCTCCCCGACAGGCGTCTGACTAGGCATTGGCTTGTAAGTCCTAAGGGGTGTAGAGGAGGGCAATCGGATGAAGAAGTTTATGAATCAAGAAGCAGACACAGCGTGTAGCAAGAAATATTAACATTTTATCTTTCATATTCGAGAATTTTTTTAAATTTAAAGCATGGTGGTAATCCTAAACAAACAAAACTACTGTGTGACTTTTCAAATCTGATAGTGATGTTAAATGAGGGCTCTAGTTTCAAAGTGCGCTAGTTTCCTCAACATTGAGATAATGGTGTTAACAGAATGTGAGGTGGTGGTGGAGGTGGTGGTGGTGGCGGCGGTGGTGGTGGAGGTGGTGGTGGTGGTGGTGGCGGCGGTGGTGGTGGTGGAGGTGGTGGTGGCGGTGGTGGTGGCGGTGGTGGTGGTGGAGGTGGTGGTGGTGGTGGGCGGAGGGGTGCGGCTGGTGGTGCAATTTTTATCTCCGAAGCTCTAATATTAATATTACTTGAAGTTGAAGACTGAAATTCGAACTGGAATGCATCAGTCTAATTACTTTCTGTAACTTTTTCCTTTCTTGTCACAACGTTGTGCATGCTGACGAAGAATAGAACAGTGAGTTACAAGAAACTGAATTGAGTACAGGGGGACACCTCGCTCACTTCGACCTACACAGATCTATTGTGGCTACCACTCCAGGAGGCAAGGATGAAATGATGGAACCGATGGAACTTTCAAGAACAATTAAACTGCGCTATCTAGAGCATTTAGAATACTAAGTTTTATGAGACAACTTTCTAAGGATATATGTGGAAAATCTCAAAGACGTATATTAAGAATTACACCAGAAGATGTATTTTGAAGATTAAAAAATTATAAAAAAGAAAAGGAAGGGAGGATGGGAGGAAGGGAGGGAGGAAGGAAGGAAGGAAGGAAGGAGGGAAGGAAGGAAGGAGGGAAGGAAGGAAGGAAGAAAGCAGAGAAAACAGCTTTAAAGCTTTAATTGTATTGCAACATATATTTACTATTTTAGAATTCCCCTAGCCCATATTAAGGTCCTTCATCTAATGGTTTAGCTTTTTCTTCCCTACTGCTACTCTCAATTGGTTTTCTTTTTTACTGATTTGAAGCCTTGTCCTCCGTCGGGAGGGGGGACACTCAGTACGCTACTAACCGCGGTATGAAGGCTGCTTGGTGGGGCCTGGCGCCAAGATGAAGACATCTCAGTACTTGTTTGGGACTTCCATGCGTCTCTGTGGCCTGTCTAGCTGCGACCCTGTGAGGCACACTCGGTTCCGTCATTTCATCCCTGCCTCCTGTGGGGTGGTAGCCACAATAGATCTGTATAGGTTAAAGTGAGCGAGGTGTCCTTCTGTGTCTGTACCCTTTACCCTTTTGCTGATTTGAATGTATTTAGTTGCACATTGCTTTAACGTTTGGGTAGCCCTAACATTACTAATTCCTTTGCTGACTGGACTGTGACCCTTTCCTTTATATAAAGAGTAGCATCACAATCCATATTGAACTCAGTCATAACTGAAGTCACTGCCATTTGCAATTTCTTTTTAAAAACAAAAGTTCTTGTATAAAATTCAGAAAAACACACCACATGGTTAACACATGTGCACAGACAAACATGTCACCACAATTTAGCACGATTTTACGGGATAAATATTTGTATAAAATGCCACAAGATGTCTCTGCTTGCATCTACCATCACTGGATCTGACCGACTGATTTAAACTTTAAAACTGTTCGCGATTTTGCCGGAAAGGGACAATAGAATGCATTTCAGCAGCCATGCTAAGACACAGATGGGTATTTAAATCACGACGTTACAGCCTTTTAAATAGTGAGTGATATGACAAGCGATGGTCGATTCTAATTACAAGGTACAGGCGTAATTTTACGGCAAAAAAGCGAAAATTCTGATTTTTCAACATTTTTGCCCATATTTCGCCAATGCCTCCCCTTAAAATCACTAGCACAGTGATATTTTAAATTCAACTTGCCAAAGAGGATTTCCATCACACACTGCCGTGGTAATGTATTAGTAACTGGTGAGTAGTTTTATAGAACTGATTCCTTATCCATTCCCAAAAGCGTCCTCAAAGTGGGAAAAGATATCACCATGACTGGAAGCAAAACGTGACCCCAGTGTTCTACAAGAACATATTGGAGTCAGAGGAAATAGCAGACGAGAAGTCTCCATCACATGGAGAATCATTCTCTGAGGCTCATGAAGAAAGTCAAGACTTACACATCTGAAAACATTACTTTCATTGTCTCTCACTATCAAAGCGAGTTATTTCCATATTTTCAATGAACATTTCAAACTGCATTTCAGTTGAGAAGTATACATATAAGGAGTACAACAACGACAAAGTACACATTTTTACGTGAATTTGAACAAAATAAAATGTTTTTCTTGTTTTTCTCAAAACTACACAAAATGAAAAAGACTAATTTTGAAACTAGACCCCTCAAGTCACAATTTTCATTGCGGAGTCTTGGCTTCTGAGTGAGTCGGATTCAACGCATATGAATTAGTAACGAGCTCTGCTTAAAAACCCCGGGAAGCGATTTTACCCGATGACATTACATTATTCCAACAAATAAAGGCATATCAGCAACAACTAATCATTGCAAGAAACTGAAATTTGTAGCAATAATAATCTAGTAATTTGTGTGTTGGACTATAATATAATAAATGCATTATATTCACATACTTGGAGCAAAAGGGGCATTAAAGACACCATGTATCCTTACAAAAATGTTGCACCTCAAACATTTGGTCCAAGGATCTGATAGTATAGGCACTGAATGCTATAGACTATGGCTATAGGCTCGTATTTGTTTTACCTGGAATAGATCTGTTCCATATTTTTGCCCATGCAGGTTTTCCTCGGCTTCTTCTTCTTTTTTTTTTTTTTTTTTTTTTTTTTTTTTTTTTTGGATAACAATGGAAATACTAGTTGACTTCGACTTCAGGATCTACGATGGGATAAGAGTGGCTTACCTGCCATAACAGTGATCACGAAATCGTATCCCGGTACAATGTATATCTTGCATTCAAGGTAAGCTGTAGTGAAGAATGGGGAGGGCCCAAATAAAGCAGTCCGTGAGATGGCGTGGTTGGATGCCGACAGGAGTTGGTACGATTTTATCCTTTTTATGTAAAAAAACGGGCACTCATAATATTGCGGATACTTTTATACACCAATGTTAGGGTGCGGCCAGTTAACAATTATATAAGTCCCCTTATTCAACACGTAGAGTCAGTGAGTGAGTGATTAAATGAGTGACTGATTAAATGGGTGAGTGAGTGATTGAGTGAGTAGTGAGTGAGTGTGTGTGTGTGTGTGTGTGTGTGTGTGTGTGTGTGTGTGTGTGGGAGGGGGTGGGTGGTGTTTAAGGGCCAGTCGACAACTTGGTCATTAGGGCCCAGAGTCCAAACGTAAAATTACTGAAGCTCAAATGTTAAAATCTGAGTGAAAGTTAAACAGATAAAAACAGGGCAATTCAACAATTAAAACTTCACATTGAAAAAAAAAATAAAATAAAAAATAAAAGTTAACAGTTAAAACGGAACAGTAAAGCGGGAGATTTAAAGGTTGAAAAGCAAAAAAGTAGAACACCCTACAATGATAAACCCTCCAAAATAAAATACATCTTTCACATGCTTACAAAAGTCAATATTGGCAACAAACCACAGCACAGTATTGACAGCTACTGGGCCGTTGGCTAAAACTGAGCACAGTGTAAGATCCAGGGTAAGGTACTGGCGGTCACGAGCGTATCGCGGACAATCAAGAAGGACATGTGCGACGGAGAGTGGAACATTGCACGTCGCACAAACAGGCTCCGGATCACCACGCAAAGGATGTCCAGATGTGGCTTGGGTTAAAATATTTCTTCCCGCCTGGAATCCCTGCAAGAGGTCTGCCAGAGTTATACAATGTCCTTGATTGTCCGCAACTGAGTGTCAGCTAACGCTCCCCAAGATTCTTGCCAGACTGCAAATAGATAGCAACGAAAGTACTTCTGCACATCTACATAATGAAGCTTACGTGTGGAATACTTCTGCAGTTGACATGCAGACTTAGCAGCCGCATTCGCATCTGGAAGACGGTACGTGTGAGCATCACCGTTGTATACAAAAGCGCAACCAGTAGCACTATCCAACTGGGAACCATCGGTAAATACCGGATCGTAAGTCCGGCTACGGCCCAGAAGTTCAGTGAATAGTTAGTGAAACACCAAATGAGGGGTAACTATCTTTGCACGCCCCGACAGCTCCAGGTCAAAGTTTGCACGCTGAAGTTGCCAGGGAGGATGTTGGCCAAGTGAATGCCACTCTACGGCTGGCAGTCGGAGGTCGTGTGTGGCTAGTAGTTCCCAAAACCTGATACCACTTGGACGGGAGTTGGTTGTATTCCGCATATAACGTTGCGCGAGCTCTGAACGCACTGTAGTTGGAAATGAAGGATGACCTGGATGAGCGCCCAACCTTGTCACGTAGGAATAAACTAACAAGGATCGTCTGACAGTAGAGGTTCCCCAGAATCAGCATACAAACAATCCACCCTACTGGTGTGGAAAGCCCCTGCAGCGAGACGGGTACCAAAGTGATGTATTGTATCTAAAAGGCGGAGTTTAGAGGCAGATGCCGCGTCATAGATAAAACAGCCATAGTCTAATTTGGACCGAACCAGTGAGCGACACAATCTCAACATGACGGTGCGATCGCCGCCCCAAGATGCCCCAGGTAAAACCCTGAGTACCCGAAGTGAACGATCGCAGGAAGCCCGAAGCTGACGAATATGGTGCTTCCATGTGAGTTAGCTGTCAAGGTGAAGGTACAAGAACTTATGGTGCGAAACAAACGGTAGACGTGCGCCACGCAAATGATGATCAGGAGGAGGGTGTACGCCACGAAGTCGATGAAAGTGGACACACTGTTTTCGTAGCGGAGAACTGAAAGCCGGTGCGAAGCCCCATTCAGCGTTGGATGTTATAGTCATCTGCAGTTGGCACTCGATGTGCTCAACATTATACGAGCGATAGTATATCGCAAAGTCGTCAACATACAGTGACACAGCGATTCCGCTACGAACAAACTAGTGATGCCATTAATGAAAACGGCAAATAGCATGACACTGAGAATCGACACCTGCAGCAGAGGGTGATGAATATTAGCAACATAAGCAGCTACAACTTTGCAACAGTTGATGAGCATGGAAGGGGAGAAATGAGGGTGAGCGGCAAGGGACCCCGGGTGTGCCAAACCAGTACCTACCGTAGTAGGCCCCTCGGGGTTCAACACGTAGGGCTGTGCTTGGTTATTAAACGAGCCCAAATTAATCAACCTCTACAACTTTAGCTCCAGAGATACTAACACCACTGGAAAGTCCTTAGAATTTTATTTAAGTCCTATAGAGTTTCTAAACATCAAATAATATACAATGCTGCCATCATACCTGCTGCAAGATTTGACTCGGGATAAGGCAAAAGCGACACTTGAATTTCTTTGTGAAGATTTCAACATGATTTTGGAGAAGACGTGATCCTGTGTATTTTAATGGCTATTCCCCAAAATATATCGAGAGTAGGGCATTTTCTAACGAAAAGAACGAGCAACAGTTAAGATTTGAATGTTTGAATCAGAGCCAATGAGAAATCGCTTAGTCCTACCAGAAGGAAACAACCAATAGATAGACTAGGACTTTACTTAGCGCATAAAATCACGAAGGCCGTCAGTATATATTATATTAGGGGATGATAACATAGACTCAGGCACATTACGATCATTCAGTTGCTAAGACATGCTGTGCTAAAACATGTGACGCATAGGAAGGTCTTTTACCGGGCAAAACAGCGAAAATAAATTAAAATAAATAAGCATAATGTAGTAATTAGGCGTAGCAAAGTGTATTGTGGGATAAAGAGTGTGCAAGAGTGAGTAAAGTGTCAATAAATCGCCGGAAAAAGGACAGTGAAAATACGAAAAATGAATACACGCCGGAGTAGGAGGAAATGGCATTATTACAGAATGGAAATGCACAAGGATAGTGATAGTTCACTGCAGAAGTGAATCCCATGTTAAACGAAGAGCGCGAGTGTAGTTGACGAACAGTAGTTAAGTATCAAACATAATCTTGCAGAGGCCAAGGTGACTAGAAAGGTGTTAAGTAAAGCAGGATCAGGATATCACCTCAGGGCTACCAGCATTTCCGCAGACATCAGAAGAGAGTGATGTCCAACCTTGTCTCTTTGTACACGCTTACGTAATTACCTTATACTCGCTACCCCGCTCTTTCAGTCAGTGTGAATCACGCCAGTGGCGTTTACTCACAAGGAGTCAGTGTACAGTGATGGACACAGACGATGGCAGTTTCTAAGTCATAACATGCATTTTCTGGGAATGTTCTCAGAAGACCTCTTGATTCTGGATGATTTTTGTACAAATGGTAAACATTAACAGACAGGAGAGAGCGAAGGCTTTCACGGCCGGAGTCAGTATAACTAGGAGTTATTTCCGGGCTGTTATGCCGTGGTCTGCTGGAGTTGAAGAACCCAGACGTTTGTTTCGTCCACATCTGCGGCGGACATCTTCAGTGGCGCGGTCGTAATCTCCTCGGAGAAGTAACGACATAAAACAGCAGAAACTGAAGTGATCCAATCAGGAGGCAACACCTTGAGCGAAGCCCGCCCCCTCCCACCGGCCGTGCGCCGCCCGAGCCAATCAGCGGAGGCCACTAGAAGGATAAATACCGCAGCTCTGACAGTCCACACCTCAGACGCTACGCTAACTTCTCCGAGGAGATTACGACCGCGCCACTGAAGATGTCCGCCGCAGATGTGGACGAAACGTCTGGGTTCTTCAACTCCAGCAGACCACGGCATAACAGCCCGGAAATAACTCCTAGTTATATTAACAGACAGACTAAAATAAATAAATGAAAATCTGATGTGTTGCACTCACATGGCTTTCTCTACTCTTGTACCAACCTGTCTTACGAACTCTTATTGCTGTATCTTCTTCGTGTTCGTTGAGGTAAAAAATTGCACAACTTATCTTATTGCTTATTTCCTTATAGATGCTAGGGGAATATTAGAATACAGTAGGCTTTGAGCGAGAGTCAAATCTTTCAAAGCTTTGAGATCCCGTTCTCTTTGCACGCTTAACTTATAAAAATGAACAATGATGTTCTATTTCACGAAATTTAAAGTTTTTCGAAACTGACACAAATAACAGGGAATGTCTCCGAAATGGTTCACTCTACAAAAACTTTATTGAGACATAAGCTGTGTGTTTTAGCAAGATCTACATTTTCTGTACAGTAAAATGTTGTCTACCTCTTACGGTTTACGAGTTATTCAAAAGTCATCTAGACTAAACAGGACTACATAGGTTATAGCCAGGAAATTCAAAATATAGATTTCATTTGTCGCACAAATATTTTAAATATATGGACTTTTAATCAAAATCGTTAGAGCCATTTTCAAGAAAATCAAAATTTGCGAAACATTTTCCATATAAAGGGTAGTTTAGGGTGGGGTTATTTTCTTCACAATCTTCGTGTCGCATCCTTGGAAGACATTAAACTTAAATACCAACTTCGGTTTTTAACCGACTTTTCGTTTTTGAGTTATGCTGTCCACAGACTGACAGACTGACACACACACGGACCTTTTTCTAAAAATGCTTTTTTTGGACTCAGGTGGTCTCAAAACATATTTCCGGTGAAATCTCGGCATCGAATTTTTGGGCGGAATACAATACGTCCTCTACTTATCAGTAGAGAAAGTAAAAATGTGGATCTCGTTAAGTAAACACGTAGCCTCTTGTTAAAAAAAAAATCGATTTTTGAATTTTTATTGGAAAAAATGAAGCATACCTTAAAGAATATATCTTCTAAGTTATAATCCCCAGGGGCCGGGGGTGCGGGGGCATATTTGGGACGCCATTTTTAAAGTGGCGCGTCTCTGCCTTTAAATGGGCATTTCATGGAAGCTTGAAATAAATTGCTTTTAGCACTGGAACCGCGGCTGGGTCAATCGTGACCCGCTTCTTAAATCTTTGTCACTATTTTGTATTATTGCCTAGATTGTAGAAGTTGTATGACTTTTAATGAAATAAGGTCATTAACGATCACATTTAATTTTAATTGTTATGCGGAAGTTTTAAACGAGAAATATTCGGATCCACCCAGAACCGCGGACGAGTCAGTTTTGACCCCACGGCTGCAGCTTCTATAGTAATTTTATATCCTGGTTGGTGTAACCGTTGTGTTTTACAGGAAGTTAAACGTGCCTACGCCCCAGAAGGAAGCCCTGGTCTACACCGAAACCAACTAACCCTAAAGAGAAGAATAAAGCATATCTGTCACACATCAAAGATACTACTAATCCCATTGGGAAAGTTCTCGAAAAACACGATATCCACGCCATCTACAAACACACACAGCAAATACAGAACATGCTACATTTAGCAAAAGATCCAAAAGAACCAGTCTCTGCTGCAGGTATTTACAGAATTCTGTACTCGTGTAGCTCTGTGTATATAGGGATCACTTAACATACGGTAAACACACCCATTACAGAACACAAAAGGTGCTGCCGTTTGGGACAAACATTACTAGCAACAAGGAACACGTTATACAGTATTCAAACACATTTATCCTGTCTTCCATGGTTCATTATTACGCCCGAAGTTGCGAAGCCATAGATTTTCAAATATAATGATTCGTAACTTCAATGGGAATGAAGAAACAAAGCTATAAAGCTTGGCATCCAGCATTATACAAAGCACGCAAGAAACTTGGCCGGAAACAAATTCAAGATCATACGCGATCAACAGCCACAACCACAATGAATGTCAGCCCATCGACAACATAGACCATGGTAGCAGCCCCAACTTTAGCCCAGCCCATGCAGCAGCCGAACCAATAAACAAAGACCGGACCAACCGTTAACCGCCCACACATGTTTAGCATATAAAACCTGTGAAAACAAATGGCTCGAGGATGTTAGATGCAGCTTCGAACGAAACGTCTGGAAGGGGATTTTGTACGAGACCACTGCCCACAAGCCCGAATAATCATTTTCTATTTAATACTTTAGTGTGTTTATGAAGTCTCTTGAGTGTAATTATTAATATATACATCGTGTGTAGTATTATTTTATTTGTGACGAAAATAAAGCTTACGTTGTGGCAACAAATACTATGCTTTTATTTCTCTGAATAAACCACGTGTTCGTAAACACTGCTTGTTAGGTAATCGCATATATTGACATAGATTAAAATCTCATGTTGAATTGCCGCGTTTTGGAATGCCGAAAAGAAAGGGCAGCACGTGAAACTTATGCAAATCGATGAATAAAATCAGATGGGGGGGGGGGGGGGGGAGGTACTTGCATAGAGGTTAACGAGGAAGTGCGTGACTAAACTTTATACTCATTTTTCTCGGAAACAATTCTTTTCTCGTCTTCTCTCACAGAAATCTAGCTGGAGGTCTAATTTTTTTTTCCAACGTAGTTAAAATATGGCTAGTCTGACTGGAATTTTGATATTGGTTACAATTTATTTTTTAAAACACAATTAATGTAATAATGTGGTGCTGTATAACATGTTTATACTTTGGGGTAGTACAATTTTTTTAAAGAAAATATTCATTATATGAAAATTTCCAACCTTTAGTTTGTTAGAAAGGTAATAAGAGGTACAATTTTTAAAAATTAACTTTGCACTTTAACACCTGTTGCAGGAGATTTTTTACTATACCCAATAAAATTGATATTAATTAATATTTCAAGAATTTGAATAGAAATTTTAATTAAATTTGTTACAGATTTCTGTAGTTGCTGGAAATGCCTATTCAAAGTATTAAGCTTCTAACTTCAATACTTTAGAAAATCACATTTTTCACTTCGGTGTACCGCCATAACACACAATTTATGTCGAATACGTCATTTTTTTCTTTTGAGTGAACCATTTCCGAGATATTCTTTATTATTTGTTTTAGATTTGCCAATACATACTTTTCTCAAATAGAATACGTTATTCGTTTTTTATCCCTTTGCCTTGCAAAGAGAACCGAATTTCAAAGGCATCGCATAGCTACTAGCTCTTAAAACATTTGAGTATTGCTGAAAGCCTACCGTGTTCCTATCTTCCTCTTGTACCTACAAGAAAATAAACAATAAGGTACTCTCTGAAAATGCTTATGTCGATTAAAATGAAATAGATAGAGAAATAAGCATTTGCAAGGATATTTATATAAGAGTGAGTATAGCTCTACATATATTTGTGAACGCAGCCTCTCCAAATTGAACTATGCTAAAAGTCTGTATAGCAATATTTTACGCGACGATCACTTGATGTATGTTCTAAGGCTATGCACTTAGACTTTGTTCCCAAATATTGAAAGACATGTTCATCGCATGAAATTTGAAAGTGCTTTCGTAAATCAACCAACCCGCCACTGCAACACAATGCACGTCCGAGTGTTAAAGAATGACAAAGGCCTCGTATAGCGTAAGGAGGTACATCCAACCTCCCCTCTTTAGCAAACGTTGGGCATCGGTCAGCTAGCTATAGATAGATGCCGTGCTGATTCATATCCACAGAGGCCTGGGAGATCAGAGGTCACCTTTACAGCCGGGCGCATACATAGAACTCTACAACTCGTCGATAGTGTAGGAGGAAAACCCTATATCGTCCATTCACCGTCCTGAAACGACCAACAAAAAGAAGAGAATCCAAGTATACACAAAGCCCATGCTCTGCTGTGCCACTAACTTAGATTACATCACCAATGGAATCAGGTGACTAAATAATCTGCTGTTCTCCTCTATTCCTAACTAGTCAACTACTTCACGAAATCCATCGAAGTTCTAAGGCTTTCACGGACGGTGTCGATACTACATACAGTATAATCCGCGCTTGTGGGCCGTGGTCTACTGAGCTCCTTCTTCCCAGATGTTTCATCTGCGACTGCGGCGGACATCTTCAGATGCGGTGCCTAGAACGAAGTACTCAGGTGGAGGTTTCAACAGCGACTGTACAGTATCTAGTATCTGACGAAACACAAACATTTATTCTGAATTTTAGCTGTAGAAAGGACATGCACTTTTATTGGTCCGACACGTAGCAATGGGACTATTCAAAATTGTTGTACCAAAACGACAGTCCACTCCAATTACTTTTTTCTGTCACTTTATTTTCCACTAAACTTTTGCACAAAAATACAGTTCTCTTCTATTGACGTTAAAACAATCTACAGTCTTTCGTGATATTACAGCTCACAGCTCTTTACTTCTCGTAATCTTGGCTCAGTCCTTTCATTGTCATTCTTCATTTACTCTGTTTCTCAAACAGTAACTTTGACGACAAATTTCAAGTTTGAAGTTTGCTTTGTTACTAAGTGTTAGCCTGGTGCCGGTACAAGGGGCCCAACTCACTCATTCCTTTCGTTGTGTCGCCTCCGTATATAATCAGGACGACGTGAAACGGACCTTTCTCTCTACAAACAAGCCGGCCACCGTGCACTTCTCGAATGATCTGGAAAACCGCTTTTTTGGCGTGCTGTACTCATTGTCACATGTTTGCTCCCGTGATTAGTGTGGGGAAGTTTGACCTTAAATACCTTTGATACGCACCGCGCCTGTTAAGTGGTGAAGAGTAGTTTGGCCCCAACCATCCTTTGTTGTGCGACTCGGCCGGCGTCACATTAACTCAGTTAATCAGTTACAGTCACAAAGTCATTGAATGTGCACAGTATATGCGAAGAGCATTTTAGATAACCATTCTTTTGTGCTGTCATCTTCTGTTGAAGTTCGATAAACATAAGTGCCCATGCCCGTATTAGACTCAGATGTCGCTCTGAGAGCACATTTAACACCCTGGGTCCCTTAATGGCATGTCACTACACCTGTCTGCAAGAACCTCTCGTCTCCCCTGTATCGGATTTCTTTGCAGTCCACTTCATCTGCTGAGTGGCTGGCCAGCCGTAAATCTCCTCCCAGGCCCCAGCTTATATCGAGCACAGCTAGTGTGAAAACAAAAGGAGGAGAGAAATAAATAACAGCCTAAGGTCGAGCGTCATCTGCTCAAGTAATGGGAAGGATTTAAAGATGTCACATCTGAGTTAGATAGTGGAGTACTGACTGTGCTCAGAGGGGAGCCCTGACGTCTTTTGGTTTAATATAGCTGATAAAGGGAGTTTTTCTAGTTAAGTTCCCCAACAAGTCAGACTTATTTTTTTAAGAAGGAAATGTCTTAAGGGCTTGATTTCAGAATGTTTGTGGTAGAAGTATGACTATCTTGGCCTTCCAGCACATATTCTTGTTTCTTTTTTCCCCCTTTTAAAAAAGTGTATTTAACAACCACATAATGGCATTTTCCCACAAAGCTGATTTTTTTTTCCCATCGTGTATTAGTAATATAAATTATAATTGTTCTTTCTACATTTATTCTGAATAGTTGCCGTTACGTTGTAGGTACTAAGCTAATGTGAATTTTGTAGTTCACTGTGTAAAAAGTAGGCAGTAATCATAAGATATATGTAGTCTGTGAGATTTAACTTCTCATATCCGAAAAGAAAGATACAGAAACGCTTTCCTCTTGTTGTCTCTCTCTCTCTCTCTCTTTATGGTGAGAGGTATTTGCAAAGTGTATGTAGCTGTTTAACAGATAATAGAGGACTGGGAGGGGGTGTGTCCTTTCCAGGAATTTAGGCAGAACAGGCAGAGCACCCTAAAGATAAGGATAGAGCCAAATCGGACAAGATAAATCTCTTAGACTGTAAACAGGGTACTCCGTTGTGAGATATGACTGTTCAAAATCTACTCCTTAAAGCAGGTGTGTCCAACCCACGGCCCGAGGGCCTCTCGCATTCGGCCCGCAGTGATATATTATTTGTGAAATAAGTAGTTCTATTTGGAGTAAGATAAACTTAAAAGAGCAAGACTTTTCCGTTTCCAACATAATGTATTCATCAGTCATCGTCTTACTCAAAGCATAGAGAAATCACATCCGTTTTAAGAAACATCCAGCCCAAATGTTTATTTATTATCCTACCTACCGCGCTTCGCTTTGAGGTCCCTGTGCATTGTTGACCACGCGGTAACATTACTACTTTCAAAGGCAAGTGTATATCAGATGTTTTATCATTGCATTTTGTACAAATTTCAAGCTGCAGTTGTTCGCCCATTATAGTACCAGAGTTAGTGACAAGGTTAGAATTTTGATCCCATTTAATACGTTGAATTAATGGAATCGTGTGATCCACAAACTATTCACCTTAACAAAGTGGCACTTTCCTGATAAAGGTTGGAGACGCCTCCTTAAAGGCTTAAGATGAGGGGAAATGCAAGTACTAACATAAAATATCTAGAAATCTTTAACTGCACGAAATAAGTTAACATTAAGTTTACTTTCATCAGCTTAAATGTTTTGTGGAAGTTATCAATCAAAGCTTCCGTAAGTATTTTAGCAACAACCTTTGACAACTTTGGTTTATCATTCATGATGGCAGAGAAAATTTAGCAAACGAAGTGCTTACATTGAAATCCGGCAGGGAAAACCGTAGTGCCGTTGTCCACTGATCACAAAAATTTATCTAGTAGAAATCAATACCAGAATGAATATGCAGTTGAATAATCTTCACAGAAGAAAATTCTATGTTTGTTAATGTGCTTCTAAATATTACTAAAACTGGGAACTAATGTGAGTGCAATTAATGATCCCTTAAAGCCATAAAATTCTCATACATGTCTGTAATTAAAGCATGTTTTTCGTTGGTTAAAAAAACGTTATATATTATAAGGCCAAAGGTCAAAGAATTTCCAAAGCTGCTGTTACCTAGCGTAGAACACATTTAAAGCAAATGAAAATGTATTTTAAGTTTTTAAAGGATTTATTCCCATGCTGCTTGTTATAAGCTGTCATAGTTTACGAGGAATAACAAAGAAAGGTAGTTTTTGACATCTATCAAGTGGCTATCCCGTGCTTAGCTGTTTCATTGAACAACTGAAGCGCACATACGCACATCCTAATTACGTACAAGCGCCAGACTATACGTTTATCATTGGACCCTAATGACCTAGTTGTCGACGGGCCCTTAAACACCACCACTCACTCACTCTATACGATTATCACGATCGGTTGCAGTTGAAATTGAAACTACATACTTTACAGTACATTTAGTTACCGAATGAACCTTTGAATATTAATTAATGTATATGTGACAAGTTATTACCTCAGGAAATGGTAAGAAGCAAGCGTCAAATGAAATTCCGAGTCTAAAAATCTATCTTATATACAGGATGGAAGTGAAATGATCCTCCAGATTTTAACATCGAATTTCTCATGTTGTGAATAACAAGAAAGTCTAATACCAAAATGTTGAAAAGTTTATAATTTACTAGAAAAAACATTTTATCAAAAAAAATTATCATCACCTGGCTGAACTATTATTGACTAAAGGTTCTTGATTTATGGCTATATTCATAGAAAATGTAATAAATGACAACTTTTTCCTTTGGCGTATTTCAATAGATTCAACGGATTTTGTGTAAATTAAATTTAAGAGAACCCCCTATTAGTTGCCATTTTGTTGCAATAAATTGTGGGTTTTTTTAAAATTTAATGTATACAAAAACCGTTCAACCCATTGAAATGCGCCAAAGGAAAAGGTTATCATTTATTCAATTTTCTATGAATATAACCATAAATCAAGAACCTTCAAATAATCATAATTCAGCCAGGTGATGATAAATTTTTTTGATAAAAACATTTTATCTACAAAACTAGAAACTTTTCAACATTTTGGTAATAGACTTTCTTGTTGTTCACAACATGAGAAATTCGCTGTTAAAATCTGGCGGATCATTACACTTCCATCCTGTAGATAAAAGTAACACATTGCTTAAATTAAATTAGCATTTATATGAAGAATAATGCACAAAGTTTAACTCTTATCTAAATTGTAATTAAATTAAAGTGAACTTCATACTACTTAAGCAGTTTCACAGTCCATGATTATTCAACATGAATTTTTGCAAGATTGGATAAATATTAACGGAAATTAGCGGTACCAGTGCTCTGTAAACCGTATACCTACGTACATCAAGTGATTCTATTTCCTCAAGTCTCTTTGATTGTTACCTTCTCTGCCGCACACCTATAGCAGTGGAAGTATATATTGCCTTTTCACAATCTAAAGCGCGTTTCACCCTTAAAAGACAGTACACGTTAAATGGAGCGCAGTGTTGCAACATGTACTATATAGCGTTTCACTCTTAGAAGACAGTATGGAGTTAAATGGGACATCTCTGTCTCTATCTAGCGCATACAAGTTGCCATTAGCCGCGTCCTTTTCTACCCTCGCTCTGTTGCCAGATTCCTAATAGCATGGTATAAATATTCATTTGTTATAAATTTCAGGTTTGAACACATTATCCTATGCAGAATTTTTTTCTCTATCAGGTTATATCCTTTTCAGAGTCATTATACATTTCTATAGGTCCAAATTTCTTCAGAAAACGTTTTTTTCAATAGAAGTCCGATATTTGCTGTTTCTACACTCATCACGCACTAACTAACAAACTAACTGCTAGAATGCGTCTATATTTTTTCCTTAGGTAGAGTAAACCATAGTGCTACTACCTGCCTACTTTGAATTCTCTATGTTTACCCAGTTAAGTGTTATAATTTTTTAAATTAAATGTTTTCGGAAAACTTTACATATGTGCACTGCAAAAGTTACGCAGTGTGAAACTTTTTTGTTATTGAGTTTACATCAGGGAACCAGCGAGAACAAATGTTCAGGAAGGTTGGAGAAAGTTTTTAAAATAAACCAAAAGGCAGTAACCTCTTTCTTTTATCCAGTAAGGCAAACAAAAGGTATTCATCTATTCAGCGTCAGGCCTGACACAGAAGATAGTATAAGGAGCAGCACTAACATTAGTTCGAAAGAAGCCGTGTGTGTAACTGTGAGCTGTTATTGCGTTATTTGTTTAATATTTTTGTAAATATTTGTAGTTATGGAGGGTGAAGGTAGGAAGGGACGATATGTTGGTAAATAAAGAAGTAAGGAACGCCAAATAATTATGAATGTGTTAGATTATTTTTTAAGTAAAATGCGTGTAAGTAAGGCGGTAAAAGAAACAGCTAAGGCTATCGGGTGTTCAGAAGCAGTAGTGTGTATGATTAAAAAGGAACTAATGAAAGGACCTCTAAGAACGCCATCGAAAAAGAAAGCAAAAAGGCCGGGACTACACAAAACGCTAGGTTAAAGCAATATGATTGAATAGTGCAAGTTGGAGTGCGGCGAATTGTTCATTCTTTACTGTTTGCAAATATTCCACCCACGCTGAATATAATTTTGTCACAGTTCAACAGTGATGAGACCCTACCAAATTTCTCAAGGGCCACTCTGATTTGGGGTTCGAATATGAAAGAAAGGGTAACAAGTGCATATTAATAGAAAGAGACGCTATCGATATCATCAGATGGCGACATAAATATCTAAAAGACGTAAAAGGTTTAGGGACCAGGGGAAATCAATTGTTTATACAGACGAGTCATTTGTAAATTTAGGTCATACAGTAACAAAGGCGTGGAGGGATACCAAAGTTAAAAGTGCCCGTCTCGTCAAGCAGCAATTGAAGGACTAAGTACAGGACTCGGGCCACCTCGAGTCGCTCGCGGAGAAAGATTCGCAACTAGTACATGTTGCAACACTGCGCTCCATTTAACGTGTACTGTCTTTTAAGGGTGAGACGCGCTTTAGTTGCGAATCTTTCTCCGCGAACGACTCGAGGTGGCCTGAGTCCTGCCCTTAGTCCTTCAATTGCTGCTTGACGAGACGGGCACATTTAACTTTGGTATCCCTCCACGCCTTTGTTACTGTATGACCTAAATTTACAAATGACTCGTCTGTATAAACAATTGATTTCCCCTGGTCCCTAAACCTTTTACGTCTTTTAGATATTTATGTCGCCATCTGATGATATCGATAGCGTCTCTTTCTATTAATATGCACTTGTTACCCTTTCTTTCATATTCGAACCCCAAATCAGAGTGGCCCTTGAGAAATTTGGTAGGGTCTCATCACTGTTGAATCGTGACAAAATTATATTCAGCGTGGGTGAAATATTTGCAAACTGTAAAGAATGAACAATTCGCCGCACTCCACATTGCACTATTCAGTCACATTGCGTTAACCTAGCGTTTTGTGTAGTCCCGCCCTTTTTGCTTTCTTTTTCGATGGCGTTCTTAGAGGTCCTTTCATTAGTTCCTTTTTAATCATACACACTACTGCTTCTGAACACCCGATAGCCTTAGCTGTTTCTTTTACTGCCTTACTCACACGCATTTTACTTCAAAAATAATCTAACAATTATAATAATAACAACAATAATAATTTACCAACATATCGTCTCTACCTAGCTTCCCCTTCCATAACTACAAATATTTACAAAAAGATTAAACAAATAACGCAATAACAGCTCACAGTTACACACACGGCTTCTTTCAAACTAATGCTAGTGCTGCTCCTTATACTATCTTCTGTGTCAGGCCTGACACTGAATAGATGAATACCTTTAGTTTGCCCTACTGGATAAAAGAAAGAGGTTACTGCCTTTTGGTTTATTTTAAAAACTTTCTCCAACCTTCCTCAACATTTGTTCTCGCTGGTTCCCTGATGTAAACTCAATAACAAAAAAGTTTCACACTGCGTAACTTTTGCAGTGCACATATATAAAATTTTCAAAAACATTTAATTTAAAAAATTATAACACTTATCTGGGTAAACATAGATAATTCAAAGTAGGCAGGTAGTAGCACTATAGTTTACTCTACCTAAGAAAAAAATATAGACGCATTCTAGCAGTTAGTTTGTTAGTTAGTGCGTCATGAGTGTAGAAACAGCAAATATCGGACTTCTATTGAAAAAAACGTTTTCTGAAGAAATTTGGACCTATAGAAATGTATAATGACTCTGAAAAGGATATAACCTGATAGAGAAAAAAATTCTGCATAGAATAATGTGTTCAAACCTGAAATTTATAACAAATGAATATTTATACCATGCTATTAGGAACCTGGCAACAGAGGGAGGGTAGAAAAGGACGCGGCTAATGGCAACTTGTATGCGCTAGATAGAGACAGAGATGTCCCATTTAACTCCATACTGTCTTCTAAGAGTGAAACGCTATATAGATACCAAGATTTCAAGGGAAATAGATGTTTTGATGGCCCCTGAATTTAAAAAAGTCTGATTCGTTGCACTCACATGACCTTCTCTACACTTGTACAAACCATTCTTGCAAACTCTTATTCCTATTATCTTCTTCGTGTTAGTTAGGATAAACATTTGTACAAATTATCCTATTGCTTGTTTCCTTGTACATAGGTGCAAGGGGAATATTACAATACAGTAGGCTTTGTACGATAGTCAAATCTTTTAAATCTTTGAGATTCCATTCTCTTTGCACATTTAACATATAAAAAATGAACAACGATGTTCCATTTCACGAAAGTTTTAAGTTTTCCGAAACTCGCACACATAACAAGGAATATCTCAGAAATGGTTCACCCTACAAGAAAATTTATTCACACATAAATTGTGCATTTTAGCAAGATCTACACTTTTGTATAGTATGATTTGGTGTATCTCTAACGGTTTACCAGTTATGCAAAAGTCGTCCAGAGTAAATTCGACTACGGGGTCTATAGCCCGAAAATTCAAGATATACATTTCATTTGTCATAAAAATATCAAATATGAGACATTTTAATCAAAATCGTTAGAGCCATTTTCAGAAAATCAGAATTTCAGAAAAATTTTCCATGTAAAGGGTAGTTTAGGGTGGGGCTATTTTCTTCAAAATCTTCGTGTTGCATCTTTGAAAGACATCAAACTTAAATACCAATTTTGGTTTTTAACCTACTTTTCGTTTAGTTATGCTGTCCACAGACTGACTGACACACAGGAACACACACATACACACACACACACACACACACACACACACACACGCACGCACGCACGCACACACACGGACCCATTTCTAAAAATGCCTTTTTTATTCAGGGAGCCTCGAAGCATATATTTCTGGTGAAATCTCGACATCGAAATTTTTCATCCTGTACAATACTTCCCTACTTACTATATGCAGTAGAGAAAGTAATTAAATATGCTCGTTGTAGCAGAACCACAGATTCACAAAAATGTTCAGCATATTTGCTTGAAAATTGCACTTTGGAAATTTCACCATGCAACATTTCCTTGTGGTCCTATGGACACAACTCACATTGTGAACGATTATCCAACTTTGTATGTGAAGAACGTATGGCATTATAAAGGTTTTATCACGCACATTAGGGTTGACGTTCGTGGTTCTGAAGAGTTATTTTACTGTCCAGTGGGAATGCGACTTAAAGGCATTATCATAATAAAATGAGGTTTGAAAGTTTGCAATTGGTCTTTAGCCTAGAGAAGCAGAAATAAAACAGGGTTGGCCTCTAAAACTACGAAAACTAGTGCACCGATGTGAAAATAAAACTAATCTAAATGACGGAAAAGACACGGAGGAAGTCCTCCATAAATAAATGACGTCTGGTAGATTACAAGAAAAAAGAACGAGTTTACTGCGTTGGATTTTAGATATATCCCCGGAGCCAAGCCAACCTAAACTCGAAACCATGGTATCTCTGCTTTGTTATTTCTTTCATGGCTATTGATCAAGTAGTAAAATACAGAATAATAAAAATCCAAACACAGTAAGTCTCAAAGGTTAAGCACTTAAAGTGAACAACTTATATAACACTTTGAAATAGAATGCTACGTTTCCGTTTTATTTCCCAGTATATCTACACTATCGTACACACGGTGTTTCAGAATCGCCATCCATTTAGTTCGAATAAGGCACCCAAAGAACAATATCAGGGATGCTAAAATATGTCTACAGTCGATTGAGGCTTAGAGCCACACTTGACGTAAACAACATATATTGTATCCCTACGCGTAGCCTTGTGTTGGTATCAGCTGTGGGGAACAAATTTCAAATCATTGTGTTACGATTGTAGAAGAGCACTGCACGACACTATACAGAATTAAGCAGAAGCTATAACCTTCCGCAATTTTACTAAACTTAATTCCACCGCAACAGTCCATGAATGGCCAAGGCTTGACGCCTGGCCGCTGCGTCCCCCACCTCCAGCCACTACACTCGTCATGAATGGGGTGCAGTACTGGAGGGTTGAACGTGGTCAGCGCTCCGAGCACTCCCGGCCGGTTATCGGCCTTCACGACCTGGAGCCGCTACTTCTCCATCAATTGGCCCCTCCGGGACCTAACGAGGCTGAGTGCACTCCCTGTCAGACCTCCCAGCAGGAGCAAAATCCCCACGGTACCGGCGTGGGGATTTTCTCCCATTGAGAGACCTGGTCCCGGGTGCACTCAGGCTCGTTAGGTCTCTTGATTGAGAAGTAGCGGCCCCTGGCCGAGAAGACCACATTACCAGCCGGGGGGGATCGAGGTGCTGGCCACGTACCACGCTCCATTACTGCACCCCACTCACAACGCTTGTGGTGGACAGAGGTGGGGAACGCAGCGGCTGGGTGGTGGGCTTTGGCCCTGAAACGGCTGTGGCGCCTTGGACTATTACATAATATCCTAAAGCTTAAACTGGGTTAGGCTTTTTAGGTGCGCACCTTTTTTCTTAAAGTAAATTAAAGTATCTTAGGAAAGATACCACAGCGTGTTTCTAATATTGAAAAGAGGCATTTCTTTCACGCACCGTTTTCCCTGTTTTAGGACCTTTATCCCCTTTTCCCCCAACCTTGCCCATAGTTCCCTTTTCTTCTTGTATCTCTTTTAAGTTTCATTCATTCTAATGAATGCAAAATATTTAAGCCTCAACTTACTGTGAACATGCGGATAGTAAGTCTACCTCTTTCAGTAAACGCTACCTGGGTCTTGAAAGCACACCTGCAACAATGGAAAATAATTGTGAGCACTATAAATTCTCTTCCTCTCGCTTTACCGCTACAAAGTAATCCGCAATAATGCAATTGACAATGGGTGTGTGTGTATATCATTCTAACCTCTTAATTTGATCAGAATCACTAACCTGCTGTGACACGTAATCTGTTTATCCTGGAGTGGAGGCCAAAGTCACGCAGAGACGGCAGTAACTGTACGCAAGTAGTTCCGAGAATTGAGATTGGCTTCTCCTCGAAGCTACTAGAAATCGCTGAGACTGCAGTTCCAGCTTGAATGAGAACATTCTGGTAATTGTGGCGGTCTTATATAAAAGTGCGGTCAGCAAGTGAGTGAGAGGGTGCAAAAGTGAGTTGTGTGACAGTCGTGAACGATTCACTGAGATAGTGAGCTTGTGAAGTGACATCGAGTGTTTAGTGAAATTATAGACGTTTTAACATTAAAGTTCGCTTTTTAGAAACTGGTGTTAGTCATTTGTTACATCACTAAACGAGTGTATCGCTAGATTTTACCACGCCAAGCTATGTACCACTTGCAATTCAGGAATTTTGTAAGATGGGAAATACCAGCGAGATGCATCAAGTAACACATTTCCATCTCTAAGTATCAAATGATCAAGACTCTTGAAGCAAACAAATCGCGGCAACGTCTATTACAAATTGCGTTCCCACAGAGTTCTTCAAATAGCCAAAATTTGAAGGAACTCAACATTAATTTGTGTGCAGCTCTTACACAAGCGGAAATTCCACTCAATAAGATGAATCATTCAGTCTTCAAGGAATTTCTTCAAAAATACACCAAGATGTCAATAAAATTACCGATGAGAATACCTACCTTAAGAAAAAATGTGTGTTGCACTCACATGAGTTTTTCTACTCTTGTACTAACCATTCTTACAAACTCTTATTCTTCTATCCTCGTGTTAGTTGAGATAAACATTTGCATAAATTATTTTTTTGCTCGTTTTCTTGCACGTGCAATAGGAGTATGGGAACAGAGTAGGCTTTGAGCGATAGTGAAATCTTTTAAAGCTTTCAAATTGCGTTCTCTTTTACGTTAACATATAAAAAATGAATAGCGATGTTCCATTTGACAGAAGTATAAGTTCTCCAAAACTTACACAGATAACGAGGAATAACTCCAAAATGGTTCACTCAAAAAAAAAAAAAAAAAAAAAAAAAAAAAAAAAAAAAAAAGACATAAATTGTGTGTTTTAGCAAGATCTACGTTTTATATATAGTAAGATTTGGTCTATCTGTTACGGTTTACCTGTTATGCAAAAGTCATTCAGAGTAAATAAGACTTCATGGGCTATAATCAGAAAATTCAAGGTATACGTTTCATTTGTCATAAAATATCTCAAACACATTCCATTTTAATCAAAATCGTTAGAACCATTTTCAAGAAAATGAAAATTTTCGAAAAATTTTCCATGTAAGGGGTAGTATAGGGTACAGCAATTTTCGGCGACGCCGTGGCCGAGCGGTTAGCGCGCTCGCCTACCACCTAGGCGGCCTGGGTTCGATCCCAGGGACCCGCATGTGGTATTCGTGGTGGACGAAGCGGCGTCAGGGCGGGTTTTCTCCGGGTGCTCCGGTGTCCCCCGCCATCTCATTCCACCGGTGCTCCATCTTCATTCCATGTATCACCAGTGTCACCGACTGCGGTGCCGTAGTAGTAAAAGCGGGCGTTAAACACTACAACAACAACAGCAATTTTCTTCAAAATCTTCGTGTCGCATTAAATTTAAATACCAACTTTGGTTTTTAACCGACTTTTCGTTTTTGAGTTATACTGTCCACAGTCTGACAGACAGACACACACACACACACACACACACACACACACACACACACACACACACACACTCACACACACACACACGGACCTTTTTGTAAAAATGCTTTTTTTTATTCAGGGGGCCTCAAAACATATTTCCGGTGAAATCTCGACATCGAATTTTTGGGTGGAATACAATAGTTCCTTCTACTTATCAGCAGAGAAAGTAAAAAGCTACATGGAGCCTGTTTACCAAGAAACTATGCAAAGAATAAAGGAGAAAGCGTCTGATTACGGTGTGGAAATCATTCTGGATGAAACCATGGACTCAATGGAACCATATATTTTGAACATTTTAGTTCTTCCCTTAGCAGGGCTGAAAGTTAAGCCCATCTTGTTAAAAATGTATGAGCTGAAAGCCAATGTCAGAACAGTAATGCAGTCAATTATGGACCTCTGTCAAAACCACTGACTTACTGGTATCGAGTTTGAAGAACTTCCTGTGGTTACAGACCTGGGTCCATACATGGTTTCAGTTGTTAACCAACTGAAAGCTTTATTTGCTAAGTTGAAGTATGTAACATGCTTGGTTCTTGGCGTTCACAAGGTTTGTGAATCCACAAGCAAGAAATACGACATCGCAAATCTATTCATCTCTGCCCTTGGGGAAATGCTGCTGGAAGCTCAGAGTCGTGTTGTTGCCTACAGGGAAACATTGTTGTAGTAGAATTTTGACATTGTGCCTTCTTTGGGTCCAGCCGACACAGACACAATTTCCAAGGCACAACATCTACTGTTACCGGAGAAAATATATAATTTGCAGACAGAACTTATACTTACAAGTGCCTGACTGCAGTTATTAAACGATTAGAACAATAACATATCTTTACTTCCGTGAGGAAGCAGTTAAATGACTTTGCCAGACAAACTTGAGTCTAGTCTTCAGAAGAATCTGGACATTGAGGAATTCGCCAGTTCTGTAGAGTTCCCATTCCGAGTGAATGCGAGTTTTGCCCCACTGACCTTTGTGGTTGTCGAAAGAAGCTTTAGCATCTACAAAAACATTCTATCTCCTAACAGAAACAGACTTACTTTCAAAAACGTAGAAATGTTTAATGACTGGAAGTACAACAGGTTAAACTTCTTCCTTCCTCTGATAATAAGTGACAGTTTGCTCTACTTGTTTGTAATTTAATAAAGTAGAATATAGGAAAGAGAGATTGTTGAATTAGTTCAATAAACCAGCTCCTTTTTGTCCCTATATTTACCTTATTTGAGTGCCTTTCTCTTGTACTTTTTGTGTGAAATTTGCGCCTAAATATCCTAACCCTGCTTATAACATTGATATTATTGTAATTTTCCATAATAAATTATTGTGTAACGATGATGACGACAACAACAATAATAAAAGTAATAATAATAATAATAATAATAATAATAATAATAATAATAATAATAATAATAATAATAATAATAATAATAATAATAATAATAATAATAATAATAATAATAATAATAATAATAATAATAATAATAATAATAATAATAATAATAATAATAATAATAATAATAATAATAATAATAATAATAATAATAATAATAATAATAATAATAATAATAATAATAATAATAATAATAATAATAATAATAATAATAATAATAATAATAATAATAATAATAATAATAATAATAATAATAATAATAATAATAATAATAATAATAATAATAATAATAATAATAATAATAATAATAATAATAATAATAATAATAATAATAATAATAATAATAATAATAATAATAATAATAATAATAATAATAATAATAATAATAATAATAATAATAATAATAATAATAATAATAATAATAATAATAATAATAATAATAATAATAATAATAATAATAATAATAATAATAATAATAATAATAATAATAATAATAATAATAATAATAATAATAATAATAATAATAATAATAATAATAATAATAATAATAATAATAATAATAATAATAATAATAATAATAATAATAATAATAATAATAATAATAATAATAATAATAATAATAATAATAATAATAATAATAATAATAATAATAATAATAATAATAATAATAATAATAATAATAATAATAATAATAATAATAATAATAATAATAATAATAATAATAATAATAATAATAATAATAATAATAATAATAATAATAATAATAATAATAATAATAATAATAATAATAATAATAATAATAATAATAATGGTGTCCAGTCCGCCATGAATCAGACTTTGATGTTAACCTATTGGTTATCTAACTTCAACGTAACGTGCTTTAACTTATAAATGTGGCTGTAAATTGTGCAAGAGTAGTTTCGAATTTAACTTCCGCCACCATCTGCAAAGTTTCATACAAGACAAACAGAAAGTATGGAATATTGGCCATAACTTTTAGGTAGGTCAATAAAGTTTAATGCTGAATGTTATATTCTCACGGGAGGCAGTAACCTTCCAGTTATCGTGAGAGGTAACACTTCAGTGAGCTCCAACTGGGCTGATGGGGGGGAGGGGCGGGGCGCGAACTTCAGAATTTTAAATGGAACTTATGGTATAAATGTAAGATATTCTGACAGTCCTTAATATATAAACTTTTGCTTAAAACTTTCTCAATGAAAACTTTTATAGGGTATAAAATGTCAACACGTTTAATGAAACCCCCCCCCCCCAAAAAAAAAGAACCATTGGTTAATACACATGAATAATTTTGTGACAACTGTTGGTTTCAAAGTCATTAGTTTATTTTTCATTTGTTGTTGTATCAATGTATAAATTTTCTTGGAAAAGATAATTCGGTTTTAAAGTTTCAGCCTTTAATTTTGTCTATAATAATTCATTTAATAAAGTATTCTATTATTTAAGGTTAGCTAAATATATTGGTACTGTAGGTACATAGATAATAATGAAAATGTAGAAGCAATGTTTATAACTGAAAAAAAAAAAAATGATGTGTTGCACTCGCATGACTTTCTCTTCTCTTGTACTAACCATTCTTACAAACTCTTATACCTCTATCTTCTTCGTGTTAGTTGAGATAAACATTTGTACAATTTGTCTTACTGCTTATTTCCTTGTAGGTGAAAGGGGAATATTAGAATACAGTGGGCTTTGGGCGATAGTCAAATGTTTTAAAGCTTTGGGATCCCATTCTCTTTGCACGCTTAACATATAAAAATGAGCAACGATGAACAATTTCACCAAAGTTTCAAGTTTTCTGAATATGACACAAATATCAAGGAATATCTCCAAAATAGTTCACTCTACAAAAACATTTATTCAGACGTAAATTACGTGTCTTAGTGAGATGTACATTTTTGTATATTAAGAATTTGTTTATCTCTTGCGGTTTACGAGTTATTGAAAAGTCATCCAGAGTAAACAGGACTACGTGGGCCATAGCCAGAAAATTTAAAATATACATTTCCTTTGTCATACAAATATCTTAAACATATGACATTTTAATCAAAATCATTAGAACCATTTTCAAGAAAATCAAAAGTTTCTAAACATTTTCTATGCAAAGGGTAGTTTAGGGTGGGGCTATTTTCATCAAAATCTTCGTGTCGCATCTTTGAAAGACATTAAACTTAAATATCAACTTTGGTTGTTAACCGACTTTTTGTTTTTAAATTGTGCTGTCCACAGACTGACAGATTGGCAGACACACACACACACACACACACACACACACACACACACACACACACACACACACACACACACACACACACACACACACACACACACACGCGCGCGC
The DNA here is from genome assembly GCA_030765045.1 of Tenodera sinensis. Taxonomy (NCBI): domain Eukaryota; kingdom Metazoa; phylum Arthropoda; class Insecta; order Mantodea; family Mantidae; genus Tenodera; species Tenodera sinensis. The sequence goes on from CM060964.1 coordinate 239,884,015, forward strand.
GCGCGCGCGCGCGGACCTTTTTCTAAAATTGCTTTTTTTTTTTTATTATTCAGGGGGTCTCAAAACATATATTTCCGGTGAAATCTCGACATCGAATTTTTGGGTGGAATACAATACTTCGTTCTACGTATCAGTAGAGAAAGTAAAAAGTGCAGAATGAAGTAAATACACATTTGTCACGAAAATAAAGGAGAATGTCAGTGTTACTAACACAATATCATGGAAATAACGAGGACTGTCACTTCTAACAAACCATAACAAATAGTATTATTGTATCTCTCAGTTATCAGTAGTGAGCAAGTGTATAAATGATCTTCCCTCTGGTCCACAAAATGAATGAAGGACTTGCAGATCAGAGATTGGATGTACACCTGAAGTAGTAATTACAAATTTAAACCCTCAATATTCCCAGCATGTTTGCGAATGTTGAGCAACTTCATGTTCAGTAGCTGTTGCACTCACGTTCATAAGATGTATCTGGAAGAACACTATCTGGGAACTCCAGAGTTGATCTTGGAGCATTTACAACAGGTCTTTGTACTGTATGCCCACGACAAGAAGGCTAGAGGGGAATGAAGGGCAGAGGGGGCTTAAACTGTGTATCTACTCCGGTAGCGGATCTGTTTACTAGGAAATGAGTGTATGAGAGTGCATATTTCTATATAGCGTTTCACTCTTAGAAGACAGTATGGAGTTAAATGGGACATCTCTGTCTCTATCTAGCGCATACAAGTTACCATTAGCCGCGTCCTTTTCTACCCTCGCTCTGTTGCCAGATTCCTAATAGCATGGTATAAATATTCATTTGTTATACATTTCAGGTTTGAACACATTATCCTATGCAGAATTTCTTTCTCTATCAGGTTATATCCTTTTCAGAGTCATTATACATTTCTATAGGTCCAAATTTCTTCAGAAAACGTTTTTTTCAATAGAAGTCCGATATTTGCTGTTTCTACACTCATCACGCACTAACTAACAAACTAACTGCTAGAATGCATCTATATTTTATTTTTAGGTAGAGTAAACCATAGTGCTACTACCTGCCTACTTTGAATTCTCTATGTTTACCCAGTTAAGTGTTATAATTTTTTAAATTAAATGTTTTCGGAACATTTTATATATGTGCACTGCAAAAGTTACGCAGTGTGAAACTTTTTTGTTATTGAGTTTACATCAGGGAACCAGCGAGAACAAATGTTGAGGAAGGTTGGAGAAAGTTTTTAAAATAAACCAAAAGGCAGTAACCTCTTTCTTTTATCCAGTAGGGCAAACAAAAGGTATTCATCTATTCAGCGTCAGGCCTGACACAGAAGATAGTATAAGGAGCAGCACTAACATTAGTTCGAAAGAAGCCGTGTGTGTAACTGTGAGGTGTTATTGCGTTATTTGTTTAATATTTTTGTAAATATTTGTAGTTATGAAGGGTGAAGCTAGGAAGGGACGATATGTTGGTAAATAAAGAAGTAAGGAACGCCAAATAATTATGAATGTGTTAGATTATTTTTGAAGTAAAATGCGTTTAAGGCAGTAAAAGAAACAGCTAAGGCTGTTGAGTGTTCAGAAGCAGTAGTGTATAGGATTAAAAAGGAAGTAATGAAAGGACTTCTAAGAACGACATCGAAAAAGAAAGCAAAAAGGGCGGGACTACACAAAACGCTAGGTTAACGCAATATGATTGAATAGTGCAAGGTGGAGTGCGGCGAATTGTTCATTCTTTACTGTTTGCAAATATTCCACCCACGCTGAATATAATTTTGTCACAGTTCAACAGTGATGAGACCCTACCAAATTTCTCAAGGGCCACTCTGATTTGGGGTTCGAATATGAAAGAAAGGGTAACAAGTGCATATTAATAGAAAGAGACGCTATCGATATCATCAGATGGCGACATAAATATCTAAAAGACGTAAAAGGTTTAGGGACCAGGGGAAATCAATTGTTTATACAGACGAGTCATTTGTAAATTTAGGTCATACAGTAACAAAGGCGTGGAGGGATACCAAAGTTAAAAGTGTCCGTCTCGTCAAGCAGCAATTGAAGGACTAAGTACAGGACTCGGGCCAGCTCGAGTCGCTCGCGGAGAAAGATTCGCAACTAGTACATGTTGCAACACTGCGCTCCATTTAACGTGTACTGTCTTTTAAGGGTGAGACGCGCTTTAGCTATAGGTGAGTTATGTGACAACATTGTGTATTGAGCCTAGCATCCTTATCATACTCGGAAACTAGGCATAAACACCGTGCGGGAAGCACAAAATGATTACGCTACACATTCCTAAGACTTGCCTTCTTGTCCTGGGCATACAGTAACTGTCTCTGTATTCATTGGTTGATTAACCTTAATTACATGAAAAGGGGAGGGATTGTTTCTGGCACTCCTAAAATAATCCGCCCAGTCTTCTGGTGTTTCAGCTGCACACTTTGGATTTATTGATGCCATGTTTCTACCACACTCCCAGTATGAGTGCCCACAAAGTGGAAACACTATTTTCGCAGAATCTAGGCATTTGGCATGAGTGCAACAAAATGGAGAAATCTGAAAGCGGTCATGTTTTGTTCTGTCCACATGTAGAATCGCATAAGACTGTCAAGTGCTTTATCTCTTCACCAAGTTCACAAAATATAAAATGCGGGGTATACGGGTTGCGTCCCGCGGTCAGATTTTATTGCAGGTAGATTCTCGCGGCAGACCTTCAATAAGGCCAATTTAAGTGGGACGACTTAAAGCAAGAAGGGTACATAAGCAAAAGACGCTGCTCTATTTTGTGTATTAGGTAGCACTCTAAACTGTGTGATAATAAAACTTACTTATATCGATACGATGGTAGCATATAATATATCAATACATACAGTGAAGGTAACTAGAGAAAGACATATAGTACCTATGTGTGACGTTCCTTCATTTTACCTAAATAGTGTCCCTGTGTAATCTGTATTAGAACCTCAGTATACATAATCGAACCATTGCCGTAAATAAAATTATACTAAGTGAAAACGGAAAATAACTGTTAGTTATCAATGGATTTAAATTCCTCTTCCTTAAGGTGCTTGCTAATGGTAAAGAACGATGGTGTTGTACCAACAAAAAGTGAAGAAGATTTGTTAAGTATAATGGTCGTAAAGAAATAGAACATATTGAAGTGCACCATAACGATAAACAAGATAGTGAAGGTGACCTAAATCGACAACAGTTTAACAATTTCGTTGAAAGAAAAGCAGTGGAAGATTTACACGAACATCATAGAAAAGTGATTCTCAAAGAACTACAAGAACAGGATATTGAAACACTGACAAAGAAATATGTTATAAATATTAGTCAAAATATTCATATGGCGTCCTCCAGTCAAATGCCTCGTCTACCAGGAACATGAAAGAAATGCATCAAGTCATGGATACCCTTGAAGTATGCACTAATCACAACGAAAAGTTTACTATGGTAAATGACTCAGAAAGACACGTAGTATATTTTCATACAATTCCAATTTACAATTCATTGCTTCTGATAACGTGTTATATGTTGATGGAACTTTCAAATCGGTGCCAAAATACTTTTTATCAAATGTTTACAATTCACGCACTAAAAATAATCATTATATTCCACTTGTATTTTTCTTGTTACCCAGTAAACACACACCTTTGCATGAAGAAGCATTCAAACATTTACTGGTTGAGGGTGTAAAGATAAATGTAAATATTCAGCCAAAAATTGTTTATGCTGACTTGGAAATTTAAATTCATAATGCAGTGAAATCAGTGTGGTCAGATAGTGAAGTTATGATTTGTCAATTCCATTTACGTCAGTGCTGGTGGAGGAAAATTTAGTTTTTGGGATTGAGCAAAAAGTATCAGCAACAAGAAAGTGAAGTGGGTAAATTTTTAAAACTTATATTTGGTCTCCCTTTGTTACCATCAGAGGAAGTTGGCGACTACTTCGCATTTGATTTAATGTCAAATATACCTAAGGACAAAGGCACAGATTTATTTTGACTATCTTTTAGAAAATTATATTGCAGATGATGCCACTTTTCCTCCGCGTATGTGGTCTGAATTTTCATCTTCACCACTCAGAACTACAAATGCATGTGAATCATTTCATTCATGCCTTAATTCAACATTTTACTCGCCACATCCAAAAATTTTTAATTTTATAAATGTCCTTAAAGATATGCAAACTGGGACATATTAAAATAAGAAGCTGGAACAACACAAGAATAAAAAAAATCAGCGACAATGACAAAAATGTCCATTATCTCAAGTGTTTTAGATCAGTATAGGAATAATATGAATTTCAGGCAGACATTCATCACGACGGTATGCAACAAACTAATACCAAAGACTATTAGCTTTGTAAGTACAATGACGTAATCATGTGGCTAAAATTTTAACTCAACTATATACTACGATATGTGTAATATATTTTATTTCTATGACAATTACTTCACATTTATGTCGTTTTGCTTCTAAAAGCTCTCATATGGCTTGGGCCGCAACGCGTATACTACCCAACGGTATTTAGGGCAATTTTCTGACCGCGGGACGCAACACGTATGTCCCCTGATATAGCACACTTCATCTGCTGCTTTAAGCGCAACTATCCCTGGGTATGTATCCACTAGACCAGGCATCGGCAAACATGTACTCAATGAGCTAGCAGTATGACGTCTCAACATGCAACCCGCACTGCACATGACGTGATGTAGAACAGGGGATGGCATTGACCTTGGTTCAGAGTCAGTGCTGGACTCGCTCGCTACAGAGTACAATAAGGAATAGCACATATCCTTGAATCTAGCTATTTTGGTCTACGATACCTTAGGTAGGCCTAGATATATGAGCAATATATTTAAATTCACTTTTATTTGCAATGTACCTACCATGAAAACTTAATGATATATCACAAGTAGCCACTCTCAGTATAGCACGCAAATTATCATCTGTTAATCGCGATACAAGCTTTTTTTAGATTTAGTTTTTTTTTTTTTTCTTTTTTTTTTCTACACATTTCTTAAATGCTTGAAATAATTCTGTCTCTGTTGTATGTTCCCTAAGCGGAATGACTTCAAGCATATATTCTTGTATAGAGAGGTTGTTAGTGACTCCACGAGTGAAAATTACCAATTGTGCTGTGTCAACGTTGTCAGTGCTTTCATCCAACGCGAGAGAAACGGCTATAAATTCATGGACCTCGGTTTGTAGTCCTCTTTCGGACATTTCTGCCATTTTATGTATCCTTTTCTGTATGGTTCGTGGTGATAATGCAATGTTAATAAAAATATCATATTGCTCAGGGAAAATTATTTTGGCAACTCTTTTACTCTCACATTTTTATGAAATCTCCATCACTAAAACACCTCAGTGACTGAGCAATCTCCAAAGCAACAGCATAGCTGGCGTGAAGTTGTCTATCAGTTATAATATTTGAATTAATATTAGGTGTATTATCTGAATATTGCTCTTTGAGCTGTTGCAGTTTGTTAGTCCAATCTAGACCTGAAAAAAAAAATTAAAATGAATAAAGGACACTACATCAGTGTTATGCTACTTTAAATCGTGGTGTAAATTTATGAACACATGCTTGTCTATAATTGTATGGTGATCTTATGACATGTATCATAATGCCGCTTGATGTTCCATTGATGAGTGCCTTTTTGAACTTTAGAGCACAACAAACACCTTACGTTCCTTACACGATGAGAGAAGAAATCATCAAAGTGCTATTCTAGATATCAAATTTAACAGACGAGGAATAATTAGATGCACTCTAATTCTATGAATATACTAAGACTTTAAGTTAAATAAAATAATATTCCTCAAAGTTATAAATAAAGAAATTTATCTTTAAGTCTTAGTATTAAATTACACTTTGACAGACATGTTTGGAAGTGCAGGTAAATACGACAGGACAGCCCGCCCGTGATCGGTGTGTATGCAGTACCAGTTAAGGCTGCGAGGGAGGGGGAGACAGAGTAAGCGCTGCCCCTGACACGTCATAGTTGCAAGGCCTCATTGAGTACTTGTCTGCCGATTCCTGCACTATACAGTACACGCATACTGAAGGAGATCAGTGAAAGCTGTCTGCGCTAAAGCAGGTCGTCAGTGGATAAACTAAGTATGCAGAAATTCCTTTGGAAACCTATCGCTATTGCTTCCTTATCAACATCCTTCCTGGAAGTGAGCTTCGCTAGTCATTTACCTGTTTAAAACTGACCGGCCTTCTTAAGATGCACTTGGTTTTGAATGCCTAAGTGACATAATTGAGCCTCAATTTCCTTACGCTTTGCACAATCTTTGTTAAGTTATTCTAAATCTGACATTTTAATTTTAACCTCAGCTGGATAAGTGTTGGTTGCACTGCACATATCCGCGCAAGAATATCCACAACTTATGCTGCTACACACCAAGTTGACATTTCCTTTTCTTATATTCTTCTGTGGTGACATTCCCCTTCATCAATTGTACATGATTTCTGAAACATGATATATTTCAGTGATGTTTCGTTTTATTTGCTTGGACATTGCCTTAAACTATGCTACCGCCCATAAAATATGTCTTGGTAGTGTTACGTCATTTTTATTTCAATTGTATGTATATAATTAACAAATAAAAAGTGGTAAAATTATTAAATTTCGGGGTATGCCATATAATTACTGCCACAAATACGCCTTTCCTTTAAATTGGGCAGGAATTCACAATTATCCACTACAAAACAAGTAAAGAAGCAATTCCCACGTATTTGTGTAACATAATACAATACTGAACAACTATTTCATTATGTACCCAAAATACATTTTACCTTATTATGTTATTATATATTACTTCTTTTGAAAAAAATGACTATCATTAGGTATACTGTGTGAAAATGTGTCGTTGAGAAGAGAAAGTGCTGTGTTGGTGAAACCAGAGTCACACAAGATAAAGAGTTGAGAAAGATATTTCGTTAAAGAAGGGAATACAAACTGCGGTGCAACGTGGTTGGAATAGGAAATGGAGGTGTTACGGAAGAAAGTAAAGGGAAACATGTACAGAATGCATCATGAAATAAATGCCATTGTGTCAAAGTGCGAACGGAAAAATATGGAAGCAATATGGTAACTCTGAGGAATATTATGTTACTTATAAGGCCAGAAATGGAAAAAGCTTCAACAAAGATTCCCATCTCAAGTAACCCCTTGCACGTTTCGGTTTCCCATTGGATTCTGCCACTTTTGCTTTCTCTACCAGGTATAGTAAGTAGGGGAAGTATTGTATTCGACCCAAACAATTCAATGTCGAGATTTCACAGACATCTACTGCCTGTCCCAAAAAAACACCGACAACGCTTAGTATGTTGTGCGGGATGGCAAACTGAGCAATTTTCAAGTTGGAAACACTGCCGGAAATGTACAATTTGGACGCTGGAGAGCGTCGAAGTTTGAGAACGAACGGTTGTGACAATTTGTTAACATTCGTTTTGGTACCTTAATACGGAAGATATGCAACCCTTTAGCTATCTTTGTACTGAGATGAACGACCTGAGAATGATAACATTCCTGTGCATGCGCTAAGTTCCTCCATAGAGTCCTTGGTCTGCATCCTACTGCGTTACTTGTGTAGTTCCCAAGACAGTAGCTTTTTCAACAGCAGTGCGACATGTACCAGTGCACAGCTGCTGAAATGCCCGACTTGAGCTCCAGCACACTTTGATGTAAATCTACCGAAACACCGCAACGTCACATATTCAAATAGATGGATTGGTAGAGGAGGACCAGTTCTCTGGCCAGTACAGTCGCCAGATCTGGCACCTCTCGACTATTTTCTGTGGAGTTGTATGAAGAGTATGGCGTACGCCACTGCTGTAACTTCAGCGGAGAACCTTATGGCTCGAGTCCACGGAGCGATTGAAAATCTTCAAAGACAATCGCACATGCTGGGTCATGTGCATAAGGCTCACCACCGCCGATATAGACTCTGTAATGACGTAGGTACATAGTTCGAACCCGTTTCTAATGTATACAGGTCGATATTAAGTTTATTGATGAAATGTGAACGTACAAACATCTCACATTTCAATGGGCTACAGCGTCCAAACCGTGAATTTATGGACAAGGGTTCCAATTTCAAAGCAGATCAATTTGCCGTCCCGCACAACATACTAAGCGTTGTTGGTATTTTTTTGGACACCTGTATGTCTGTTTTGATGCCCACTGAATAAAAAAAAAAAAAAAAAAAAACATTTTTGGAAAAAGATTCACGCGCACGCGCGTGTATGTGTGTATGTGTGTGACTGTGAGTGTGAGTGTGAGTGTGAGTGTGAGTGTGTGTGTGTGTGTGTGTGTGTGTGTGTGCATGCGTCTGCGAACAACATAACTCAAAAGCGAAAAGCCCGTTAAAAATCAATGTTAGTATTCAAATTTAACAACTTTCAGGAATGCTACCAAAGATTTTGAAGAAAATTCCTCCACCTAAACTACCCTTTACATGGAAAACATTTGGAAAATGTTTATTTTCCCAAATATGGATCTAACGATTTTTATTAAAATACTATATGTTTAAGATATTTTTATGGCAAGTGAAATGTACATTTTGTATTCTCCGGCTACAGCCCATGTAGTCCTATTTACTCTTGATGACTGGCATAACTGGTAAACCGTAAGAGATACAGACCAAATCTTAGTATACAAAAAATGTAGATCTCGTTAAAACACACAAGTTATGTCCAAATGCATTTTTTGTGGAGTGAATCATTTCGGAGATGTTCCTTTTTATTTGTATGGGTTTTGCAATACTTCTTCTTTTCTCAAATGGAAAGTCGTTATTCACGGTTTTATCTCTTGGCCGTGCAAACAGAACGGAATTTCAAAGCCTTCATAAAACGGCCAGCTTTAAAAGATTTGACTATCGTTCAAAATCCTAATGTATTCCTATATTCTATGTACTTGCACCTACAAGAAAATTAGCAACAAGATAATTTCTGCAATTGTTTATCTCGACTAACATGAAGATAGATGAGTGAGAGTTTGTAAAACGACGGTGTTTGATGAGTTCCGACTGGGAAGTTGAGGTTTATTGCTATTGTCGGTTGGACTGCTCTGCTAGGTCCCGTCTACGGGTGCTCTCAGGCCAGATTCCAGTCAGGAGACCTCAGTGAGGGGGAGGTCAGCGGTTTGTGTATTTGAGTGACGTCAGATGCTTTCGAACTGGAAACGTTAGGAACCCCGTTTATGGTTGGGAACATCGTCACGTGGAGGTGATCGCACTCAGGATCTCTCTCTCTCTCTCTAAGCCTTCTTGTGCGTCTCTCCCTGACCAGGGGGTCGCCTTAGAAGCACCAAAGACCATATGACCTACTGAATTGCGGTGCTCTGCCCTCTTTGCTGGGCTCCTTCTTATATAATAATAATAATAATAATAATAATAATAATAATAATAATAATAATAATAATAATAATAATAATAATAATAATAATAATAATAATAATAATAATAATAATAATAATAATAATAATAATAATAATAATAATAATAATAATAATAATAATAATAATAATAATAATAATAATAATAATAATAATAATAATAATAATAATAATAATAATAATAATAATAATAATAATAATAATAATAATAATAATAATAATAATAATAATAATAATAATAATAATAATAATAATAATAATAATAATAATAATAATAATAATAATAATAATAATAATAATCATAATCATAATCATAATCATAATCATAATCATAATCATAATCATAATAATAATAATAATAATAATAATAATAATAATAATAATAATAATAATAATAATAATAATAATAATAATAATAATAATAATAATAATCATCATAATAATCATAATAATCATAATAATAATAATAATAATAATAATAATAATAATAATAATAATAATAATAATAATGATAATAATGATGATAATGATGATAATGATGATAATGATGATAATGATGATAATGATGATAATGATGATAGTGATGATAGTGATGATAGTGATGATAGTGATGATAGTGATGATAGTGATGATAGTGATGATAGTGATGATAGTGATGATAGTGATGATAGTGATGATAGTGATGATAATGATGATAATGATGATAATGATGATAATGATGATAATGATAATAATAATAATAATAATAATAATAATAATAATAATAATAATAATAATAATAATAATAATAATAATAATAATAATAATAATAATAATAATAATAATAATAATAATAATAATAATAATAATAATAATAATAATAATAATAATAATAATAATAATAATAATAATAATAATAATAATAATAATAATAATAATAATAATAATAATAATAATAATAATAATGAACAATAATAAACTAATGAGAATAAAATAATAATAGCAGTAACAATATGGTAATAAAAATAGCAATAATAACAATAACTAAGATAATAATAAAATACAATAACATTAATAAAGAAACAAGGAAATTATTCTGTTGAAGGCCATGGAGTCTACAATGGCCGAAAGCTTAATGTTTTTAAACCTCACACGGCTGATCACCCGTGAAGCCTTAATTAATAACGCGCGCCGTGGAAGCTTTAAATCTTACAAACAAGGAAATGTTTATCAAACATTACGCACCCTCATTGTTGCATGTATTTTGTTACGGCAATTTACAATCTGTAACCCCTAATGTTAGACTACATTAGCATAAACAGGAATGAGTTTATTCTCTGGTAAATAAAGTCTTGTAAGTTAAGTGGAAAATATTGTAAGACTGTTTCTCTCTATTATCACGCGCTGCACACGCCAGTTGAAGCCTGGGTATTTCATACCTCTCTCTCTCTCTCTCTCTCTCTCTCTCTCTCTCTCTCTCTCTCTCTCTCTCAAGCTGTACTCACTCTTATATAAACTATTATTGCAGTTGTTTATTTCTCTATCTACTACATTTTATTCGACATAAGCATTTTCAGAAATTATCTTTTTGCTAATTTTCTTGAGGTGCAAGGGGAATGTGGGAATACAGTGGGTTTTAAGTGATAGTAAAATGTTTTAAGATCTGGTTGCTATGCCATACATTTTAAATTCCACTCTCTTTGCAGGACCATGAGATAAAGACGAGTGACATATTTCTATATGAGAAAAGTATAAGTAATGGCAAATTTAAACAAATAATACGAGTAAATATGTCGGAAATGGTTCACTCAAAAGAAAAAGAAATTTAACATAAATTGGGTGTTGTAACGGGATCCAATGTTTTATTCAGTGGAACTTTGTCTGTCTCTTACGGTTTACCATTTATGTAAAAGTTATCCAGCATGAAGAGGTGTTCTGAGAACAGTCCCAGGAAATTCAAGGTATGACTTAGAAACTGCCATGCAATTGCCTGTTTGTGTCCGTCACAAGATGTCTGGTTGTGTGCTTACACGCTACACGCATTACTTGATTCGCCCTTACTAGTTAATTACTTAAGCAAGGCCAAACAGACAGGGTTGATACGTATATACGTATGTATACTCATACATACGGTGGCGTCATTCTTTCTGAAACACTATCACTTTTTCTATCATCTCTGACTCTCTTTTTATATATTTGCATCCTATCCTGTTTCTTAGTGGTCATCCTAATAATGATCTTAAAAACCTCATTTTTGTTGATTCCCTTTTGTTTGTCTTAGTAGCCGATATTCAGTACCTACCGTATAGAAGAACTCAGATATAGCATCATGCAATCTTATATTTTCTTGGTTGATTTGCTACTTATACCTAAATATCTTATAATTTGCTTATTTCTCGGTGGTGTGTGTATTTGAACAGTTTACTTTTTAAAATCTTTATTATTTTTTAATATTTAAACGTGCTTTAGTAAAAGATTATATTTTGCTTATGACTGCTTTAGTTCCTTTCTGTACTTGGGTTTCTTTGTCACAACGCTCTGCAATTCCTTGAAAAGAACCTACAGAGTGCGTCTTATGTCATTGCACAAGTATTTCGACTTCTTCGGTGCTGGCTACATAGAAATTTAGCGGTTTCTTCCATAATAGCAAGAACAATTCGTATACCGGCTCTCTCCTTCATGCTTCTTTATTCGTTTCTTGTTTCTCTAAGGAACCTCTGGATTTCATTTTCTCAGTTATTTTCCGTGATCATCGTCGTTGATATCTTTCTTTCTTTTCTTTATTTTTACCGCGCTCTATTATCCACAAAAACAATTGAGGCAGAAAATCCGCACGGGTCAACAACAATCCTGCTGTGCTGCGCATTATCTGCAAAAGAGTTCTGTTGACGTAAAAGGGGATATATTCTTTCAGATAATTCTAGTTGTACGTGAGAGTACTTAAGAAAAGGAAAACCTTTAATTCAATTAAATAGTACTGAAAAGAGTTGCTTGAAAGATAAACTCGCAGAGACATAATGGTTTCCTGATGGAAGTTACAGTCAAGACGAGCGTATTTCGGAAAATTCTACTTTCCGTGAACTTTTATGTACTATGCATTGAGAATAAGGGACTGTTCAGTTGGGCAGTTGCTCTATATCAAGCTTGAGGAAGATAGAGAGCATGCGAACAGAGCATGTAGTCCCTCCCTTCCTTGCAGTAGCAGAGTGTGACAAAGTGACAAAATCCAGTCCGGCTACTTTTCTATCACTTTATTTTCTTCTAAACTTTTACCACAAATACACAGTTTTCTGCTGGTCGTTAACACAGTCTTTCGTACTATCAAAACTCACAACTGTTCTTCTCATAACCTTGCTCAGTCCTTTCGGTGTCTCTCTTCACATCCTCTGTCTCTCATACCCTAATTGCGACGTTACAACTACTCGCGACACACATAGAAAAGTTGGCTCACACACACTGACACATTGACCGACTCATGTCCGTAACTCAACTCTCAAACTCTTTGCACTGTTCTTCTCCGGCCTCCTTATATACTGGGGATGACGTCATATGGACCTTTCTCCGGTTCCACACATATGCGCACCGGAAATGACGCAGCTAGAAGCCTCGCAAACGTTATCGAAACCCCTTTTATGCCGCCTCTATTGTTGACAGACACATGCATACAGTGCTTACTGAAGACATTATCTCCAATATAGAAGCCGGTATAGCAAAATTACCTGAACCAGCAGCTGAGGAAATATGGCGAGAAGCCTCGAGAATTTTAGAAAGCACCAAACGGCCCAAGTCCAACCTGAGCAAGGAAGAAAGACTCGTTGCGAAATCTAAAGTCTAACACCGACATCATCATTGTTTCAGCGGACAAAGGAAATGCCACAGGGTACTGAACATCGAGGATTCTAACCATAAGATCGCACATCTTTGAGTCCCAAACACATACAAGGAACTCCAGAAGGACTCCACAACACGTGTTTTAAAGAAAACTAATCAGCTCATTATGCAGTCATTTATACCGCCCGAGGTTAAAGAAACCATTAAGAGAATAGAAGCACTGGCGCCTAGGCCTTACGGCTTGCCAAAAATCCACAAACCGGAAATTCCTCTTCGTCCAATTGTCAGTGCCATTGGGTCACCGACTTATGCGGTGGCAAAGTACTTAGTCAATTTACTTCAACCCCATATTGGTCAGAGGGACACCCATATCAAAGATTCAACACACTTCATACAGAAAATAAAAACACTTTCTTTGAAACCTGATACTCAACTGGTTAGCTTCGACGTAGTGTCTTTATTCACGATGGTACCTGTCAACGATGCCCTGGACCATCTCAAAGACTTATTTCCTGATGATATCTTGGCTCTATTCAAACATGTTTTACATGTTTTAACTACCACTTCCTTCCAGTGGCAGGACGAATACTATGAGTAAGCTGACAATGTTCCTATGGGTAGTCCATGGAGCCCTGTAATAGCTGTTTTCACTCCACATTAATACTCTAAACCCTCGGACTCAGTTTACTATGGAGAAAAAAACAGATGGTACACTACCTTTCCTAGACGTTCTTATTATCAAGAAAAGTGATGGCACACTAAGACACAGAGTTTATCGCAAATCCACCAACACTAACCTATATCTTCACAAAACCTCAAACCATCATCCACGACAAAAAGAGGCCGTGATTAAAACTTTGGTAGACAGAACCTTAAAAATATCCGAACCTCAGTTCTTACAACAGGAATTACAATATCTAGAATACGCTCTCCGTAATAATGGATACACAGGCAAAGAAGTAAAACGAGCCTTACACCCGAAAAAGAAAACCCAGACAAAAAGGGGAGAACATTCTAATGACAGGAAAGGCACAGTATACCTCCCTTATTTGCAACACACTACAGACCGCACCAGTTGCCCAACATGCCGTAGAGATCATCGGTGATCACATCATCCGCTACGATGAAGCTGACATCCTTGCAACAACATCCCTTTGCCACGCACGCCTATACCGTGAATCAATCGAAATGTATAAGCATAAAGACAACTTAAACAAGAAAGAAGAAGCTCTCTAAGTTCTTAAGACATGGTACCCTGCTCTACTAAACAGACCAACAGCCAAATTCCTAGGACCAGTCATAGAAAATCACAGAAAACAGGTGGACCAATCAGTTTACGGGTAGGAGGTACCTATCAGCATATATAAATCCGCTCTTTCTGCCGGCAATTAAGTAACGACCGAGAGACCTAGGAAAGTTATATATGTACATCGCCGCTGGTGATGCTTGCCGCAGCTGCAAGCGAAACGTCTGAAGGAGCCCAGTGGACCACGGCCTCTTAGCCCGGAAGCATATTTTACTAATTCTGACTCCGGCTGTGAAAGCCTTTGTTTAAACTACAAGTTGTTCTCGAAGATTCTAACTGAAAGAATGTCCAACGAATAGCAGACTTCAAACCAGCCTTCTCCACATAGACCACCTGCCAACCATCACCCAGTTCCTAGGAAAGTCACAAAAACTCAGATTAGGACTCTACATTGCATTCGTATACTTTACTAAAACATTCGGAAGCGTAGAACATCCATGCGTGCTTGACTCATTGTTTATAGAGAGAATAAGACGACGACGACATACTGGCAGGCTGTGGTTCAGCCCGACGATATTTTTCTGCGTACCTACCCTTAATAGGGTTTAACCGCAGGTAGAATTTTTGGTAAAGGGTGGTTAAGGGTGCTGTTTTTTTTAATTTAGGTTAAGGCTTATATAATAAGGAGGCTGTTTTGCCCCTTAGCTGATGACTCACAGAAGTCAGTAATGTTTGCATTCTGTGGAAATAAAAAGTGTTTAAACAAGTTTTAAGATCTTTCGATCTTTTAAATTTTGAATTTTGATGGTGGGTTGAATTTTGAACCGAATAGCTCTTTGTTAGGATTATTTTGTAGTTTAGCTTTTGCTGCTGATGGGTAAACTACTTTGTTATGGGATATACCCGCAAGCCATGCGGGGAACCCTGTACGACCTGAAGCGGCGTGTTGTGGGGTCATAATCACCTAGAGATCTAACCAGGACGCTTTGATGTTTGGGTAATTTGGCGTACAATTTTGCTGCCCGGCGCCTAATTTCATCCTCCACATATGGAAGAGATGAGGCTTCGTGAAGCAGTCTCACGGGGAAGGATAAGGGGACAGAGTAGATGGACCGAAGTCCTCTGTTCTGCGCCCTCTGGAGCCACAGGAGCCAACTACCCGCTGCCATGCCCCACACATCACAGGCGTAAAGCATGAGGGGGATAATCAGAGCTCTGAATAGGTGTAGTTTCAGGCGGACTGGCATTTCAGATTTCAGCATGGGGTACAGTGAGGCAATAGCCCCCTGCGACCGCGCTGATAGGTCTCTAATATATCCTCGGAATGTTAGACTCCTGTCTATTTTAACTCCCAGATAGTTGATGGTGTCTCTCCACTGGATCCTTTGACCCCGAAGTTGGAAGGTGGGGCAATCTGCAGGTGTGGGACGTCTCGTGAACAGAATGGCATGGCTCTTGTCTGGATTGACAGACATTCTCCATCGTCAACACCAGTCTTGGACTAGGCGGAGGTGTCTTTGTATAGGGTTGAAGGCTCTGTGGATGTTTCTGTTGGTGCAGTATAGTAATACGTCATCTGCGTATTGCGCTATACTGACCTGTGGTTCTGTTGGGAAGTCAGCCATATAGACACTGAAGAGAGTAGGGGACAAAACAGAGCCCTCGGGGACTCCGCCTCTTATTGGCCTAATTGTGGAGGTTCGTCCAGCAACTGTGACTATGAGGGTCCGGTGTCGGAGGAAACTGTGCAGGATGTGTATGAGTTGTGTGGGTAGCCCCAGGTGAATCAGCTTATGAAGTAGCCCTGTGTGCCAGGTGGTTGAGAAGGCCTTTTCTACATCCAGAGATACCGCAGCAGTGAATGCGCGTTCCTGAAAACCCAGGGCAGCAGCCTCCACCTACGCAGCAGTTGCTGAGGTGTAGAGTGCCCAGGTCGAAAGCCGAACTGATGTTCTGGGATGGCTTGCATGTTTCCCAGTAAAGGGGATAATCGGGTTAGGATCATCCTCCCTAGAACTTTCGAGAGGATGGATAAAAGGCTTATGGATCTGTAGTTGGAGGGATGCACCGGGTCTTTCCCAGGTTTCAAAATGCAGATCACCCGAGCCTCTCTCCACTCGCGTGGGAAGTGAGCCAGGGTAAGGCACATATTGAATACTCTAGTTAGGAAGAGCACGGCGTTGAAGGGAAGGTGACGAAGCATGAGGGGAGTTAGTCCGTCAGGTCCCGCCGCCTTTTTGATTTTGAGGCGTTTTAATGCGCCATGGGTTTCGCTGGGACGTATCACCGGTAGTCGTTCCGCATCCTCCGGCGGACGTCGTAAGAATCGACGTACTTCTTGGCGGGTACGTTCTGAGAATCTATAGTCCTGGGGGTCGTCTCTGGGACACATGGTCCGCTCTAGAACACTTTTGCCTTGGCTTCAGGTTCGTATGCCAGGCCTCGGGTGCCCTGAATTGGCGATTTGTATTGACCACGACGGTTTCGAAGGCATCTGGCGATCTTCCACACGTCCCCACTTTCAGTGTCCAGGCTGGCCATCTTGTTCTCCCACGCTTGCACTCGGTGCTCACGCAGTCGAGCTCCGACCAGTCGGCGCAGTCGCCGTAATAGGGCTCTGTTGTGGGGTGTGCGATGCCTTTGATAAAGCCTTCGTGCCGCCCAGGACCGACGGATAAGGAGGATTATGTCAAGTGGGAGGACGTCTGGGTGTAAGGGAGCTGGAGCTCGGATTGTCAGGTTTTGGACAGTTCTTGTCACAATGGATGTGAAAGAAGAAACTGCCGTCTCAAGAGTTGGGATGTCGTTGATTCTGGGGTTAGGTGGGATGGAGGTGCGAAGGCAATTACGAACACCTTCCCAGTCCGTTTCCCGAGTGTAATTCAAGCTGTCATGACTGGCAATCCGGGTATTGATTTCTGCCAGTACTGGGTTGTGGTCTGACTGGAGAGCGTTTATTGATGTCAGTGTGAGATGAAATGGGAAATGCTTTATGATCGCAAAGTCTATGACAGAAGGTAGCCCTAGACCATGCGGATGATGTGTGGGTTGCCACGGGCCCTCCACTCTTAGTTCGGGGTCCGCGTCGATGAGGCGGATGATGGAATTGCCTCGGGCATCCGCCCTTCGACCGCAGTATAGAGAGAATAAGAAGAAAATGCATAGTCTGCTAGTGAAGATATACTGCAGCTACTCAGCCAAGATCAAAACGAACAAGGAAGGCGCACCATTCACACTATTCAGACGCGTCAAACAAGGAGACCCAACATCCCCTAAATTGTTTACATGCAAAATGGAGCAAGTGTTCCACCAAATAGACTGGCGCAACTACGGAATAAACGTAGAAGAAAGATTCGCGGACGACTTTGTTTTATTTGCGAAGTCAGCAACAGACCTCGAGAGAATGCTAAAACAACTAAGAGCCAATGCAGGCTTTGAACTCAACCCCACGAAGACGAAAGCAATGGCAAACAGAGAGGAGATCCAGATGCTAATAGAATCGGAAGCACTATAGTTACAACATGTCCAAGACTAAAACTTTGAGATAAACCTCGCTACTTTTGGGTTTTATGCTTTGCATTATTGAAAGCTGTTTATGGTAGATAAGGAATTAAAGAAATCATGACTTCCCGTTATGGCACCGTACGCATCCCAACGAGTTGGTGAACTATAGTTCTTGATAATCGTGGACTACATTACCTGTGAGTGAATTCATGCAACATGCCATAGACTCAAGCCGAAATGAAAGCATGCAAGACAACAGAGGAAAGAGCAGAGGTACTCGTGTAACAAGCAGCGTTAACTAGAGTTGTGAATGTAGCTGAGTTGGTTGGTTCACTAAATCACATTTTTGCTATAAAAATTATTTTGTTGTTTAACGACGCTGTCAATTGCGATCACATCAGCGTCACCGGTGTGCCGGAATTTTGTCCTGCAGGAGTTATTTTACATGCCAGTAAATCTACATGGAGCATAGTTAAAAACCGGATTTGAACCCGCGACCTGTGATCAGTAGGTCGCGGGTTCAAACCCGGCCCAGGGATTGGTGACTCGCCCTCGGCCATTACATTTACCTACTTCGGTGACCAAAATCTGTGAATACAGTAGAAACAAATCATAAATTAAGATGTGAGAGAGTACGCGCATGGAAATATTTAATGTTTTCTTCCATGTCTTAGATTGTTTTCCGCAAGTCAAACTCGGACCACGACCCTATCGTACCGCGACTAATCACTGTAAATGTTTTACCAATGTACAACATTGATATTGAATGAAACATAAATGAAGTGTGGAAATATTTTGAAGTAGTACTAATAATAACAACAGAACAGGGTGTAAAATAAGCAGAAGGACCTTTTTTGCGATGCTAAGTCATACAATACAACTAATGTAGATGTGTATGTTACATTCATACGCCGAGTGTTAACGAGCTAACAAAACCGTGCTCTTAGAACGTGATACCGCGACATCTGAACTTGATGAACAAAAACAAAATTGGTTAATCGGTTTACACAGAAAAAAACTAGTAATAACAAAATCATTCAGTGAACAAGTTAACGCGTTTACGGCGTTTTATTGACTACCGAATTGATGCATCAAATATCGATGTTTAATAACTAGTATCAGTATCCAGTATCACGTAGCGAGAAATAATGGTGTGGTCTCCCATCACTAGTAGAAATAAAGACAAAACTTAAGTTTTTTCATCCTTGGATAGACATAAGCCTTGTATTTTCATGCTACACTATCGCTCATGAAGGCCGTAAATTAACCTTTGACTCCATGTCGCCTGAACGAAAGCTCTCGTGTTAATGTAGCTGTTGGCCAGCTGAACCGTACGCACAGGGAACTAATCTGCATTAGAGATTTAAAAGGTTGGTTACTGCAAGGTGGAAACCTCAAGGAGGCAAATACACTATTGCGATCAAAGAGAATGAGCCATTTGTGTACATACCATAATTATTCCGTGTAACTACAAACATCTCAGCTGAATTGAAAATGCTATTTCTGGGAAGTGAATTTAATGTACAAGTATGTTGACGTTACAGAGATGATGATGCAGCGTCACCGTAGCTAACATTACTGGCAATGTGCAGAGAGAATATTAAATTCCCGCATGAAGAAGGGTTCCACTGTGTGCAGATTGCAAGATCCAGACAATATTCTACATGGCAAACACACCAAATGTCAATAATACATCTTTCCTTTCCCTCTGATCTCTATCGCGACACCACACGTCTGCAACATAATTTCTTTTACTGTCTGGACATTGTCAGTACTGACATGAATTACAATCCATGATTAAAGTATCTCACGAATAAACTAGCAAGTAGGCACCATTACTTAACTGGTAGGTATCCGTAATCCCAGCACCTGACTTTGTTCACTGACAGCTTATGTCAACATTATCTTCTTTTTTCTATCGGAAGAAACTTGTCCTCAATTGTTTCCTTCAGTCTTCGTCATCTTTCCAGAATGATCTTATTTTGTTAGTGGCTGCGTACCTCATGACCAGTTATAACATTTTTATAGTTTTTTTTATAAAACGTATAGGTAAAGGAGAGGCGGAGAATATGGAACATAATCTTGAAAAATACATTTTATTACATTAAAGAATATAATATTTCTGCATGAGAACTTTAAAAGCTAACAATGCATGGGAGACATACCATGTTAACTATAGTTAGTTTTTGTTCATCAAAATGCCAGGGAGACTATATTTTGACGAAAGTGCTGTTTCCCAGCAGAATCAGTACCGGCGGACAATATACAACACACCCATAATGTCGTCCTCCATGGTCTTGGGGTAATATGCTAGCCTTTGGTTCTCGAGATCGCGGGTTCAAACTTGAGGTGGGGGGGGGGGGATGGATGGCATGGTTTCCTTTGGAAGAGAAGTAAAGCCAATGGTCCCACGTCGTAGATTTAAGGCACATAAGAGTACCTCAAGTCTGATAAATCCCGCAGTTAAAGAGTGTACATAAATATAACTCAATGTCAAATTCTCCTCATAATACTGGATGACCCAAATAAAAGGGAACAATAAAATTACCAAGTTATAAATATTACAAAATTCATGCAATATTCCTATAAACTAATTATAGTGGATATCGTAACACGACAACGCAAATCTTAAATAATTATTTATATGTAAAATGTAAACCCCGCGCGACAGCCCACGAAGGGCCAAGGCCTACCACCCAGCCGCTGGGTCCCCCATCTCTGCCCACTACAGGCGTCATTGGTGGGGTGCAGTACTGGAGGGTGGGACGTGGTCAGCGCCCCGAGCCCTCCCGGAATTATTTATATACATATGTTTAATACATACCTATATACAGCCTGAGAAGGCTTTAACATTAAATTTTCATCTTGTTCTTCACTTTCTTTAGAGGTTTACAATTTCGCATATATTTAACATTAATTCTCAAATATCTACATACTGACCGTCAAGAGAACATGTAGGGTTTTATCTATCAATCGCGATTTCCTTTTAGATTTTATAATCTTCATTTTAGGCATAAAATTGCCCACATACATATATGTTGAGCTAAACATAGCACTCAGATCGGAAGACGGAAATGTTACCCTCTCTGGTTGTCTAAATAAATCTAAACCAGCCTTATTTTGTAATTGTGATTTCAAAACTGTGCTTGTAAATTCATAACCTCATTTCGTAATTGTGGTTTTGCTATATGAATGTCCACGTGAAAGGATTTGCGAAAAGTTGAAAATCATGGTTCATTGCTTTGAGATCATAAAACCTATTTTTGTTAAGCCACTTTTTTAACTTTGCTGTAAGAAGGTTCCTTTGCGTTTTCGTGGTTTCGAAACAGCTATGTTGCATCTATGCGGTTTACATCGCTGCTTGTATACCTTTGACCCGCATGTTTGGAGGAGAGAGGGTGAAGCAAAGCGAGGTATTGCTTTGGCCCTTACTGTGGTGTTATTTCATATCATCAGCCGGTGCAGATTTGCCGACCCCTGATTTACATTAATCACAAACAAAGTCTAGCTGTTCTGTGGAGGAACATACATTGTGGGACCAAAATTCACTTACTAAGCGGAGCATCCATTCCTCTCCCCCGACATCATCAGAAACCTTTCCTCGGAATACATGTGACAGTGGTTGCATTTTGCTGCACTTAAAGCCTTTACTCTCGAGAGATGCTGTAACTTTTGCTTCGTAAGGTATGATATGTGATATGGTAGTGGTGGTGGTGGTGGTGGTGGTGGTGATGATGATGATGATGATGATGATGATTCTACACGAGCTGAGCCTTTTCTTCTTCATCTGCCACTGGTTCATGGTTTGTTTAACCTAGATATCGAACAAAGTATTGTGGGAGAGATTATCAATCATCGAGCAGACATTCCTGTTTTTTAAGGTATCAAGGTCGTGGTTAGAAATTGGTATACCTGTGTTGGTGATTTCTTCAGCATCACCTGATGGTAAATGTGAAGTGCCAGAGCTAGCAAATTGAAAATATGTTGCTTCTGAGCGCACATACCTGTTGTTCTAAAACCACAAGCATTTCCCCCCAATGCAGCTTTGAAATAGGCTCTGGCGCAGAGATTGGCAGTGTAAAAATGATTGAAAGATCTCCCTCAATTCTCAGGAAACCTCCAACTTCCTCAATGCAGTAGTCTTTCATTGCACCAGTGAATATCTTGTCCAAAGGCTGAAGGTTGTGCGTGGAGCACGGAGAGCGACAAATTACTTCACAATACTCCCCGGAGCTGTCGATGAGTGAAGGATACTCGTGTGCATGGTATGCTCATATAATGAGCATGGTAGGCTCGTCTCGGCTAAGTTTCACCTTCTCTACAGAATAAATAAATCACTTCATGAAAACCTCAGTTTGAATTCAGTTTTGTGGTTGGCACTTAGCAACTAGCCAGGCGGTGCTGCTTTCATTAAAGAGGGCTGACATTTCCTGCGTTTATATACAGAACTTATGTTGCAAGCGATTCTCGCCTGTTTATCTCATTGCAACAACTTGTTGCTTGCCCCTTAGGGCAAATATATCTGCCTATCGGGAGTGCATGGCATACAAACTGCATGTGTTGAAAATTTTATCGGGCGCACACAATTTCTTACTCAGTTCCTCATATATGACTGCAAAGAACCTTGAAACATCTTTATTGAAGCATTTTGCTCTGGCCAGGGAAGTTGCATAAACAGCTTTGAATGACGTCTCAGAAACTGCTTTAGTCAATCTCTGTCAGCAAATGAATTGGTGTATGACGATTGGATTGTGCATTCCATTTCTCAAGGCAAGCTGCTACGCCAAACGATGTAGGTCAACCCTTGATAAGCCAAAACTCAATCTCCTTTCCATGTTCAGGGGATAGTCAACCAGCCCTTCTTCCATTTTCTGGGATAAAACTGGTTTTCTGCCAAGTGGATGTGTTAATTGCATTTGAAGGTGACATACAATTTCATGAACACAGTTCAAAAGGGGTTTTTAGGAACATGAAATGTTTTGGCAGTTTTCATACGACCAATTTCTTAGAATCTAACAGCTAAAGTGGCTCTTATATCTCCTAAATTACACTGTTTTCTTTTCCTTGTTTGTTTGTATGTTAGTTTCTTGGTTTGTTTCTTTGTTTGTTTCTTTGTTTCTTTGTTTGTTTCTTTCTTTGTTTGTTAGTTTCTTTCTTTCTTTCTTTCTTTCTTTCTTTCTTTCTTTCTTTCTTTCTTTCTCTCTATCTTTCTTTCTTTCTTTCCTTCCTTCCTTCCTTCCTTCCTTCCTTCCTTCCTTCCTCCCTCCCTCCCTCCCTTCCTTCCTTCCTTCCTTCCTTCCTTCCTTCCTGCCTCCCTCCCTCCCTCCCTCCCTTCCTCCCTCCCTTCCTTCCTTCCTTTCTTTCTTTCTTTCTTTCTTTCTTTCTTTCTTTCTTGATTCTTGTTGCTCATTTTACGAGATAGAAGACAACAAATACTATGTTAGATGCGCTGTTAGTATCCTACATATTATATTCGTAAAGAGAGTTTTTTTTTTAGGTTTCCAAATATGTGATGCAGTGACAAATTTTAATTAGTCTATCCTTATCAAATCTAAATTCTCCTACTGCGGAAGATCAGGTTTACAAAATTCAAAATTCAATATATAGCAAGAAGGTGTAAATGTTTTGATGAAAATGACATACATTTAATATAGTTATATCTCAAATAAATTATCTGCATTTTTGTTGGAATAGCTTATGAAGTTTCCTTTATTTTGTAGGAGTTTTATGCAATGCTATGCATTTGATAAACATAAGAGAGGCAAAAGCGAACTGCACACAAAAATATAGACATCCTCAAATACAATTTGTTTCAGATAACTTCATCAATTTCCGAGATATGATTTGAACCGATCAATACTTGTCATTTTTGTAAAGTGCTCTCTCTATTCAGTTGTTTTTCACGAAGATATGGTAATGGAATAAAAAGCGCTGTGTATAAAGACGGTTTTCAAACATGTCACCACCATTATTCCCTTTGTACCTATAACGAAGCATGTAATCAAACTGTTTGTGCAAACATTTACCTCAATTTTCTTGCAGTAGATAGTGGAATAAGCTTTTGTATCAAAACTTTGTGGATGCTATATAAAGTTAGACAATGGCTAGAGAAATCAAGTGAATGTAACGTAAGAGCTTTTGAATGGTAATTCGATTCTCCCTTTTTCCCGTGATCATGCAAACAGTATGGAATTACAGCAATTTTCTTTTTAAAAATCTATCGTTTTCCTCTATCCTACAACGAAGTATGTGAATGTATAATGGCAAATTATCTCGCTTAGAAAGAAGCAGATAGAAGAATAAGTGTTTGTAAGAAAGTGTGCAGAAGAGCGCAACAGTTCAAATTTTTAAATTCTTATATTTAACAACCATGGCGCAGGGCTGGCATTACGTATGACTTAGAGCAGTGCTGTCCAACGCGGCACCCGTGATGTATTTTTCTGGCGCCCTTCATAAGCAGGGTTTACTCCGAGATTTCTAATATTAATTCAAATTTCAATACAAAACTATTTCCTTGAGAGTATCTTCCCACTATAAAACCACGAAATATGTTTTTGTACACTTAAATTTGTATTCATGACTTGCCCTGATTTAAACTAACCTCGCTAAAGCGAAAAAGAATTCAACATTGTATAGGTATAGACCCTGAAGAAGCCATCAGTTTCTAATTCACGAGCAACAGGAACATGGAGTACCAATGTTAGCGGGTTTCCAGCTCCCTTAAGTGGATTTTCTCCGGAGAGAACTCCCTCTCTGCGCCCATTATTAGGGTTAACAAGAGACGAGATTTTCCGCGATACTGTCAGTCATGGCTTTGCAGTATTCTCTTCTAACAGAAAAATGCTTTTGGCGGAGTTACGTTGCTAAAAGAGCTTCACTAAAGTGCTCTATGAATGCAAGAAGTACAAGCTACTTATCAATAACAGGTAATTTCTCCCATTCATTTGGCATTTATTATTAGCAGTTCGTTATCGGATATTCTCATTCTATGTACACTGTGGAAATGGTTTTTCAAGATTTGGAAATTTCACAAGAAAATCACGTTATATCCAACGAGAAGTGTTTTAAAAGTCCCTGTGTGTATGTGTGTTTTGTGTGTATGTTTGTGTATGTATGTGTATATGTGTATGTTTGTACAGTTTGCTCACCAGTTCATGGTTCCTGGCAGAAATGCAAGGCGTTAGTACATCAGTAAATACTTCTAGGCAAGCAGCGGTATCTGAAGATGGACTTCTGCCTGTGGTTGCACGTAATGTAAGCGCAATAGAAGTACAAACGCTGTGTGCCTAAGCATTATTCACTGATGTACTAACTGGTTACATTCCTGCCAGGGACTATGAGCTGGTGAACACAATGTATGTGTGTGTGGATGTGTGCATGTATGTGTTTGTATGTGTATGTCTATGTGCGCTTGTGGTGTGTGTATGTATGTGTGTGCATACGAGCTGCATACCTAGATAAATGTTAAACCTAATACATATTTAACTTTAGTATCTTTCAAAGAGGCGGCACTAAGATTTTCACGAAAATCTCCCCACCTCAAATTACTCTTTACTAAAAAATATGTTTGATATTTTTATTTTCTCAAAAAATGACTCATATTACAATTTTGATTTTTCTACCATATATTTACGACACTTGTATGAAAGCTTAAATGTAGATTTTGTATATATTGAATTTTCTGACAATTACCCTTGAATACTTGTTTTTTCGGAAGGAGTTGTGTATATAGTTCCATATGGATAAAGAAATAGGTAAAGGCGTAAGTCACGGACAATTAGATATCTTTTAAAATACACAATTTATTCATAATAACCAATTCTTATCATCTGCCATTTACGAGATAGCCTTTAGTATTGGTTTGTATACTTCAATGCTTCAGTAATTTTTAAAGTGATGTTTCTATTTAGTTGTCTCCCTCAATATCCTGGAAAGGGCTGTCCATTCCATTCCCTCTCTCCCACTTGTACCTATAATACTCGTATTTTCGCAAAAGTTTATCTCGATCAAGATGAAACAGATGGAAAAAATCTGATGTGTTGCATTCACGTGACTTTCTCTCCTCTTGTACTAATCATTCTTACAAATTCTTATTCCTGTATCTTCTTCGTGTTAGTTCACATAAACATTTGCAGTAATTGTCTTACTACTTATTTCCTTGTAGCTACAAGGGGAATATCGGAATGCAGTAGATTTTGAGCGATAGTAAAATTTTTTAAAGCTTTCAAGTTCCGTTCTCTTTACACGGTTAACATATAAAAATGAATAATAACGATGTTCCACTACACAGAAGCATAAGCTTTCCAAAATTCATAGAAATAACAAGGAATATCTCCGAAATGGTTCACTCTACCAAATATGTATTTAGACACAAATTGTGTGTTTTAGCAAGCTCTACATTTTTTATAGTAAGATTTGGCCTATCTGTTACGGTTTAATAGTTATGCAAATGTCATCCAGAGTAAATAGGATTACAAGGGCTATAGCCAGAATATTTAAGATATAAATTTCATTTTCCACAAGAATACCTCAAACATGTCATTTTAATCAAAATCGCTACAGCCGTTTTCAAGAAAATCAATTTTCAAAAAATTTTGCAAGTAAAGGGTAGTTTAGGGCGTAGGAATTTTCTTCAAAATTTTTGTGTCCCATCCATTAATCTTAAATACCAACTTTGGTTTTTAACCAACTTTTCGGTTTTGAGTTATGCTGTCGACACACTGACACTCAGACACACACACACACACACACGCATACACACACACACACATACACACACAGACGGACCATTTTCTGTAAATCTGATATGTTGGACTCGGATTACTTTTTTACTCTTGTACTAACCATTCTTACAAAATGTTAGTCATATCTTCATGTTAGTTGAGATAAACATTTGCAGAAATTATCGTATTACCTATTTCCTTGTAGGTGCAACGGGAATATGGGCTTGAGGGATGGTCAAATCTTTTAAAGCTCTGAGATCCCGTTCTCTTTGCACGGTTAATATATAAACAAATGAACAACTATGTTGCATTTGACGGAAGTTTAGGTTTTCCGGTACTGACACAAATAACAAGGAATATCTCCGAAAAGGTTCACTCTACAAAAAAATTTATTTGGACATGTATTGTGTGTTTTAGCGAGATGTACAATTTTTTTTTTTTTTTTTTTTTTTTTTTTTTTTGCAGAACAAGATTTGGCTATCTCTTGCAGTTTACGAGCTATTCAAGTCATCCAGAGTAAACAGGATTATATAGGCTATAGAAAATCCAAAATATACATTTCATTTGTAATAAAAATATCTTAAACATTACACTTTAATCAAAATCGTTAGAGCCATTTTCAAAAAGATCAAAATTTTCGAAAATTGTTCCATGTAAAGCAGTTTAGGGTGGCAGAATTGTCTTCAAAAGTCTTCGTATCGTATCCTTGAAAGACATTAAACTTAAATACGAACTTTGGTTTTTAACCGACTTTATGTTTTTCAGTTACGTTGTCCACAGACGTGACAGACACACACATACACACACGGGCTTTTTTCTAAAAATGCTTTATTTTGGATTGAAGTGGCCTCAAAACATATATTTCTGGTAAAATCTGGACATCGAACTTTTGGGTGGATACAATACTTCCTCTACTTTACGTAGTAGAGAAAGTAATAAGGTTTCGTAAGAATAGTTTGTACAAGCTATATAAGGATAACTGATAATAGGTAAGGAAATTGTGTGAATGTTACACGTGCTTTCTAAAAAGTCCATCGGCAATGTAGTTGCAGCTCAATTTTAATTACACATTTACACAATGTCTCCCCAGTTAGTGACTTAACTGTCGAATGGAACTGTTTCAGAAGACAACAAAAACTGTAAGTGGTCACAGTAGGGTCTGACAACAGATAAGAGAAACCCTTTTCTCATTACGTGAAATGCCATTTGAAACACGTGCAGTAGCTGACGAAGTAAACAGAGATTCTGAACTGCGGTTAACTTGATTCAAGCAAGCAAGCCTAGGAACGCGTGCATCGAACGGTTTTCCATGTCCTGCAAACAAAGTTGTTTCTAAAGTGGAATCCAAGCCATTAACAAATGTGTCACGTCCTGCAACGCAATTACCTCACAACCACTGATGCAATTAATAGCATCAGTGGTTGTGCACTCTGAATTAGGTCGCTTGTAAATAGCGACTTAAATCTCTGCAGGTGATTTTTTCGCGGTTATCCATTCTCTTCCCACAGTTGATAATGTGTTTGCTAATTGCTAAGTTTTAATGAAGTTAGAGTTTATGGGCAAAACATTTATTGCTTATTTAATTTTAATGTTATGTCTTCCAGTGGTACATTAGTGATTTAGCTATATTATAATTTAAATTATACTTAATATAATATAATGACCTAACCTAGGTCATTAGTTATTAATAAATTATTTGCACAATCAGTTACCATTACAATTTATACTGATATAAAAAAAGAAATTTTGTATGTATGCGTGTGTGTGTACATATATGTAGGCCAATGTCAAAAATATTTAACCAATTTTGATAAGTATTTCACCACTGCAGAGCCCCATTACTTCGGATAGACAAAGTTTATAAACGAACCTTATTTCAAATAATAAATTAGCAATAAAAGTTATGTATGAAGCTTATATAATAGAAGCACATTGGAGTTATAAAGGGGCACACTTGCGAAGGTGGTTTTTTGAACTTTCATTGAAATTGATTTGCTTTATAACCAACTTTTCGTCTTTGAGTTATGCTGTTTACACACACACACACACACACACACACACACACACACACACACACACACACACACACATACACACACACCACTCACACACACACACACACACACACTGAACCGTTTTTTCCAAAAATGCTCCTGTTGGGTTTTCAGGGGCCCCGAAACATATGTTTTCTGTGAAATCTCGACATCAAATTGTTGGCTAGATTACACAACTACCCCTACTTACTATACGTAGTAGAGAAAACAAAACTTAATCAGCAGCCATTTTGACTGACGGTTTTTCCCCACTAAGGGATATACGGGCTATGTAACATTTCCAGAACTTTGAAGATTGTTGGGGGGCGGGGGTTTAAGGAACACAAATATGTTCTGCAAATGGTTAATAAATAATGATCTTTGTATGGGTATTAAGATTGCTTACCAATTATTAGGAGTTACCGTGCTATGCGAAGTTACAGTTATCAGAAGCAAAAGCTAATGTTTACCATGAAAGGTCTCTAGTTATTGTTGCAGACCATGATGATAAAGTACGGATAGGGTTACATGAAATGCATTAATTCGTCAATCGAGCACTGAAGGATACCCATGGAGCATAGGGTAAGAAAATAGTTTCCAGATATAAAACGTTATACTGTAATGAAACTACCATTACCGGCATAGGTGCGTGAGCTAGCCTAACGAGGAGCAACGCAATTCAATCTGAAGTTTGCTATGGGACAGACCTCACGGCCGCCAGTCACGTCATTCAAATTAAACTCAGTATATATGAGCTTGGCTGGAATATCCATATTTGACATTTTTAGCACAACGCCGTTCTTGTTTTCTTTCTTTTTTTTTCTTTCTTTTTCTTTTTTTTTTTTTTTTCTTTTCCTTTTTTTTTTTCCATTTCTTAATTGTTCCACTTAACTACAAAGTGAATTCAAACACACATTCACACATTCATACTTCCAGACTCTGGGGGTGGATAATGTGACGTCATGGAAGGTCGTCACTTCGAGATATCGACTGCCCTTAGCTTAGAGAGGTGTATAGCCGTCAGGTTGGTAAGCGTAACCCCTCTCGCCCCCGCTACTCCCCTCACACAGTATAAAATCCGGCTGCCCGACCAGTCATTAGTTCACTTCAGCGCGATGCGCTGCCAGCAGTCTTTGATCTTCACTTCAACGCGAAGTGCGTTGCCTGCAGTCTTCGATGTTTACTTCAGCGCTGCCTCCAGTCTTCATCAAGTAGTCGAGCTCCGTTAGGCGCTGCCACCAGTTGTCTTCGTCAGTCAAAGTATGGTCAGCTTCGACCAAGCGTAATGTATGAGCCTTATACATTATGGTTTAATCTTCATCAAGCCGAGGCGCTCAGCATTAGTATCTTACATACTTGCCTACATGTTCGTCAGTAATGAGCCGATAGGCTTAGCAATTCTCAATTCTACTAACATTACTCGGCAAGCTCCTCTTCATCGAGCCAAGCAGTTCACCAACAGTGACGTCAGCACGCATCGAAGTCAACAGGGTCATGCTTCTTGGTTTTGCTTGTCAAAGGGGGCAAGCAAGTGAGCAACTTTTCTCCGTAGAGAAGCAACGTCGGCATTCACCATCATTTCTTCGAGATGTATGCTAATTCAGGCATACACTGGGCATACGCGGAATTAAGCAGGAACGACGCGTTTATTCTTCATGGCTGATATGCAGGAATGTGCCACAGTCCATGTGCATGTTCATTTCAACACAATTGGATAAGGACCTGTTCCAAAAGCACACCAGACATTTGGGTGAGACAAACAGTTCTGTATTTCATTTAGATGTATGTGTTTAGTGTTTTAGGGCTTTTATGCTAAAGCAGGGTAGGTGATCTTTGTATCACGGTTAATGTAGCCTAAACGGCAATAGTTATAATTCCGACTAACATAAGCAACTGAGTGTGGTTAAAAGGGATGACTTTTTGTGCGCCAGGTTATATTGGTGAGTCAGGCCCATTCTACCAGTGTTGCTCAGGAAGCTAAATAGTCAGGAAGGAATTATTACTTAGTGCAAAGAATAGTTTACATTCATGTCTATTTTATGTAACTGTTTATTTTTACTACATTTTCGTAATACATATATTATCATTCACCATACTTTCAATGTTCTTATGTATATTTTGTCACTTAACACCGTCAGTGTTAAGTCCTGTATTTATTTTATGTTTTCAAAATATATTCAAGGAAAAGGCATTTGGTATTATATGTAACCACAATATACCCCACCGATCCATTCCCAACACGATTCCGCAAATAGATGTCCACTCACTCTCGCTAAGCCAAGTCAAGTGGGGTAGCAGAAAAGCATGGGGCTAGGCTTAGCAAGTGTCAAGTTAAGTAATGGTAGCAGATAGTTAAAGAAAGAGAGAGTGGCGTGCGACAGCAGTGGTAGCAGAGCGTGGTTACATGCAATGTTCAATGCAATGGTTACATGCAATGTTCAATGCAGTGGTTACATGCAGTAGTTACATGCCGTGGTTCAATGCAATGGTTACATGCAGTAGTTACATGCAATGGTTACATGCAGTAGTTACATGCAGTGGTTACATGTCGTGGTTACACGCCGTGGTTAAATAGTAGTGGTAACAGACATCGCGGTTCTTTGTAATTTCATGGTTACATTTAATTCTCTTGGTTACTTGTAATTTTTGTGATTACTGGTTGATAACTTTACAGTTGAAAATATCTTCGACACAAATTGAAAGGTATACTAATGCATCCTTGAATGTATTTAATGTTTTGATCTATGAATTGTTTGCCTCACTATAGGTTGTGTATTTTATAAACATGGAACTACCTTTTCAACCCGAAGTTTTGAATAGAAGTGAACTTGAAAATGAGTTGTGTAACATTAAGGTTGAGTGTGATACTAAGAATTCTGTCACTGATTTACAACAGTTACTGCGAGTTCAGTTAACACAGGATCCACATACCATTGGTGCAAGTTTACCGTGTAATGAAACCATAGAATTTCAGTATTGTGAGCGTGTGTCTCAATCACTTGGTGATCTAGTAGAGGAATATGTAAAGATAGGATGTACACAGTCACAATTGCGTAGAATTAAAGGTCGTGTCAAGTATTGGCAATATAGAACAAACCGTTTGCAAAGGTTAGCTACAGAAAGGTTGAAATCTCAAATTAGGAATATTTCGGAATTTTGGTTGAAGTTAGGAGATAAGCTCTCAGAATTAAAATACACTAAACAAACTAGTGAGCCCATGGAAGCAAATGGTGTAACGCCATGTATTCAGGAAAACTTAGGTAGTCAGATGGGGAAGGAAGATAATGCAACGGAAGTCACGTTAGCTAAACTAAAATTACCGCATCCATGCCAGAGAATTCTAGGTGATATTAAGCCAATTCAAGCGAATACTCCAGAACAGATTTTGGAATTTCTTGTTACTTTAATTAGATGCCAGTATCAAGCGAAAGTATACTCGTTGAGTGATCAAATTATTTTGCAATTTTTTTATGTGCATGTAGAAAACCCAGTTCTAGATATTTTGTTGAGATCAATTACGAATGGGTATAGTATATTGCAATTTCAGAAAGAAGTAATTAGGGTTCTTTTGTCTCCATTGAATTATAATCAGTTACTTAATTTACATTACTTTCGCAGACAGAGAGAAACGGAACACTTTTCTGAATTTGTGGAGAACATAAAGTTGATCGTGAAGGCATTATGTGTAAATTACACAGAACCAGATATTGTGCAGAACATAATTTCCAATTCCCGACATGCGGAAATACGTGCATTAGCTTTAGGTCAATATTTACAGTCATATCAACAACTGGATGACTTAGTCATTAGATTCCGACATTTGCCCACGGAACATAGCAGTTCTGAAAGGAAAGAAGAAAAAGTCAAATTGGGTTCAGAAAGAAGTACGGTGTGTTGGACTTGTAAACAGACAGGTCATGTCAAATACAATTGCCCGGAAAACAAAGGATGTACATATTCCAATTCAAGGTTCTCAAACAAAAAGAAAAATAGCGGACATTCGGTTATGCCAGTCTATGCGGATAGTATCCCTGTGGAGAAAAATATTCAAGCCATAGTAGGTTTTCCGATGCCGTATGTTAGTGTTGTTCTGCGGTTGCTGCCGTTTTACTTCAGGAACACCCTGAAGGTAGACGTGTTGTTTCCTACGCGTCTCGTAGCCTTAATGAACAGGAAAGAAAATATTCTATGTACGAATTGGAAGCTTTAGCTGTCTTGTACGGGGTAGAAAAATTTAGGTTTTACCTAGAACATGTTGAATTCCTACTAGAGACTGACAACCAGGCTCTTTCTTGGGTTTTGGCCAGACCCAGGAAAAGTGGTCGAATTGTTAGATGGGCTCTGCGAATTTCTGCATTCAAGTTTAAGGTTCACCATATAAGGGGCAGATTTAATTGTGTAGCAGATGCTCTTTCTCGAATGTACGGAGAGGAAAAGAACGAGCAAGTTGACTCGAATACTCCTCATGCTCCAGTATTGACAGTGTTAGGCAATTTTCCTTTCGCTTATGAAGATCTTAAAGACCATCAGATGAAAGATGAGAATCTAGCTTCCATAATATCAACGTTGCGGCAAGGTAAAGAATGTCAACCATATCTCTTATCAAGAGGCGTTCTTTGTTGTAAAGATAGAACAGGGAAAAATAAAATTGTGGTACCCGACCAATTGAAGAAACTATTGTTTCAATATTTTCACAATAGTCCATGTGGAGGACATTTAGGCATATTTAAAACCAGGAATAAAATAAGGGACCAGTTTATTTGGAAGGGAATGGACGACGAGATTCGTTTACAGGTTAAGGCGTGTCATCTGTGCAAAATGTCGAAACCTGCACAGAGCACTCACTTGGGATTTTTGACTTCCACGATTGCAGAGAGACCAATGCAAAAATTATTTGTGGACTACATTGGGGCGCTACCCAGGAGTAAACAGGGAAATAGGTTTGTGCTGGTGGTAGTTGACGCCTTTACGAAGTATGTGTGGTTGTTGCCCACACGGGACGCCAACGCAGCTAGCGCGGTTCAGGGTCTGAAGACTATTATTTCTTGTTTTGGGGTGCCCGAGATAGTTGTTAGTGACAATGCGTCGTATTTTCAGTCCAATTTATTTAAAACATTTTGTTTTAGTTCGGGAGTCAAGCACATTACAACTATTCCGTATGATCCTAGACCCTCATTAAGTGAACGGGTGAATAGAAATTTGAAAAACGCCTTAATAGCATATCATTTTCGGGATCACACCAAGTGGGACGATACATTATATTGGCTAGCATTCGCGTTAAATAGTGCTAAGCATGAATCTCATGGGCAATGTCCATTTAATTTGATGTTTTCCTTTCCACCAAATTCTCCGCTAGCGAACATGTGGAATGTCCGCGATATAATTCCAGAGCAGGTAGACAAAACACATATTCGAGATGTATGGAACCGAGTGAGGCGAAATTTAATACGTTCTCAGCTGAGGACACGTCGTAACTATGATAAAGGGAGACAACCTCATAAATTTAATATAGGAGATATTGTTTACGTGAGAAATTATCCAAAGAGTAAAGCTGCGGATAAATACTCAGCGAAACTTGCTCCAAGGTATGTAGGACCTTATAAGGTGCACAAATTCATGTCTGATGTATCTGTTATAGTAAAGAATGTGCACACAAACAAGGAAGTAAGGGCACATGTAAGCCAACTCAAACCATAATTTCAAGCTATATTGTATGTATGTGTTAGGAAGTAAGGTGTATTTTAGTGTGTTTATTGTAAACTTAAATGTCTGGCGGTGTGCTGGAAAGGTCTACAAGCCAAAATATATAGTTTAAGTATGATTATCAATGGAAAATAAAAGTCTGAAGCCTTTTATTTTAAATTGCCCCCGGGAGTCTGTGACGTCATGGAAGGTCGTCACTTCGAGATATCGACTGCCCTTAGCTTAGAGAGGTGTATAGCCGTCAGGTTGGTAAGCGTAACCCCTCTCGCCCCCGCTACTCCCCTCACACAGTATAAAATCCGGCTGCCCGACCAGTCATTAGTTCACTTCAGCGCGATGCGCTGCCAGCAGTCTTTGATCTTCACTTCAACGCGAAGTGCGTTGCCTGCAGTCTTCGATGTTTACTTCAGCGCTGCCTCCAGTCTTCATCAAGTAGTCGAGCTCCGTTAGGCGCTGCCACCAGTTGTCTTCGTCAGTCAAAGTATGGTCAGCTTCGACCAAGCGTAATGTATGAGCCTTATACATTATGGTTTAATCTTCATCAAGCCGAGGCGCTCAGCATTAGTATCTTACATACTTGCCTACATGTTCGTCAGTAATGAGCCGA
This sequence comes from Tenodera sinensis, assembly GCA_030765045.1. Lineage (NCBI taxonomy): Eukaryota > Metazoa > Arthropoda > Insecta > Mantodea > Mantidae > Tenodera > Tenodera sinensis. The sequence continues at coordinate 239,919,038 of CM060964.1, forward strand.
TAGGCTTAGCAATTCTCAATTCTACTAACATTACTCGGCAAGCTCCTCTTCATCGAGCCAAGCAGTTCACCAACAGTGACGTCAGCACGCATCGAAGTCAACAGGGTCATGCTTCTTGGTTTTGCTTGTCAAAGGGGGCAAGCAAGTGAGCAACTTTTCTCCGTAGAGAAGCAACGTCGGCATTCACCATCATTTCTTCGAGATGTATGCTAATTCAGGCATACACTGGGCATACGCGGAATTAAGCAGGAACGACGCGTTTATTCTTCATGGCTGATATGCAGGAATGTGCCACAGTCCATGTGCATGTTCATTTCAACACAATTGGATAAGGACCTGTTCCAAAAGCACACCAGACATTTGGGTGAGACAAACAGTTCTGTATTTCATTTAGATGTATGTGTTTAGTGTTTTAGGGCTTTTATGCTAAAGCAGGGTAGGTGATCTTTGTATCACGGTTAATGTAGCCTAAACGGCAATAGTTATAATTCCGACTAACATAAGCAACTGAGTGTGGTTAAAAGGGATGACTTTTTGTGCGCCAGGTTATATTGGTGAGTCAGGCCCATTCTACCAGTGTTGCTCAGGAAGCTAAATAGTCAGGAAGGAATTATTACTTAGTGCAAAGAATAGTTTACATTCATGTCTATTTTATGTAACTGTTTATTTTTACTACATTTTCGTAATACATATATTATCATTCACCATACTTTCAATGTTCTTATGTATATTTTGTCACTTAACACCGTCAGTGTTAAGTCCTGTATTTATTTTATGTTTTCAAAATATATTCAAGGAAAAGGCATTTGGTATTATATGTAACCACAATATACCCCACCGATCCATTCCCAACACGATTCCGCAAATAGATGTCCACTCACTCTCGCTAAGCCAAGTCAAGTGGGGTAGCAGAAAAGCATGGGGCTAGGCTTAGCAAGTGTCAAGTTAAGTAATGGTAGCAGATAGTTAAAGAAAGAGAGAGTGGCGTGCGACAATAAGGAATAATCTTGGTTGGAGAAACATTTCTAGCTATACCTGCTGGGAATCGAACCCGGGGCAGGTGCTCTACGATTGTGCTACAGGACCAGCCTTTTGCTGCTTTTGAATGGCCGTATGCAACAAGGGAATTGGGAGCATGTTGTAGAATATAGAAACTTGTAAACCTGGTTGTGAAGGGTATCAAATACCAAGGAGCTACAAGATATTAATATTCTTGTCGTGCGTATCTGGGTTTATGGTGGCAGTATGTAGATGTTCCGGCATATTATCATCCATTTTTATCTACCTAGTAAGGAGTCTGTTGCCCTGAAAAGAGGAGTAACAGTAAACTTCGGTTTGTTTGACATATAAGGCACTTTATACTACCACAGCAATTTGCATATCTCTCTTTTTCAAGTGCTTTTATTCATGAAAATCTCATTCTATCTTGTTCGCTCTTAAATCGACGTAAACAAAGATATGGATTTCTCCGTCTTTGTTAGACGCCCTCAATCCATTTTCTGTCGTATTAAATTCACCTGCTCTTAGGAATGACTTCCTTTTATGCGGTGCAACGAACTGGATCTTCTCTTTCCGATGTTCATGCTGTGAAGTTCCCTTCAAGAAACCTTTCGCTTTCATTAGGCTTTCAAAGTAGCGGTGGAAAGCTGTACAGAATTTCAAATGCTGCTTTAACTAATCCTATTAGCTTCAGTAATTTTAACGCTATCCCTACAATAATACGAATGTCACTCATCTTAATAACACGAACTCAACAAAACCTAATACAATATATGAAGACTACGTTTTTAATTACTATTTACTAATAAATAAAGAGATAAATAAATAGCTATGAACACAAATAATTCATCAGAAATAACAAGGTAAAATAATAATGGGAATAATAGGAAATTGAATATTTAATTTTAGTGGGTCTTTACGAGGTAAAAAGTTATTTAAAATGCAGTAAAATACATATAAATAACGATTAATTAAAGCAATAAATGTAAAGTACGTAAAATTATCCAACTTTTTGGTCTTTGTGCAGTTTATACCTTACTTTAAAGAACCGGATTCTACTCATACAGGATTCCAGCCATAGCCGCGCGACAGTTCTTGACCAATGAAGTTTTCAAATGAGAGGCTAGATGCGAGTCACTTCATAGTACCAGGAACGGCAGTCGGATGATGGATATGTACTCTCATGTTTCTTCGCTGAAGTAGTACAGTAGCTACGAAGTAAATTATCACATTTCTAGTAAAGTGAGCCAAGTGTATTACACTATTAACTTTGACTACCTATTTAAAGTTTGTCCTTCTGGTTCTGGTATTTGTGCCACGTTAGTAACTAAGCAGCTCTCGTTAAAAGGCTACCAATGGAACACACAACCGTACCGCTCAAAACGTTGTAGCTAACTGTACTCTATGTACTCTCGAAACGTAACATAGGGAAGCTGAGCTACTTATTATCATAACATAAATTATTTGCTGAACTGTTTATTATGGATAGACTAGTTCACCATATCTTCGCTGAAGGGCATTCGTCCAGAACGACGAGCAGCCTATGCAGAGGTATTTTTTAGACGTGGCGAATGGACGATAGTTGCGCAGTGGTTTATGGACGAGTTCACTTTTCTATAAGACATAGGGGTGCCAGTTTAGCATCCCTCCAACTTCCGTGCAGTCAACATCGGGAACAGTAAGTGATTAAGTACAGTGCTCGCTCGCATTGTCAGCAGTGTCTTGTTTATTTCCAGGAAAGAAACAGATGGCACTCCCACCATCATTTTGCATGACGTCACTCGCGCAGCTCCTAGCAAGGTCTTAAAACACCTCTGAACTGCTTGCAGACGTTTATCTTGAAATACGGCATCAGCCAGCAGCTAAAGTAATTCATGCTGATATGAACTGCGATGTTACAAAGCGGAATAGCATCATGGTGTAAACGGAAATTGAGTCATGAATCCATAGCCATATTCCACTGACTGAGATGCTGAGGAAGTGTTTAGTCCTATTGAGAAAAAATCTGATACCACGTTCACACGACTTTCTCTACTTGTTCTTCAACAAAATGCTCTTAAAACCTATAATTCGCACTACTTCATGTCAATTCACATAAACATGTAGAAATCATTTATTACAATTTCCTTGTAAGTACAATGGGAACAGAGGAGTACAGTAGGCTTAAGCGATAGTCAAATACCTTAAGAGCTGGTAACTATGTTATGGCTTTGAAATTCCGTTCTTTTTATATGACCAGGATAAAAAAAGATCTCACCTGTAGCACTCACCTAACCTTTCTTCTCATTTTTCTTGCAAATGCCTATTCTTCTTCTTAACATAGATAAACGTTCATTAGAAACTGCATTATATCCACGGGTACACTCAGCCTCGTTAGGCATCTGAGGGGCCAACTGAAGAGTTACTTGATAAAAAAAAGTAGCCAGTCTGGTCACGAAGACCGCATAACTGGCCTGGAGGGCTCGGGCGTTGAGCACGTCCCACCCTCTAGTTCTGCAATATACAATAAGCGCGCGCGCACACACACATACATAAACAGAGAGAGAGAGAGAGAGTGATATTTAAAAAAAGGTTTTGAAATCTGAAGGGTCACAACATGCTTTCGGCTACAAATTTGGATATTGAATTTTATTTTTGATTGGAATGCAATGGCTTCACTGCCTGTAATGTACCTGTTAGAGCAAGTAACAAGAAAGACAAATTTTCTAAACAATCCAGAAACTTCTTAACGATTCTGGTACAAAGGTGAGGTCACCAGCTACTATTTGTTTAGTACTCACGTAAAATGAAACATCAAGCATATGATGATTATGGACTAGATGACGGAATGTGTAGTACTGTTAACTTTTAAAAGTTTTTATTTGTTTATCTACTTATTTATCTATTGAATTTACAATAGTTGAATACTCGGGTTGCTTCGAAACACAGCGGGGATCAAACTGTTATATTAACATTTTTGTATTCTTTGCTATTAGATGTAAATCAGAAAAGATAGTATCATACTACAAACAGTTAAGGAAGTAAGTAGTTTTATTTCAAAGCAAAGGTGATCAAAATCTTTGTACAATATAGCAATTTAAAATAATGATAATGATAATGATAATGGTAATGGTAATGGTAATGGTAATGGTAATGGTAATGATAATGATAATGATAATGATAATGGTAATGGTAATGATAATGATAATGAAATGATAATGATAATGAATAATGATAATGATAATGGTAATGATAATGGTAATGATAGTGATAGTGATAGTGATAGTGATAGTGATAGTGATAGTGATAGTGACAGTGACAGTGACAGTGACAGTGACAGTGATAGTGATAGTGATAGTGATAGTGACAGTGACAGTGACAGTGACAGTGACAGTGACAGTGACAGTGACAGTGACAGTGACAGTGACAGTGACAGTGACAGTGACAGTGACAGTGACAGTGACAGTGACAGTGACAGTGACAGTGACAGTGACAGTGACAGTGACAGTGACAGTGACAGTGACAGTGACAGTGACAGTGACAGTGACAGTGACAGTGACGACAGTGGCAGTGGCAGTGGCAGTGGCAGTGCAGTGGCAGTGGCAGTGGCAGTGGCAGTGGCAGTGGCAGTGGCAGTGGCAGTGGCAGTGGCAGTGGCAGTGGCAGTGACAGTGACAGTGACAGTGACAGTGACAGTGACAGTGACAGTGACAGTGACAGTGACAGTGACAGTGACAGTGACAGTGACAGTGACAGTGACAGTGACAGTGACAGTGACAGTGACAGTGACAGTGACAGTGTACAGTGACAGTGACAGTGACAGTGACAGTGACAGTGACAGTGACAGTGACAGTGGACAGTGACAGTGACAGTGACAGTGACAGTGACAGTGACCAGTGACAGTGACAGTGACAGTGACAGTGACAGTGACAGTGACAGTGACAGTGACAGTGACACAGTGACAGTGACAGTGACAGTGACAGTGACAGTGACAGTGACAGTGACAGTGACAGTGACAGTGACAGTGACAGTGACAGTGACAGTGACAGTGACAGTGACAGTGACAGTGACAGTGACAGTGACAGTGACAGTGACAGTGACAGTGACAGTGACAGTGGACAGTGACAGTGACAGTGACAGTGACAGTGGACAGTGACAGTGACAGTGACAGTGACAGTGACAGTGACAGTGACAGTGGACAGTGACAGTGACAGTGACAGTGACAGTGACAGTGACAGTGACAGTGACAGTGACAGTGACAGTGACAGTGACAGTGACAGTGACAGTGACAGTGACAGTGACAGTGACCAGTGACAGTGACAGTGACAGTGACAGTGACAGTGACAGTGACAGTGACAGTGACAGTGACAGTGACAGTGACAGTGACAGTGACAGTGACAGTGACAGTGACAGTGACAGTGACAGTGACAGTGACAGTGACAGTGACAGTGACAGTGACAGTGACAGTGACAGTGACAGTGACAGTGACAGTGACAGTGACAGTGACAGTGACAGTGACAGTGACAGTGACAGTGACAGTGACAGTGACAGTGACAGTGACAGTGACAGTGACAGTGACAGTGACAGTGACAGTGGACAGTGACAGTGACAGTGACAGTGACAGTGACAGTGACAGTGACAGTGACAGTGACAGTGACAGTGACCAGTGACAGTGACAGTGACAGTGACAGTGACAGTGACAGTGACAGTGACAGTGGACAGTGACAGTTGACAGTGACAGTGACAGGACCGTGACCGTGACCGTGACCGTGACCGTGACCGTGACCGTGACCGTGACCGTTGACCGTGGACCGTGACCGTGACCGTGACCGTGACCGTGACCGTGACCGTGACCGTGACCGTGACCGTGACCGTGACCGTGACCGTGGACCGTGACCGTGACTCGTGACCGTGACCGTGACCGTGACCGTGACCGTGACCGTGACCGTGACCGTGACCGTGACCGTGACCCGTGACCGTGACCGTGACCGTGACCGTGACCGTGACCGTGACCGTGACCGTGACCGTGACCGTGACCGTGACCGTGACCGTGACCGTGACCGTGACCGTGACCGTGACCGTGACCGTGACCGTGACCGTGACCGTGACCGTGACCGTGACCGTGACCGTGACCGTGACCGTGACCGTGACCGTGACCGTGACCGTGACCGTGACCGTGACCGTGACCGTGACCGTGACCGTGACCGTGACCGTGACCGTGACCGTGACCGTGACCGTGACCGTGACCGTGACCGTGACCGTGACCGTGACCGTGACCGGACCGTGACCGTGGACCGTGACCGTGACCGTGACCGTGACCGTGACCGTGACCGTGACCGTGACCGTGACCGTGACCGTGACCGTGACCGTGACGTGACCGTGACCGTGACCGTGACCGTGACCGTGACGTGACCGTGACCGTGACCGTGACCGTGACCGTGACCGTGACCGTGACCGTGACCGTGACCGTGACCGTGACCGTGACCGTGACCGTGACCGTGACCGTGACGTGACCGTGACCGTGACCGTGACCGTGACCGTGACGTGACCGTGACCGTGACCGTGACCGGACCGTGACCGTGACCGTGACCGTGACCGTGACCGTGACCGTGACCGTGACCGTGACCGTGACCGTGACCGTGACCGTGACCGTGACCGTGACCGTGACCGTGACCGTGACCGTGACCGTGACCGTGACCGTGACCGTGACCGTGACCGTGACCGTGACCGTGACCGTGACCGTGACCGTGACCGTGACCGTGACCGTGACGTGACCGTGACCGTGACCGTGACCGTGACCGTGACAGTGACAGTGGACAGTGACAGTGACAGTGACAGTGACAGTGACAGTGACAGTGACAGTGACCGTGACAGTGACAGTGACCGTGACCGTGACCGTGACCGTGACCGTGACCGTGACCGTGACAGTGACAGTGACAGTGACAGTGGACCGTGTACCGTGACCGTGACAGTGACAGTGACAGTGACAGTGACAGTGACAGTGACAGTGACAGTGACAGTGACAGTGACAGTGACAGTGACAGTGACAGTGACAGTGACAGTGACAGTGACAGTGACAGTGACAGTGACAGTGACAGTGACAGTGACAGTGACAGTGACAGTGACAGTGACAGTGACAGTGACAGTGACAGTGACAGTGACAGTGACAGTGACAGTGACAGTGACAGTGACAGTGACAGTGACCGTGACCGTGACCGTGACCGTGACCGTGGACCGTGACCGTGACCGTGACCGTGACCGTGACCGTGACCGTGACCGTGACAGTGACCGTGACAGTGACAGTGACAGTGACCGTGACCGTGACCGTGACGTGACCGTCGACCGTGACCGTGACCGTGACCGTGACCGTGACCGTGACCGTGACCGTGACTCGTGACCGTGACCGTGACCGTGACCGTGACCGTGACCGTGACCGTGACCGTGACCGTGACCGTGACCGTGACCGTGACCGTGGACCCCGTGACCGTGACCGTGACCGTGACCGTGGACCGTGACCGTGACCGTGACCGTGACCGTGACCAGTGACCGTGACCGTGACAGTGACAGTGACAGTGACAGTGACAGTGACAGTGACAGTGACAGTGACAGTGACAGTGACAGTGACAGTGACAGTGACAGTGACAGTGAACAGTGACAGTGACAGTGACAGTGACAGTGACAGTGACAGTGACAGTTGACAGTGACAGTGACAGTGACAGTGACAGTGACAGTGACCGTGACAGTGACAGTGACCGTGACCGTGACCGTGACCGTGACCGTGACCGTGACCGTGACCGTGACCGTGACCGTGACCGTGACCGTGACCGTGACCGTGACCGTGACCGTGACCGTGACCGTGACCGTGACCGTGACCGTGACCGTGACCGTGACCGTGACCGTGACCGTGACCGTGACCGTGACCGTGACCGTGGACCGTGACCGTGACCGTGACCGTGACGTGACCGTGACCGTGACCGTGACCGTGACCGTGACCGTGACCGTGACCGTGACCGTGACCGTGACCGTGACCGTGACCGTGACCGTGACCGTGACCGTGACCGTGACCGTGACCGTGACCGTGACCGTGACCGTGACCGTGACAGTGACAGTGACAGTGGACAGTGACCGTGACAGTGACAGTGACAGTGACAGTGACAGTGACAGTGACAGTGACAGTGACAGTGACAGTGACAGTGACAAGTGACAGTGACAGTGACAGTGACAGTGACAGTTGACAGTGACAGTGACAGTGACAGTGACAGTGACAGTGACAGTGACAGTGACAGTGACAGTGACAGTGACAGTGACAGTGACAGTGACAGTGACAGTGACAGTGACAGTGACAGTGACAGTGACAGTGACAGTGACAGTGACAGTGACAGTGACAGTGACAGTGACAGTGACAGTGACAGTGACAGTGACAGTGACAGTGACAGTGACAGTGACAGTGACAGTGACAGTGACAGTGACAGTGACAGTGACAGTGACAGTGACAGTGACAGTGACAGTGACAGGACCGTGACCGTGACCGTGACCGTGACCCGTGACCGTGACCGTGACCGTGACCGTGACCGTGACCGTGACCGTGACCGAGACCGTGACCGTGACCGTGACCGTGACCGTGACCGTGACCGTGACCGTGACCGTGACCGTGACCGTGACCGTGACCGTGACCGTGACCGTGACCGTGACCGTGACCGTGACGTGACCGTGACCGTGACCGTGACCCGTGACCGTGACCGTGACCGTGACCGTGACCGTGACCGTGACCGTGACCGTGACCGTGACCGTGACCGTGACCGTGACCGTGACCGTGACCGTGACCGTGACCGTGACCGTGACCGTGACCGTGACCGTGACCGTGACCGTGACCGTGACCGTGACCGTGACCGTGACCGTGACCGTGACCGTGACCGTGGACCGTGACCGTGACCGTGACCGTGACGTGACCGTGACCGTGACCAGTGACCGTGACCGTGACCGTGACCGTGACCGTGACCGTGACCGGTGACCGTGACCGTGACCGTGACCGTGACCGTGACCGTGACCGTGACCGTGACCGTGACCGTGACCGTGACCGTGACCGTGACCGTGACCGTGACCGTGACCGTGACCGTGACCGTGACCGTGACCGTGACCGTGACCGTGACCGTGACCGTGACCGTGACCGTGACCGTGACCGTGACAGTGACAGTGACCGTGACAGTGACAGTGACCGTGACCGTGACAGTGACAGTGACAGTGACAGTGACAGTGACCGTGACCGTGGACAGTGACAGTGACCGTGACCGGACCGTGACCCGTGACCGTGACCGTGACCGTGACCGTGACCGTGACAGTGACCGTGACCGTGACAGTGACCGTGACAGTGACAGTGTGACAGTGACAGTGACAGTGACAGTGACAGTGACAGGTGACAGTGACAGTGACCGTGACCGTGACAGTGACAGTGACAGTGACAGTGACCGTGACAGTGACCGTGACCGTGACCGTGACCGTGACCGTGACCGTGACCGTGACCGTGACCGTGACCGTGACCGTGACCGTGACACGTGACCGTGACCGTGACCGTGACCGTGACCGTGACCGTGACCGTGACCGTGACCGTGACCGTGACCGTGACCGTGGACCGTCGGACCGTGACCGTGACCGTGACCGTGACGGTGACCGTGACCGTGACGGTGACGGTGACCGTGACGGTGACGGTGACCGTGACCGTGACCGTGACCGTGACGGTGACGGGTGACGGTGATAATAAGGAGAAGACAAGAAGAAGAACAGTAATTGATAATAATTAATACAATAATTAAAAATATTAATATAATGAAATTAAATTAATTAAATGTTATTATTACTGTTATTGTGATGTTCCATATTTTGTGGTAAATGCCTATTCATCAGAGATAATAGAAGAGTATAAAACACTAAACCCCTAATGATACAGCCCATGAAGGGCCTTGGCTTGCCGCCCAGCCGCTGCGTCCCCCACCTCTGCCCACTACAGGCGTCACTGGTGGTGTGCATTACTGGAGGGTGGGACGTGGTCAGCGCCTCGCACCCTCACGGCCAGTTATGCGGCCTTCGCCACCTGGAGCCGCTACTTCTCCATCAAGCAGCTACTTCTCCATCAAGCAGCTCCTCAATTGATCCTCCCGGGACCTAACGAGGCTGAGTGAACCCTGTGCCAGACCTTCCAGCGGGGGAAAAATTCCCGTGCCGGTACCGGGGATCGAACCCGTGTCCTCCGTGTCAGAGTCAAGCGCGCTGAGAAGAGTGTATGTCAGAGCATTATAATAAACTTAATAGGAATGAAGTAATTAATGTTAAGATACTGGTTATTTACTCGGAGTAGAAGGCCGTTTTCTACAGTACGCATTTTACATGTAAATCTAATGTAAAATCTTAAATGTTTGCATAGTAAATTGTTTTAATCCTTCGGTAATATTTGTGTAGTGTAAGAAACAGAGATATGAACATTTAGGTAGACGGGAAGTAACTAGTGGTTCAAGCAGAAGTCAGCTACTAGCGAAGTGCAAGTTAAGGGTTCTAAATTCCAGGTAGATGTATATAGAGCTCGGGTTTTGGAAATTAAGTAGTCCAGGCCTGGTCAACTCGTGGGATAGTTAGAGGCACCCTTATTTTGTTACCTGCTAAGCATACTGGTGCAAAACCGAGCAAGATGACTTCGCGGTAACGTGTGAGGCTTGCAGTCTGGAGGTCGTGTTTCGATTCCCGGTGCCTACCTTCCTGACCCATGGGTTTTCTCGAGGTTTCCCCGGATCGCTAGGCGAATTCTGGGAAGGATAATTACATCCGCCGAATTTCCTGGCCTCCAATTTTGTTCCATTAATGACTTTATTCATCCTTCAACCCATTGGTGCTTTCAGGGTCGCAAGTGTCAGCGAAGGCGTTAGTTGCAGCTTGGCAGGGATGTTATACGCACAGGAAATCTTTCCGTTCCTCGTTTTCCCTGGGAACCGGGTGGAAAAGGGGGCGAGATCTGGGGACGTTGGACCCTGCGCCGAGGCCCCCCTGAGTTGGCTCTGGAAGACGTAACATCTTTGAGGTGTCGTCAAATTTGGGAAATCTTAGAGACCTCTGTCAATGCCTGTGCTCTTAGACTGCTGGTATCCTCTCACCTCATCCTTCCCCCTTGGGGGCATAGGTACAATAAGCTTGGCTTCAGTGTCGAACACCCTTCATATTACTCCTATTCTTACTAGTGCAAGGCCGTGAACAGGTAGTGCTCAGAGAGTACCAGTTGCCGAGCCATTTTAGATAGTAATGCAACCGCATATGTAATGGTGGCGGGGGGGGGGGGAGAATTAACATGTCATTATTAAGGAAAAAGATAATTACAACGGCAGATGGAGTGTAATTGAAATAAAAGGTCTGGTTCATTTAACAATCACTCAAAATATGAATTCCATAAGTCCACAGCTTTCATGTACTCAAGATATTTGACTCCTTTAGCTCGTTATCACCCAGGTTTCATATTCATCAACTGTGGTATTTGGGGGAGGGAAGTAAATGAACATTCTTGTATCTTCTACTAAGCCATATTAATTGCCAAAATTAAATGTCCACAATAGGAAAGTGTTTGAGTAACGCGGTAATAGACTTGGCGTGATGTAGTGTGATATTTTGTTTTACTGGATATCGGCAAATAAATCAAAATTGTAACGGTAAAGAGCGATGAAAGTTCTGCTATTTTAAACTCCCTGTATTAACCATTCACACGAGACGAGTGTTCCCAGGGCAGTCTAAACATAGCATCCAGGAGCAAATGAAGCCCTGCATGTTGCAAAAACCATTACAATCTACAATCTATGGTTTTTCAAATGTCATTACAAACTGCGCTACATGTTTTGTAATATTTCCTTACCTAATTCACTTTTATCCCCAGTGTATCGCACTTCCGCCTAAAAAATAGCTCGTGTATCTCGGCTCGTATTAACACCTCAGGGAATGTGAACTAACCGCCCGTTTTGAATGACGTGGTACTGTTTACCAGCCCATGACTCAATGACATTTTGCGGACGAAGTCTAAGCACCTCGACTGAAAGGTGATCTTTTGTGTCTATGCCCCTAACGGGGCACCTCCCCGGGGAGTGGACGAGGCGAATGGATCCGAAGGGCGGGAACGTTGCCACGACGTAGCAGAGAGGAGGATCGCTACATTTTCCCACTTAGAAGCACCCCGGGGGAGGCTGGGTCTGTACGGTTCTTTTCCCACCCCTTCGGGTTCGTACTCCCAAGAGGGGTGCGGGATTTTGAAACCGACTCCCCTCCTTCCCTTTGGCTTATACCATCCCTTGGTGATCCCGGAAACCAGTAGGCTGACCTTCCAATCTGGGGGACAAGATTTCCAGAGCACATTTGTGTCCCTGCCGTGCTGCCATGACGCTCGCTGACACTTCCAACCCTGAAAGAAACCTAACGGGACGAAGGGTGAAATGAGATGATTAATGCAATGTTACCGCCTGAGCCATTCCTCTCGATTTACTAGCCCGTAGTTTATACTTTACAATATACAGCTCATTTGGTTCTACTATCTCAGGCCTGGGCAACGTTATTTTTTTTTCTGCGTACCAAATATTTATCAATGCAAGGCCCTGAGCAGTCTGCCTTAGAGAGTACCAGTTGCCGAGCTCTGTACTATGTCTCACTGTTTCTCTTCCGTATCCTCGTTCTGTCTTTTTACCAAAAAATTGAGAATTCTGTATATCAAGTCCTTCTGTGGCTTTTCCAAAATTGTTTTATTACACAAATTTTGCTTTTAACGTTAGAATCTGCAGTTGCCATTATTCAATCCTATGTGTTTGCAGTTCATGCGATTACTGCAGCAAGTGTAGTTCGCATCTCTTAGAAGTATAGACGAACTTGTTTGTTTCCAGGTCAATCTGAGCCAACGCGTATAATTATTATTGTATTGGTTATCTTGACGACCGGCGGCTTCCTTTGCTTTGCTAAGTTAATATGAAGTAACATTAAGGTAGATTCGTAAACAAACTCACTTTTGAATGACAAATTTATCAGCCAACATTGTTTTTTTCTCAATTCCCTTCCTCCTCCATTTTACCACACCCTCTCTCTCTCATTCTCTCCGTCCATATCCGATTGTTTTTCCTTCGACACATTGTCTGCCTCCGTGGTCCAGGAATAACATATTAGTCTCTGATTCCCGAGGTCGTGAGTTCAAACCCGTCTGAGATCGATGGGTCTTTTTCGGACATAAAAATTCCTAGCATAGCTTCTTTCAAAGAGAACTAAAGCCGGCGGCCCCATGTCGTAGATTTGCGGCAGGTAAGATAACCTCAAGCATGATAAAGAGACCTCTGACTAAAATTAAACGGTATTTCACGCCCAGCATAAAATGGAACCAAATACCGCCAGGATTGTCCTCCCTGTCTGTAGATATATCCCTCACTGTAGGGATTGCGGCACGTCAGCCGATGGCTTATTGTGCATCAGATCCTGGGAGGAAGGATGATATGAGAGTATCCCACAGGCGGCCAAAACTTACCTCAGGTGGAACTACACTACGGTGGGTCCCTAGCAGGTGCAGGCAAGCTCTTCAGCCCAACGGAGTTCCAGGTTGCCACGGAGAGCCCACCTCCAGGCAGATCCGGCTGATCAATCAGTCCCCCTGGCAGGAGATCTCTACCGCCTGCTTTTCCTTCTCCCACACGTGACAATTTTCCACCGCTCAAGACCTGCTTTACCCCTTTTACTCCTCCACCACCTGATGCTCATGCTTTGGCGTTTTCGTCTCTTCGGGACTTCGTTGTCCTCCTGAGAACCCTCAATTGTGCTACATTGCGGGAGACATTCATTATGCTCCGGACATTATCAGCAAGGATATCTTACTACTTGAAGGCTTTTTCTCTCTATTCAGTACCCAAAATGACGAGTAACCTAGCTCATTGTCCATTACGCCTTCTGTCCTGGAATGCTCGTGGTCGTCCAAAAAATTACAAGAATTTCGAACATTTCTTCACACTGTAGCTATTGATATCGCATTGGCACAAGAAACACATTCACATCAGATTGGGAGCATTCCTTATTACACATCTTATCAGGATTCTCATCCCACTCAACCCACTGGTGGCGCGTGCATTTATATTAAATCATACATCCCGCACGTTTGTGTTCCAACTCCAGCTGCGCTAAAGTCTGTCTATTATACCACAGTGAAGGTAATTCTACGGGATCAGGAGATTAAAATCGGATCCTGTTATCGCCCTCCTACTACCCAGTGTGTAGATTTCCTCCATGACCTGAATATTGTAATCTGTTCAGGGAAGCTTCTGCTCCGAGGTGATTTTGACGCTAAGCGCAGGGAATGGTGTGCTCGGCAACGTAGTCGACATTCCATACACAAGAGGGAATTTAACCGTCAGGTGACCATTTTGAAGCTTCACATCCGCACCTGTTAGGAGCAAGCTTTTCTTCTGAAAATTCAGGATGCAGCGGAGAAACGGAATCTATGGATTCTTCGTCCAAAAGACCGCGCTCACCGACTTCTGCTCTTTCCATTGCTAACGGCACTGTCTACTCTCCGGCGGCCATCTGTGACACTTTGGTAACTCATTACGCCGAGCAGTTCCAGCCTCATGCTTCTAACCCTGTTACCAGACTCGCAATCAAAGTATAGTGACTGCTATCCAAGATTTTCTTTCTCGAACATATTTTCCTTAGCCACTGCTAACGCATTATCTGACCTACTGCACAAGATGTCCATCAGAAAATCTCCTGGACCCGATCGCATTCTTGTTGATCCCCTTAAATCCCTGCCCCCTAAAGGATCTGCCTGTGTATTTCATCTCTTAAGCTCCTGCCTTTAATGTACCTACTTCCCAGCGCAACTGTCATCCCTATTCGCAAACCATGTCTCCTCAGCTCTCCTCTTCCTATCATCCTATCAGCCTTATCTCTAATCTGAGCAAACTATACGAGAAACCCATTCTGAAGCGCCTCTACCCATATCTGCATCCCTGCATTCCAAATCACAAATTTGCTTATCCCAGGCACCAATCTGCGGGGTTCCAAGTCGCAAGGGACACCGATTACGCGCGAAGAGTTAAGACTGAAGATAAAAAGGCAACGCTTATCTTTTTGGACGTCTCGCGAGCTTTTGATTCCGTTTGGCATGATGGTCTTCTTTACAAGCTACTCCAACGTAACATTCCTGATTCACTTATTCATCTCATGGCATTCTATCTTTGTTGCAGACGATTTACATACAGTAAATGTGCCTCTCAGTTCATCATTCTTCTCTGTGAGACATTCATGGGGAGTACCACAAGGGTCTGCTTTGGCTCTCTTTCTCTATGCTTTTTATGCATTCGATGTGCCCCAACATATTACCATCCAACTAGCCACTTATACCTTTTTTTTTCGATTAACGTCCTCCAACATTGTGTCATATCGGACGAAACCACTTATACCGATGACACCTTGCTTCTCTATTCTCATTTTCAGATCATGAGCTGCGTGACTATGTTATCCGCTTCACTACATACCCAGAAGCCTGGAGGATATATGTCAATTCCGATAAATTGAAGTTCTCCGATATTTTCATGCTCAACCAGTAAACTACGCTTTGCACAGTAAACTGCAAATATTTGGGAGTTCATATTGTTCCCGACTCAGCTGCTGTCGTCAAATTCTATATGTATTCATCATACTTTCGGAGCACTTTGCTTTCTTTTCACCTCCACACATTTATCTCTGAGGATAAAGCTTCTTGTCTACACTGCTATGATTCTACAACAGAGCCGCTCCTGCGCGGAGAGACCTCTTACAGGGACCTACAAGCGCTAGAAAGCAAACACGTGTACTTTCTTAGAAAAATGACACAGGCTTATCAGCGGGGATACACTAACTTAGGTATATATGCTGGCACTCACCAGTATGTAACCTCTCCCTGCACTTCTTCTTCAACTGGACTCACCATGGTGCCGACTCTCATCTTACATTTCACATCAGTCAGCCAAAGCGGCAATGGCATTGCTAATCATACTACCAGACTAATCCAATTAAGGCTTTCTCCTTCAGTGCTTCATTCCTTGCCCATGTTTCTCGATCACTCATGTTTCCATATAAAGGTCCGTAAAGGGTCCGGAAATGGATGACTCTTCCTGCTGTCTGCATGTCGTCGTCGTCCCTCTGGGCGGGTGTCCGACCACAGTGCCTCCCCTGAGCTGACAATCGTATTTTCAGAGCGCAAGCACCACCGCACCGCAGCATGCCGGAGAATCCGCTGATTCTTACAACCTGGAAAGACCGGATAGAGAAAATGAAATGAATGAAATCAAAGGAACTGAAACGGGAGTTGCAAGGTAAATATACCTCCCAGCATTCGCTTGTTTGACCTGGGAAAGCCCCCAGAAAACTCAAGGTAAAGAAGGTTGGCCGTGGGAATCGAGTCTCCTCTGGAAAGCCTCTCGAATACGGAACGCAGACTTTACGCCTGAGCCATCCCGCTCGGTTTGTCCTCCCTTACTGAAGTTTGCTCAGTCCTCATAGCTGGTAAATCCCATAGAAGTTACCTGAAAGCTTAGGCCTGGAACGTTTCCTGTTCAAACTTCCGTTCCAAATGATTTAATTTCACGTATCATCAGTGTCAATCACCTAAAGCTTTGAGATCCCATTCTCTTCGCACGCTTAACATATAAAAATGAACAACGATATTCTATTCCACGAATATTTAAAGTTTTTCGAAACTGACACAAATAACAGGGAATATCTCCGGAATAACTCTACAAAAATTTATTGAGACATAAGTTGTGTGTTTTAGCAAGATCTACATTTTTATAGTAAAATTTTGTCTACCTCTTACGGTTTACGAGTTATTCAAAAGTCATCCAGAGCAAACAGAACTACGTAGACTATAGCTAGAAAATTCAAATTATATATTTCATTTGTCGTACAAATATCTTAAACATATGGACTTTTAATCAAAATCGTTTGAGCCATTTTCGAGAAAATCAAAATTTGTGAAAAATTTTGTGAAAAAAATGATAGTTTAGGGTGGGGCTATTTTCTTCCAAATTTTCGTGTCGCATCCTTGAAAGATATTAAACTTAAATACCAACTTTGGTTTTTAACCGGCTTTTCGCTTTTGAGCTATGCTATCCACAGACTTTCAGACAGACACACACACCTTTTTCTGGATTCAGGGGGTCTCAAAATATATATTTCCGGTGAAATCTCGACATCGAATTTTTGGTTGGAATACAATACTTCCTCTAAATACCAGTTGAGAAAGTAAAAATTATCATTCCTTAACACTCATATGTAGTACACGGAGCAACCAGCGACAAAGCGCGCAACTGTGTGAAATAGTTCATGGAAATGAACTGCTTCGAGCTATTCTTGTTAATTATTGGCACTATGCACGGAAGTTTTCAGCCAGGAACCGTTGGGTTGTGATATAAGCCGTCACAACTCGTTCTTTAATGTATCACAATAATCAAAAGCCGGATGTAGTGAAGTCTGTAGATTGTGAATCTCTGGTTCATGGAATTTACCTGTTGTTGAAATATAAATAATTATATTTAAGACTGGAGATCAGAAACTGAATATGGATGTTCTTTTTGTTATATTGTCAGGATGTGGAAGTGATTCTATAGCAGCACTATACGAGGTGAATCTCCGAGCTTTTAATGCTACAAATGTGACTTAAATCCTCAACATTCTGTTGTAATACCAGCTTAAATATTTTATAATTAAAATTGAAAAAGGATTACTAATTAAATTTTTGGACATTGAGTATCCTACAATGTAAGTTAACGTACCTTCAAAAGGACCCAGACTTCCATGTAATACATGGTGTTGCAGTCTATGGAAATAGTGATACTAATCTTCTTATAGCGTTTAGTTACCGTAAAACAGGCTAACTTCGGCCTCCTTGGGTAATTTCGGCCATTAGGTTGTTGACCTTTACTAGTTATTCTTTCATCTAGAATATTAATATTTTAATCATAAGGTTTATTGTGCAAGCGATAGAGCGCATTAGTTGTAGAGGTGTTTTCCATGCATAAAGTATACATCAGTAGCAGCTGACATCGTTTCATCGATAACTGTTGCTGTTTGGTGGAGTGAAAACAAGCTTATACCTAGTTAAAAGTTGAAGGTGCAGATGATTTATGTTTCACGTAGTTGATTAGTAACTGTCCCTAAATATGTGCCATTTAAGATTGAAACAGATTAAACAATTAGTGTTTCATTGATTTAGTTCTACATTTATTGGTGTGAATTCTCAGGTTAACTTCGGCCATGCCAAAATACACAAGAAAACTTCCAGATGCTGCTCTTACCAGGATACATTATCAACTATGTTGGAATGCTCCCTAAATATGCTTATTAAACCAGCACTTATTAAAAGGAACTAAATGAAGATACATAGACACACCCAGTACAGTATCACAGTTACTTTACAGAACATTAAGTAAAGAAACCAAATAAAAACTGTGAGCTGTCTTGGAGCGAACCTCACTCACGGAACCCCTAAAACCTGCGCGCATAGGAGAGAAAAAGAATAAAATAACCAAAGAGGTGAAATGTAAGATCTGGAAAGAGTGTATCAGTAGGGAACATCATTTCAAGAGAAGTGGGTCCCTAAGAAACTCGTTCTTTGTTAGGAGAAGCAGATGATTTGGTCCAAATTGATACTGTTTCCTTCTACAGGTTCCAACACAAATGGTTTAAGAGATGTCTCATTGGTTGTTGATGAGACAATGCAGGAGATTTCGTTTTGTGTAGTTTTTGATTGAAAAGAATCAGAGACTTATGCTGCAGAAATTTTGAATCCTTGGAACACACTAAATCACGATTGAGAAAAAAATTGGGGAAACAATTCTTCCTTATGTTTCCAGACAATGAAGACGTGTGGAACGCGCAGAAGATTCAGCTTGTAAGGAAGCTGCAACCATCCCTTCGTATAAGACATGGAAGGTTTATTTTCAGAAATACTACAGACAAATACACCATTTAACACAAATCATGGATATTCCTAAAAATTGACCAAATTGATAAATAACTTAATTTTAAAAAGAAGTTTGGCCTATAATTATTTTTTTCTATAATGAAGCTTTAAAGAAAACAAAGTACGGGATTTAGTACTCAATTTTTCTGCAAACCAAGTACAGCATTAAACAAGGCATTTCTAGTGGCCGAAGTAAACACAGTGTAACTTTATTTTTCCACTATAGCTTTTTTCGTGACCGAACTTAGCCTGTTTTATAGGATACTTCCGCCACATTTCAATAGTTTATATAATAAACAATAATACACATAGGAATTATTTTCGTTATGATAAAGATACAGCATACATCAGGGAATGCTCTCAAATTTTAGTAGGAATTTTAGTCAACATCTTCATACCAACATGGGTAGGAATGTTTAAAAAACGGCAGACATTAGCCAGTTCTATGGTACTATAATTTGATAGCTTTCAGTTATCTTTCAGTATAGATAGTTGTGTTCAAATAGTGCATAATTAAGCTCTGTATCTGAGCAAATTAAGATACCACTCAGTAGATATCATGAAGCTAGCTCGTAGTTACAGTAACTTTGGATGTTACAACTGCCTTAAGATGTTTTAAAGTTATCTCCAAATCGTATACAGATGAGGTTTCAATTAATAGTAATCCGCTGATACTCAACGGGTGAAAATAGAATGGTCATTTTGCCCTCTCATTGGAACAGGAGCTATGAATTACCATGAGCGTCGGCAGACATTTTTCCAGGGGGGGCCAAATGTTTGAAATTTGCAAACAGATAATATTAATTCTTAATTTAAAGTCACAATTTATAATATTTGTTGCATATAACCATATTAATTCGTGCTAAATAAAAATTGATCTTTTTAAAATAGTAGTTTAATAGTCAGTAATTGATTGCACATTAAGTTGACCAACTTCCAGGGGAGGGCCGTAGCCCCCCCTTGCCCCCCCCCCTTTGCGACGCCCATGTGAATTACAAGATAAACTTGAAAAGAGAATCAGGAAATTAGTGGTTTTGGATTCCAAAAAGGAAAAGTTATTACTCTTTTACAACAAAAAATTAGTATCATATGTATACAAAAAGTGATTGTATTAAGTGGTCCCTCAAGCTCTAAGTTAGCTTAATGTAATATATTTTCTGCACAGATGCACGTGTTTATATATATCATAATTTAACATTTTGTTTTGGTTTAATATTCACGTTTGTTAAGTGATGTTATTTATGCCCTTCAGGAAAATCACATTTTGCAGATGCATGTTGATCAGGACGTCATAGGAAGTGTATCGGGCCAAAACAACAAAACTAATTGAAATTTGAAGTTAAAAAAACAATAATATCTCACTAAAAATTTTAACAACTGTAATGGAAAGCATTTCAGAAATTGCTGATTCTCCTTGTTGTTTGGTGATATGGGTACTCTAACTCTTGCTATTCACCAGAAGCCGTATGATAAGCAACCTTCAGCAGGTGTCTTCTCTTAGGCTTCACCTGCCAACATCTGCTTTTCTGACGAGAATAAACATAATATTATTTTTTCGCACTCAGATATTTATAGTATATATACTATGTAGTATATTATTATATAGTATGTTATATAGTATGTGAAGAGTCGAATCAGGAATTAAGTATCCAATTTAAATGGTCCACGTACTTCTAGAATACTAAGATATCTATATTTTCCTGGAAATAAATAAAGTAGAGTCAGAACTTACCGAACTGATTTAAATAGTTCACGTATTTAATTGACTTAATTAAATTGTTATGGATATTCATTGGAATTTGAATTTGAATCCTAATGTTTATCCAAGTGTAAAAGAGGAATTTGATATTTGAATATTTCAAATAGTAATTAAAGAGGCATCGATTACTGAATTTTTTGTTTTTTATTGTTTCTTTTTCCATGTTTTCTGCTTTTTTACCCATTGTATGGACAAGCCTTCACAACAAGATCACAAGCCCAAATAGGTGAAAAATAATTCCTGCTCTTCACAACCAGCGTATATTTCTTCTTCTTCTTTTCCCGATTGCCTTCCCCTTATGTAGGACTTACACCCCCTAGGACTTACAAGTCAGTGCCTAGGGTCAGACGCCTGTCGGGGAGCAGAGGAACCTCTGGACTCGACAGAGCGAAGACCTGGAAGCGGGTGGTCAGTCAAGCCCCAGGTATGAGAGTGAGGAAGACGATGATATGAAATGAAGGCGAAATCGATTATTGCAAAGGTGATGATGGAGCAATTGGTAGAATGAGTGGTGGGGAGACCGGAGAACCCTGGGTATTTGCTCCATATATTCACATGAAGCGAAGCAAACATGAATTATTATATGTATATGTTCGATATTTTGTGGATAATTATAGTAATGTATCGCCTTTCAAGATGCCTTAGTTAATGTGTTACACTTTATTTGCCTTCCCCGGGCACCATCAACCTTAATTAGTAATTTATATTTGTATTTATCTAAATATCCTATAAGTATCGTAAAATAGAGGAACTTAAATCAACTATGATAGATATAATTACATCCCCAAATAGCGCCGAACCACCTCCATCCTTCGGAGGTATGCCGTCCGCATGGCATCACAGTTTAGCGTATTGCCTATAGGGCGCGGCGTTTGTTATTTACCCCTGATTCTGTTAACACAGCACGCTTAATTGTTTCCGATTGTGAGATTTAATATGTTCCCTTGTAGTATGTAATCAGTTGCTATTATTCGATTTTTAAATGAACGGTAGTGATACATACCTTACACTTCGTTTCAATTTAAATAGTACGCGGTATATTTCAGCATTAACAAAATTGTTAGAAAACAATCATGAGATAAAACAATTCCATACAAACTGCATGGAGAAATGCGCATCTTTTGTAAAAGCTGGTTACTGTCACGTGCTTCTCGATCATATCAAATTAAACAAACTCTTTGCTTTTCTCTTCGTACTAGTATTTGAAATGTGGCGCGGAGGACCCGGGTTCGATCCCCGGTACCAGCATGGAGATTTTATCCCCTCTGGGAGGTCTGGAACGGGGTGCACTCAGCCTCGTTAGGTCCCGGGGGACCAATTGAGGAGCTACTTGATGGAGAAGTAGCGGCCCCAGGTCGAGAAGACCGCATAACTGGCCGGGAGGGCTCGGGGCGCTGACCACGTCCCACCCTCCAGTACTGCACCTCACCAATGACGCCTGTAGTGGGCAGAGGTGGGGGACGCAGCCCTTCGTGGGCTGTCGCGCGGGGTTTACATTACTAGTATTTGAAATGTGCGGTGTGTGTGTGTGTGTGTGTGTGTGTGTGTGTGTGTGTGTGTGTGTGTGTGTGTGTGTGTGTGTGTGTGTGTGTGTGTGTGTGTGTAACGGAGGGAGGACACCTGGACCCATCGCGACCCCGACTTGGATCTATTACGGGCTACCACTCCCCAGGGGGAAGGGATGAGGCGAAGTGAGACCGTAGACTTCTCAGAGAGCGGAGCCAGTGAAGCTCAGAGACACACAGAAGTCCCTAACAGTTACAGATATTGACACCCAGGGCATAATCGAAGTGTTTCCTCTACCCAGGAAGAGGGCGACGAGGGGACACTTGTGGCCCGAAGCAGCAACTTCCTGGCAGCACCAGGGAAGAGGTTCCAGAGCGCAAGCAACTGTGCCATCTGACCACATTCGCCGGAACGTACCGCGCTACCAACCAAACCTGGAAGATGACAAGGGAGGGAAGTGAGAAATGAAGAGACAGGAATCCGTGGAGAAGAGATTACATTTTCTTTACCTTCAACAGGTAATGGATTGCAAAGGTATTTTCGTAAATGTTATATTATTACTCCATCTATAAGTCAATAGATAGATGAAAATTTCAATAAAAAGAGATAAAAGTAATTAAAACTACAAAATATATTCGCAATTTTCTTTTGATGCATTCATATTGTTATTTATTTTTCATGCTTTACATTGATGTTCTTTTTTGGGTCACATGTCTCACTGAGAACAATTAAAATGACCAATTAGCGGGTGGGCGTGGTCCATCAACATGGAAATTTTCTTGTAATAAGCGACTGCAAGGTTTAACCTGAAACGAACTTTTCTGTGTAAGAATGAAAGAAAAAAACGGAAATTAAAGTTGTTTTCACTGGTCACAGATTCAGTATGAACTGGGAGGCTTTAGAAGCTTTGTCTTTTTTGTATGGCTCAGCGTTTTTGTGTATATAGAACATTTTTGCTCAAGTGGGGACGTAGGTGAGAATCAAAGAATGGGCAATAATTTCTTAAGTTTTTAAAATAATGTAACGAAACTTGGTATCACCACTTTAAAAGCAATTTTTCACTAATTTTGGAAGGCTGTACTGCTTACTTGAAATATTAAGATCACCATTACAAAAACAATACCTTTGTGTGAGTTTTCTAAAAATCTAACAAAGCATTTCCAGTAAAACTTCGTGGTAAAGTTCCTTATATAGTGATGATAAATTCCGTGCAACAAAACTTTGATTCAACTATTAGTTTTTTAATAAACATGTTCTGTTAAGCTATGAAAAAGACCTCAGCTTCACTGGTATCTATAATCATAAGGCTATTAATTTCTAAATATCACAAATATGCTGCACAGAATTGTTTATTGTGCTCCTTTATAAGATACTATCATATTTCGCAGCTCTCAGGGAAGAGAGGAGGTGCACCATTTGTGGAAAAATGTGATTTTATAGAAAACGGCACAGAAGATTTACTTTAAAATAAATTTTGATATCTCCAATAGTTAACGCTGGCCATATCCGTAGCCTACATCTTCCTCATTCTTCCAATGCTGCGTTCTCCTCATTTGCGTCCTTTATCTAGCTGCCTTTTGCAAAATTTCTACTACTCTCAGGGCTTTAGTGAGTTAATGCTCACCGATGCACCTCATTGTACTAACTGTGGACGCTCCAGGTTGGAATCCTAGTCTAGGAATTGTTTTAATGCTGCCTGTATTTCCACTGGACCACCTCCGTAGCGCAGTTGGCAGTGCGCTTGTCTCTGGCGTGGAGGACCCGGCTACGATCCCCGGTGCCAGCAAGGGGATTTTTCCTCCGCTAGGAGGTCTGGCGCGGAGTCCCGGGAGACCCAATTAAGGAGCTACTTGATAGAAAAGCAGCGGCCCCAGGTCGTGAAGGCAGCATAACTGGCCGGGAGGGCTCGGGGCGCTGACCACGTCCCACCCTGCAGCATTACACCCCACCAATGACGCCTGCAGTGGGAAGAGGTGGTGGACGCAGCGGCTGGGCCCTTTCTGGAATTTATTTTTTATTCTGTATTTCCACTGTTAAACACTAAACAGGCATCACATTACAGCAATATTCACAACATTTCATGACATAAACATTGTTTTTGGACAGCGTTTCCAGGTCAGATCAGTAGGTCTTATTTGGATTCTGGGTTTTTCCATGTGTACGTTTTTAACTAAGTCTGGGGCTCCCAGATATTTGTATGGAATCACAGGAAACATAAATCAATCTTTATGTCATCTTAATCATTTAAATTAATTGCCTCTTCACAGTAGCTGCTAGGTTCTCTTTACATACATTCATCTTCAATGAATTCAGAAGAAAGTTTGCATGTTCAGAAAATCTGTTTGCTGCTGAAGGCAAGTTCATAAAAACCACATAACAAGTCTACTCCTTCTTTGCCTACACCCAAGCATCTCTTGGCATAAGTTAACCTTATAGTTGTTTTGGGGGCCCTAATGACCAAGTTGTCGACGGGCCCTTAAACCCAACACACTCACTCACTTATAGTTGTTTTGTGAATTTTGTTATTTTTAACTGAAGGTTTGTGTGGTACATCTGAGTTCCAGTTTTACAATACAGATGGAAATTAGAAACAATTCCAAACGTACCTAGTCTTCAAATAATTTCAGTTTTATGGCACCACAGTTAGCACAAGCATATGAAGGAATAACAATGTCGGTAGGAATTCCTAAATCTGTTACTTACAACATTTGAGCACAAGTTCTTGCTGTTTTCACTATACTCATCAGGATAAATGTCACTATCAAGTTTTCTTTCTGAAGCACTTACACTTACAAAGTTACTAGATTGGTTACTTGCACGATTTTCATCCCTTTGGGTAAGTGTACACTTGTTTATATTTTGCACTCAAAGATGCTTTGAAACCTTTCTGAAAGCTTTTTCTTGAGATCTACCTATAACATTCACCAGTAAAAGTAAAGTGAAGAAAAAATTTCAAAATCATAATATGCACTTTCAAAACACATATATAGCTGTTTGCAAACAAAGAAACCAGAAAGCACTGTCTACCATCTTTCCACAGCCTTCTGCATACTACCAACAGCAGTCCAGTGCAGTAGGAGAGGAAAATGTCTTCAGAAAAGTTGATATGCGCTCCATGTATAAACAGTGAGCTTTAAAAGATGACCGCGGTTGGTGCACACCTTCATAACATACAATTTAAACTTTTTGTCATTTCGATTTTACACTTAAACGTTATGGAAAATATTGTCTAAACTATACCCAATATAATCAGCAAATAAGAAAAACTTATTATTCGAGGCTTCACGGCTGATCCCCCCTGAAGCCTTGATTAATAACGCTCGCCGTGAAAGTTTTAAGTCTTACACAACAAGAAAAAATTAGCCATTCTCACCTACATCACCCTATAAGATGTATTTATAGCATATCTTTAGATATATATTAAAGAGGAGTATGTATAAGTTTTTAGGATGGGTGAAAAACATGTTGTTTTGAACTATGGGTTACAAGTTGAAAAAATCCTAAAACTAAAACGTTTTACACTGCATTTATGTAACATAATTATAACTTCATACGCAAATTCGTGGACTCTTTTCTTGAAAACACAAACAGCAAACATATAGAATCATTACTTCTTGAAAACTAATGCTTGAAACGTTTGAGGCATTTTATATGAGATATAGCTGATAAGTTGTATATACTTAAAACAGTTGAGGCAAAGTTTAGAGTTTAGAATTCTCTACTGCGGGTTACCTTTGCACACTGATCCGGAACATCGGTTTGGTTGCAATACATATTTTTGGATGTACCTACGTTAGCCAAAAACAGGTGCACCTTTACATGAAAACATATACTTAAAAGAACATTTTGTTAAACGCTTGGAATATAAAGCGTAAGCAAAGGAGAAAGGGGCGTTCACATTCCAGGCTGTTAGTCGTGTGGGGCTTTAAGAGACATGAAAAGCGCAGCTTATGGGCTTACAAGGATATCCGGGTAAACACAAGGGCTAACGTCCTTATCATCTCCCATAAATTTACCCGCCTTTTTATGCTGCTTCTGTAGGGCTTTCAAGTTTCAGTCTGAACCTGCATTAAACTTTATTTTCGTGTATGTTGCGTTTTTCTTAAATACCTTGTATATTTCTCTTTTCTTACCGTAACACTGAGGTGTTGGCGAAATAAATTGTAAGAGCACTAGATGTCACTTTTGTCGATGTCATTTAAACGAACCTTCAAATCAAACTATTTGAAGCTCCTAGTGAAGGAACATAATAGTCACTCATAATTTTGACTTTGGTACTTTGGCGATCATATCTTAAGATGATATGTTTAAAATGGCATTTCAAAGGCTTATTGCATGGCTGTAACTAAACCCCCAGCGCAACAGTCCATGAAGGGCCAAGGCTTGCCGCCCAGCCGCTGCGTCTCCCACCTCTGCCTAGTAGAGGCACCATGAGTAGGCTGCAGTATTGGAGGGTGGGACGTGGTCAGCTCCCCGAGCCCTCCCGGCCAGTTATGTGGCCTTCACGACTTGGGTCGCTACTTCTCCATCACGTAGCTCCTCAATTGGCCCCTCCGGGACCTAAAGAGGCTGAGCGCACCCCGTGCCAGACCTCCAGCGGAGGAACAATCACCACGCCGGTACTTGAGATCGAACCCGGGTCCTCCGCACCAGAGGCAGGCGCGCTACCACTGCTCCACGGAGGCAGTCCATGGTTTTAACGCCCATGTAATTCTTAGAGTAATACAATTGAATAATCTGTAACATTGGGGAGAGGAGCTTTTTAAATCCTAATACGCTAGTTTAAAGCTATTCATTTACACGTGATAGCATAATATATTAACTATAACAGAGTCTTAAATATGAGAAGAAATAGAAATGAGCAACTCGAAGGGGGATTTACATATTGTATAAATTACATGTAAAGTTTAAAGCAGATAAAAAATCATTCACTCATCCATCCATTCATTCATTCATTCATTCATTCATTCATTCATTCATTCATTCATTCATTTATCTTAACTAAACTTCCAAAGCGTTTTTTGCTTTGATTTTTCTTGTAAATAGAATGCTCCCCACAACGCAGCTTTTATTTAATTTGCTGTAAGCTATAAAGAGACATTTAAAATTAATGCATACATTTTTCTGTGTGGTGTTTCCATCGCTTTGTATGATCCAGGCATTCGAAAGTCAATTTCATTAGTCTGGAAAGATGGGAGTTTTACTTATGTATTTTATATATGACAAGCGAGTGCACATTTTGGCTCAATATCATGTAGGTACGAGATGTTGCGCATCCAAAAAGAAATATGCAAAGAAATATGTCTGCTGTAAAAGGATTTCAGTGTCTTTTTAAATATACTATATGATTCGCGTTTTAGAAGTGTCTCTAAACATAGGATGTTTTCTAACACTCGTGTTTAGAATTTAGAAGTAGCGGACATTATACATACCCGGCGTTGCCCGTGGTTTAACGGTTTATCCCCACAACTTTTACACTTAGGTTGCACTTGCCCAATGTTTCTTTGGAGACATTTAAAAAATATTTTTCGATACACTTAATCAAAGAGTTAATTAAACCCTAGATATTACTAATAACATAAATAAACAACATAAATAAATAAAAACACCGGAATGACACTATGTAAAAGCACTGTTCACCAATCACAAATACCACTGGAAGAAAATCCACTGGACAAAGCCGCGTGAATGTAATACCCATTTCTGTTTCAATCGTATACAAAATTGTATAAATTGTTTGTTTAAGAGGGAATAGAGAAGGCAATGTGATTGTGTATAGTAAAAGAAAACTGAATAGAGAAAGTCAGACGCTACATTTCCATACCAAACATAGAAATTGTGTGATTTCTTTGTAGAAGAGGGAATAGAAAGGACATGTGAATGTGATATGTAAAACAAAAGCGGGTAGTGAAAATAATGTGAATATAATACGTTGGATAGTAAAACTGATTGCATGAAAACCTTCTTCATGAAACAACAACCAGTTTTCATGGTGACCGGTCAACCAGTTAAGGTGTTTATCAACCTCTTAGATACCAACATCTACATATTTATAGATACAGATACACATAATTTTTTACCTGCCAATCTTTATTTTTATATACCGTCTAAACATACTCTTAAGGAAGCTTATTTTTCTGTCCTTTGTTATAATAGAGATGAACCATTTCTGAAATAGATTGGTTACATTTTTGGCTGAAAGTGCAGGGAGCATAGAGAAAAGCGAACTGCTTGTCGGATGTTCGAAAGTTAGTCACCAAGTATTGGTCTATACATTCTATACACTTTCCATGGGATTACCTGAAGCAACAGAACAGCAGCAGCACTTTTAACGCGTGACGTAGTGTAAAAATTCAAATCAATAACAACAAATACTGTAAAAAGGCTAATGTGATTTAAAGTTATTCGAAATAAATTCCTTGTTTTAAACAGCCCTATATTTTTGTGTAATCTCTTATGGATTACCTGGTAAATACAATCATAAAAAATTCTTCAAGGTTGTTACCAGAAAATTCAATATATTATTTTCCTAAAGATGTAAATCTAATCAAAATTCTTACTGTTCTTTGGAGGAAATGAAAAAAATGTAAGATTGGAGTAGATTGGAAGAAAGTAGATTGGAACAACGGGACATCATCGCATCTTTGGGAGATAGTAAACATAAAAAGTTTGGTATTTATTCAGCCTTTTGTTTTTCACTTATGCTGTTCACACATACACACATACACACACAGAAACCCACACACACACACACACACACACACACACACACACACACACACACACACACACACACACACACACACGGCTTTTTCTCAAACTGCCTTTTCAAGTGTCAGAACACCTCATAATATATATTTCCGAGGTAGTCTCCGTATCAAAATTTTGGGAAGAACTCAAATTTGTGTAAGTTATATCAGTTAAGATACTGATTGTAAAATTAAGTAATTCAAGGCAAAATTTTGCGAAACGTTTGAAAATAAAGTAAGAAAAGAAAAAGAATTAAAATTCTCCTGAGTTAGGGCAATCCCAATCATATTGTAGTGCTGTGACACTTGGGCTCCAACAGAAAAATAAAGAAAGGAAGCAAGAAAAGAAAGATAGAATTTAGACGGTGGAGATGAAGTTCTTTAGGCAAGTAAAGGGTTGCACTAAACTCGGCAGGATTAAAAATGAAGAAATAAGGGAGTAACTACAAATATAACTGTTATATGATAAAGTAATTACCTATAGAAAAAATGGAGAGAGCACATGAATTGAATGGATGAGGAAAGATACCCACTAGTTGCAAAGAATTATCATGGACGACAAGATATGGGGCGTCCTAGGAAGAGTTGGACTGATGTATCAATTACGTAATCCCTGCAATGAGGCTGATGATGGTGGTGATAATGAAGATGGTGATGATAAAGATGGTAATGATGACGATGATGATGATGGTAATGAGGTGATGATCACCTACTGTAGGTAAGGAGTGGAGAAAGTTAAAAGGAACAGCAGTTTTGTTAAGTACCCTTCCTCCCTTATCTAGTTTCGCTATGCCAAGCTATTTTCAAGACTCTGGAACACATCTGTACCATCGGTGCAAGATACTTGAGTGTTCTTTATGGCTAACCTGACTTTTGCTCAACTAAAGCGTCGGGGTAGCTTAGTGGTTCCGTTCAAGGCTCTCGAGCTGAGGATCCGCAATTCCATTCCCGGCTCTGGGATGGCGATTTTAAGTTGGCAAGCCTTCACGTCTTAACAAACCTGAAGTATCTCCACGCCCCAACGTATTTCGGATTCTACGGTAAAATATGTAGGTCCTCTCATTCCACCATCATCGTAAACATCGGAGGCTTGTGTCCTTATGCACTTTCACCTCAAAAAGGGCCCAATTATCGCTTAGTGAAATGAGGAGCCTTAGAGTTGGCTGCTACTTTTCCTTAATTTTCTTTCTTTTTTTCTTCACTTTTTCCCCCTCTCCCTTCTCCCCTCTACCTAATTCCTTTGGTTTATTACCTAGCAGAATAAAATGAAGATTTTGAATTGGAACTTTTAAATCTTAAACCCCCTAATTGGGGTTTGCAGTAGATTATACTAGCTTAACTGCCTTGATGATATTTAAGTCGTGAGGTAATATGAATATAAGAGCATTTTCCAAATACAATTGTGGGTTTTTGGTTTCATCTAGCACAAATGTCTTTGGGAAAACAAAGAGATATCAGAGCAGATGCGATGTGGGAGCAAGCAAGGCTTTTAAACAGGAATACGTAATTGGAGTAGCAGAGGCATAAAGTCTAGAGCACAATTGAAAGCTAGGGATTAAGGTATTAAGGAGTTTAGGAAAAACAAACCTTGCTAGAGTAGAATTTCTAAAGACCATAAAGAAACCATCCAAGTTCTAAACTCGAATGCACGTATGCTTTATATCGCTATCAACAACAATCTGTTTTACATGAATTTGCATTTTCTATACTGCACCGTATGGTTAATTTACATAACACAAACACTGCTGCACTATGTCATGGAATATCGAGATCTCTCGCCGGCATAAGGAGAAACGCTTGAAGGTTATTTCGCAACAGTACTTCCTCTTTAAAGTTATGTATTTGCGAAGTTCGACCAAAAGCTGTGAAAAATATTTTTTTCGTAGTGAAGGAACAGAAATTTTAAACTTTAAGAAAACACAATTAAACAAACAGACAGGTGCACGTTTTTAATAGGTATGCAAACATTTAAATATTTCTTTTCTCGCAAACCTTCCTTTGTGCTCCTTCTCAAAAGTATATTAAACAAAAAATGAACATATTTGCTATTTAAATAACCCTCTGATATTGATAAATAGGCTGTTAATCTTTGAAGAGTGCAAAAGGTAATACTTTCTCTACAATTATTAGTGGTTAACATAATTTCATATAACATATATGTCTTGAACTCATTTAATGTAAAACTGTAATTATATATATATAGCTTTTCTAAACAAAATGCACAGTGTGGAGTATTTTATGGGAGCAGTGGTTTTAAGTTTTAAAATTTTAAATAAATATACACCAGAGCTTTTAAATTTAGCAAAACATTATTGTTATTGTGTTAAATGATTCACATAATGCTCAACAAGATATATTATATATTGTGGACTTAACAAATTATTGTTGTTATCCTCCAACGTAGTGCATATCAGATGGTGAATGAATTAAATGTTGCTCAAATAAGCTCGAGGCCCACAGAGCTTTAAGTTACCCAACATTCGTCTTCTCAGAATAAGGGAAAACCTCGGAATAAACCTTGTCCAAATAACTCACCCTAAGCAAGATTCGAACTTGCGAGCTCTTGGACGTGTGGCAGACACACTACCACCACGCTATAGAGGCGGGCTTCTAATTTACAACATACATCAGTCATTTAAAATAGCTTATATCAATTTAACGAGCTGCAGCTAGTGTCCTGGGAAGAAAATGTTATGTTATCAACGTTAATTAACACATGACAATTTTCCAAAAAAGATGTTATTTCTGTTTTTTTTTATTTAATTAAGCATACGGGTGAATCAAGATATTTGCAGGAGTACAACTGTTATGGAAGTAGCACACTGAACAATTTCGTGCTCTATAACTCGGTTTTGAGAAGGATTACGGTAAGAAGCGACAAACTTAAGATGTATTATGTAATCAAGTTCGTCCAAATTTTCAACACAACTGTGAGAAAAAGAACTTAAATGTGGAATGTGATTTTAGTATACATTTAAATTGCTCAATATATAACATAGCTAATTCGACAACTGTGCAAAATGTTTACAAATATTACATTTCTGGGTTCAATTTTTTTCTGAAACAACCAGAAGAATGACTAATATTCCATTAGCTAGTTTTGCGTATTAGTATTTAAATGATGCTGTAATATTTTTATGTTTTCAAAGTAATTGATTCTACATCGTGTGCAACGCATAATTATTTGCTAGAATAGAACCAAAATAATTGTTTTCTAAAGACTATTAAATATATTCACACGAACTTTCAAAACTACTTCTAACTTTGTTAGAACAATACGTGACAAAATATTTAAGAAATTTAATAAAACAGAAATATTTAGAATTTTCACTTGCGGGTACCCTTAAATCGGAGTTTATGTTCTCCCTTACAAAGTGTACTAAGAGTTTAAGTCGCAATTTATATGTCTAATTTTATCTTATCTAGGATTACGTCCCAATTTACAAACCACGGCATCATATCATGAACTGGTGCAAACTGCGTGACCATATATGTGATTGCTATCATCCTGATCTGTTTACTAAAGAACCAGTAGGCATGGAAATCGAAACAGGTAGTTATGCTACTTTTTCATAACAAGAGCGAGGTGCTAGAGTGAAAAGCGTGGCTCCAAAGTGTATTATTTGCTTCGTGGCACGTTGTTGTTGTTGTTGTAGTGTTTAACGCCTGCTTTTACTACTACGGCACCGCAGGCGGTGACACTGATAATACATGGAATGAAGATGGAGCACCGGTGGAATGAGATGGCGGGGGAAACCGGAGCACCCGGAGAAAACCCGCCCTGACGCCGCTTCGTCCACCACGAATACCACATGCAGGTCCCTGGGATCGAACCCGGGCCGCCTAGGTGGTAGGCGAGCGCGCTAACCGCTCGGCCACGGCGCCGCCTTCGTGGCACGCGTGTCACTATGTAAGATGGTTGTGACTTACGTAATTTGAATACGATAGTTGTCACATATCTAGGAAGCTGGGTAGAACCTATTATTTTGTATATGAATTGAGGCATATTCACAAATCATACGAACTAAATACGTGTGTTGTTGCATTTCTCAGATGTAACATAGGAAACGATCGCTACTTTGAGGGATCAGGTCCGTCAACTGTAATTTGTAATTTATGTGGTACAGAAATTCTCCGGGAGAGGGACAATACTTCTGGTATGATACGGCATGTGGACAGATTGTACAGTATTTACATGCAGCAACAGACAAATCCAGATATCTTACAATCAAACTCAAAACGCTCATTCATGTAATATTAATTTAAATTGGTATTAATAGTATTCGAGTATAATGTAAAATATAACGTCTGCTTTGCAATGGTGCTATTTTTAAATTTTCAGTTCCCTCAGCCACGTCTGAACGTCGACAAGAACTGGATAGAGCATTTGTGAACATGATATTTATAGATCAAAAACCACTTTCAATTGTTGAGCATACAGGTTTCAGACAATTTTAAATTCAGCTTACAATATCCCCAGGTGGAAGAAGATACATAATTTAACTACGGAAATGTGTGCTGAGACAAAGCAAATCCTTAAAAGCAAATTGGACTCCATTCTGCACGTCAGACTTAAAACCGATTTATAGACTTCATCAAATACCGAGTCCTATGTGGCAATGATATATCCTTTTGTGGATTTAAGGCAGAAATTGCAATGTTTTTCGATTTTTAGAAGTACATACTTCTGCAAATATTAGTGCAGCACTTGTAGAAGTCATGAAGGAGTGGAATCTTGAGCATAGAGTGGTATACATTGTGACGGATAATGCAGCAAATGTCTGCTGCTGTAAAGAACATTTCGGGCGTAGAGCACATAGGCTGCTATTCTCACTTCTTTAACCTCACCATGAAAAAGCGCTTTTACTCATGTTGAGCAAATAAACGTAGTTCGAAATAAATGTCGTCTTGTGGGATATCTTAAATCGAGCAAGGCAAAAGAGAAGCTGGAAGTTATCCAAATAGGACTAGGAAGGCCGAAACACAAACTAGTCCAGGATGTTGAAACCAGATGGAACAGCACCTGTGATATATTCATAAGACTTTTGTATCAAAAAGAATGTATTGACGTAGCTCTGAGTGACTTGAAAGGGTCATCAGAATATCTTAGCGCTAATGAGTGGAACTGTCTATCGGGCAGTATTACTATGTTAAAGCCTTTTGCTGAAGCTACTACAGAACTTGCCACGGAACAACACGTGTCCTCCTCTAAAGTGTTAGCAGTCATTAAGATGCTCATTGAGAGTCTAAAACAGAGTGATGCATCCTACGAATAAGATTACCCGGTTCTTAAATTGGGAAGAGCGTTTCATGCTAATGCTGATTGTTACCATTGGAAAAGGAGAAAAGCTGGGCATTAGCAACCCTGTTAGATTCGTGCTTTAAAACTTATGCGTTTAATAATGAAGAACATACAAAAAGTTTCCAATAGATTTTAAGGCAAGAGTGTGCAGAAGAACTGCAGAAACAACCAATTGATTTCAGCAACAAAGAAGTGCATCTGGGCCACAAGGACCTTGCTGCCCTTCACGTGGTGTTTGGCGACCTTTAGGAACACCTACACAAAAGCCAACAAATCCCAAGTGCTATTCTACAGACGTTACATCAGAAATAGCAAAATAGTTCAAAGAAGTTAGTCCACCGAGATCAACAGACCCATTGGACTACTGGGAGAAAAAAGCAAATACCGACTTAATCTGCAAAAGCAACAAAGTACTTGACGATTTCGACTTCTGTCCCTGTTGAACGAATATCCTCTTGGTAAATTGGTTTTAAATAAAACAAGAAATAGACTAAATGGGAATGTAATGAACAAAATACTTTTGAATCAAAACCGGAGATGCCGTGCGTAAATACGTGTAAGAATGCTGAAGTGTGAATTAAATAAGAATAACGAACTATCTATTTAGAGCATACTGTTTCCGAGGCACACCACGTGGAGGTGATCTCATATCGCACCCCAAAAATGTATATTTTTGTTATTACTAATACATTATCTTCGTTCTGTTAGAACTCGTCAATTTGTTTCTTTTTATCTTCCTCCATATTTATATTTTAATTTATTTACAAGCTCATTAAGTAAGAATTCGTCATATTTCTTGTCAATGTTTCAGGGTCAATATTGGTTTCATTGATCTCCATTCACATTAACACCTGCGTCGTTTAAGAAACGTTTCTTCCACTCTAGCTGATTACCCTCCCCTTATGTAGGACATACACCTCCTGGAACTTACAAGCCAGTGCCTAGGGTCAGACGCCTGTCGGGAAGCACAGTAACATGGACCAGACTGAGTGAAGACCTGGAAGCAGGTGGCCAGCCAAGCACAAGTATGAGAGTGAGGAACGGGATGATATGAAATGCGTGCGAAATCGATGATTGAAAAGGTGATGGAGCAATTGGTGCAATGAGTAACGGGGGAAACCGGAGAACCCTAAGACAATCCGCCCAGACGCCGCTTCGTCCATCACAAATACCACATGCGGGTCCCTGGGATCGAACCCGGGCTGGCTAGGTGATAGGCGAACGGTCTAACTGCTCAGCTATGGCGCCGACCATTTAAAGAACTACTATCAATTAATTCAGGTTCACCAAACCAATCTGTGGCTCCCTATTAAACCAGTTATAAATAAAACCCATGATGTACTGCAGGTAAATGGGGAAGGAGATTCATGATGTCAGACAGTTTCTTATGCTGTATAGCAATTAGCTAATTGTACGAATTTTGATGTTAAGGTTTCATTCCATAATGTCTGTGCATTACGGCCAAGCTTCTGGGCATTAATTTCACAGAAGTCTCCCTGAACAGTTTGCTCCAGTCATTTCCGACGGCAAGTACAAGGGGGTCGTATTCCGCTGGCAGCTATTTTCTTTTTGTTGCATCACTCAAGTACTTCTTGCCTTTAAAAATAGAAAACGATTCTATATTGCAACATTCTCATGAAACAAAATCCTATTCATAATTTAATAGCATTAATAAACTATTTGTACGTTGGCTTTCTAATTTTATTAATTATATAAATGATTAGTTAAAATAACTGTATTTTATAATGTTCTTAGATTCTGATTCATTGAACCACTTTTAAGTACATGCCAGATTATGTCACTGTCTTCTTTTATTTATTTTACTTGACTCTGGCGTCTGTTGCCGCTATCGATGCTGGTTACCCTTAGCAGGGGAGATGGCCACCTCTCTAACAAGAGTTAAGCTTTTCTCCTTGTGAAGGAAATAAAAAATTCAGAAGTTACTAACAGTATAAACCTAAAAGCCACACTGCACTTTAACAGCTATTTAATGCCATGCCACAACAACACCTATAGCAAGTTTCTAGTGATGCCTCACAAGTTTGGCAATCATTCATAGTTTCCAGATAATATCTTAGAAATTGTCACATAGTCCATGGTTCCATTAAAAATGGTATAATTTATGAATAGTGTACGTATGCATTGTCATGATAAGCCACCGTGTCGTATGCTATAATATGGCATGCTAAATAATTACATTTTGTTGATGGTTACACCTGATTATGAGCCTTCCGACTATTGACAAATCACGACTGCTTAGCAAGTCATCTCTACAAAATAGGTATCTCAGCTTCACCAATATGTGTCCTGTGTAACAATCCAGCAGAAATGAACGAAGTCCACTTGAAGACCTGTGAAGCATTAAGATCAGAAGAAACTACAGTTCAAAAGTATTGGAAAGCACGAATGCTAATGGCTTCATTGCCAGATGCAAGGCACTAGAAAACAACAACAACATCTGATTATGATGGGAGATCACATGGATTTTGTAATAATCCCCATCTGCAATACTGTCATTGTATCAGGATTCACTCTCAAAACAATCTGCTCTCATATCGGTTCCACAATACATCATTTCATCGGAACAACTGTTTCCTTTGCAAGATGCCACTTTGTCTATGGCTCATCATATTAAAGGACAAAACTTGCACATTATTTCTTGGTGCTATACATAGCAACTGAGCTTGTGTCGCCATCTCTCAGTTTCTTCAAACATCACTTGGCCTGTGGCTTGCCATCTCCTACCAGGTACAAAAAACGTAAGGATCTCAATTTTGCTCAAAGTGTGGCTCACCATCATTTAGCCCCAAGCATCTCAAACATAACATGCTGATCATCTGTATATTTGCTTGGAATACAAAGTATCCTTTTTGCTTGCTTTTACACCCATTTGACTAAGGATGAGGTAACCGGACATGGGGGCAGAGGGACACTTGCTGAGAAAATTTAGTGTAATCTTCACACCAATGTTAGTATCACTGTGTATTGAGAATCCGTGCGTACGCTAGAGTTGTGTCGACGTATTGTGGAGAGGATCTATTATTATCGCAAAGGAAACAATCAAACAAGGAAACACACATGT
The DNA here is from genome assembly GCA_030765045.1 of Tenodera sinensis. Lineage (NCBI taxonomy): Eukaryota > Metazoa > Arthropoda > Insecta > Mantodea > Mantidae > Tenodera > Tenodera sinensis. Next base: position 239,956,406 of record CM060964.1, read on the forward strand.
AGGAAACATTTCCTATTTAGTTACCTGAACTGTAAGATTCCATCCATTGCACATAAGGTTTTCATGGAAAACGAAGACGTAATGCTTTAAAAACGTACATGGTGATATCAGGGATCCATTTATTGGTGAAGAAGGGTAAATGTCTCCAGCCTGTCGGTCTGCTGAGTTATTCTCTGAAACAGCTCACAGCTCACTAACCATCTCGCAATTAATTTAATACGAGTTTTAAAACATTTATAGATATGTATCATATGTAAATGCTGATTTCCATCATATCCATTGAAGTTAAATTCAGTTCCATGTTCATTTTGACATGAAAACAGAAAATCTGATAAATCCTCAAGAGGTAATCCGAAATAATGGAAGCCCAACACCACAAGATAGTTCAACTCAAGCTTCTACACCCTCGACAAACTTCAGCAGCTAATTCCTGCTCCAACAACTCCTCTGTATATTAAAATTAAACAAACAATGAAAAAGACTTCGAGAAAACATGATTTTATAGCTGGCCAAAAATGTATAAACTCCCTAAAAGCTAAAAATACCACCTGCGCTGAAAAGGAAAAGGTAGAAGCAGAGAAAATCCGGAATGTTAGAAGAAACTTGCCTATGAAAAAGAATGCCAAGGGTGTTACTATGAAGGGGAGAACTGGGTGCAGTGCCTCAATTTCGCAAACTGGTACCATGTTAAGTGTGTACAGACCAGAAATGATCCATATTTCATGTGTAGTAATTCTATGATGGATGAGTGACTTGTTGATAACACTGTAACAAGCGTAAACTATTTTTTTCTGTTATTGTATCCTATTTCAGAAGAACAACATTTTAAGTTTATTTTTAATAGTAGCACTGAACATTCTTTAAACAAGTTGTGATTCTGCAAAAATTCGTATGGCCTGCATTTTGAAAAATATCCTTAGCCTGTCCGTTTTCCTTGTCTGTACTTTAGCTTTTATTGATTTATGGACTGAAATTAGAATGCGTTTTATAGGTCATGTCGATCAGAGAAAAATGGGGCTTTTCAACGGTGAAACAGTCATAAAAATCAGTATCGATCACGTGGCTTTTGAGATCACCAAATATACATGCATGCATTACATATATTTGTATGGATGCATATATACAAATATTCTTCTTCTTTTTATTGGTCTTTTGTTTTAACTTCAATGGTCACATTGGCGATCTTTCCTTTGGAACGTATTGCCTATAGACTATGGTGTTAACATGTGTACAGTAGATTTTGTGTCTTTGGGTTTTTTGTACATTAGCTCACATATATTCACACCCTCGTTCACACTTCCAAGCCCTGGGGAGGATAGGGAAAAATCTTGGCTAGAGAAAAGTTCCGACTCCCTAGTGCGGAATCAAACCCGGTACCCTTCACTCACCGGGTGATCGATCACAGACTGATCTACGGGGTCAGCCAAAATTTCTTCTTTATAGTATTATTACAGATATGTATTTAAATCCGGAGACCGAGCAGGTCAAATAATTATTATGCCATCAGGTTGCAACGTGAAACAGCCATTTTCTTTTCTTTCTAGAATAACTCCCCATCTCGGCACGTTTTCCTCAGGAATGCGTCTATGTTTACTTTCTCCTATCAGGGACTCATTCTCTATCTGTTTTCTAACAACTTATAATTTTTTAGAAAAAATGACACTAGAGAAGGGACTAAAAATTGGAATAAAAAGCTAATTGCCCAATATGTTGGAGGACCATGTACAAAGGAGCATGAAAGCATAATTTTATAATAATTTCTAACATTTATTACATTTAGATTTAAGGAGACGTGCTAATTATTCTTATTCTTATTCTTATTCTTATTATTATTATTATTATTATTATTATTATTATTATTATTATTATTATTATTATTATTATTATTATTATTATTATTATTATTATTATTATTATTATTATTATTATTATTATTATTATTATTATTATTATTATTATTATTATTATTATTATTATTATTATTATTATTATTATTATTATTATTATTATTATTATTATTATTATTATTATTATTATTATTATTATTATTATTATTATTATTATTATTATTATTATTAATTTGTGTTTATCAATAAAACATACCACAGTTATCTGTTTGCTCAATATAAGAAACAGCGCAGTCCTAAATGCAATGGTAAGCCAATTTTCTGTTCCTTCTTTCATTCTTTGTTTACTTAATATTCAACGAAATACCTTTATCAATAGTAGCAAGGATGGAATCTCTAAATATTTGAGTTTCAAGCGGTTTTAAATGTTACTGTATCCTAATAGCAACATTTCTACATGTATTTTATTTGGGTTTTTCTTTGCTGGTAAAGAGTTTACCCAATAGCATGAACTTAATGAGGTATCATTAGGAAAATTAGGCTCCTTTATAAAGAATGCAGGTTTTCTGAGAGACTGAATATAAAAGACTGCACAATAAGTGAGCAACGGTCGAGGGGCTTAGGGCTTCGATTCCTTCTAAAGTTACTGTGAGTTTAAAAATTGTCCATGCATATAGAAAATTGGATTAAAATACTTGGAGGACTATCAATGGGTTTGTTGGGCAAATATGTAGATAGCTTAATCATGTTCAGTAATGCACATTTTGTATTTCGTCATATTTTGTCACAAAATACATACAAATTAACTAATCATCTCCCATTAATATGAACAATTCAGTATTGTTAAGCTTTCCTTTTGCTTTAATAACTACCTCCAGTCTTCGCGGCATTGATTCCACAACTCTTCTATTGTTTTAGCTCAATTAAGTCTCATTATTTTTGAAGGGGCTCTTTCAAACCTTCTTTACTGAAAAGGCCGTGATTTCTGATTTTCTTACGCAAAATAGACAATGGAGGTTCTATAGAGTTAATATTTGATGATTGTGGTGGTGTATCAAGTTGCTTTCTCGTGTTGTAAGGCAAACAGAAGCGAGTATGTGTGTTTCGGGTTGTTGTCCTGCTGAAAAGCAAAACCTTTCTCGAGACCTAGTTTCCGACCACAGCATGCAGAGTTTGCTTTAAAATGTTCATAATACATTTTATGGTCCATCAATCCATCGACATAGTGCATTCGACCCACACCTGAAACGCTCGTATAACTCCAGACCATTACGGAGCCGCCTCCGTGATTTACTGTCAGTATTACACTATTTGTATCCATCCCCACACCCTTTTTGCTACAGATCATGCGTTTTCCTTTGGAATAAAAAATGTTAGGCTTAGTTTTGTCAAAAAATTACCTTTTCCAAAAGCTTGGTTCTTTATTTTGATGTGCCTTTGGAAACTTAATTCCTTTATTTGATTTTTCCTATTAACCCAGAACTTCTGTGTTACCCTACCATGATATCCGTCTTCTGGATAAGCATTGTGCACAGTGCTGGACAAATCATTAACTTCAGTCTTCCCAGATACTGACCCAAGTTCACACTAGTGATGTTCGGATTCTTTCTTATTTCCTCCGTGGTAAATTGTTCATTCTTCCTTTGTCAACACCTTTGATCCTTCAGCCCTTGTCGTGTTTTGCACCGTTTTTAAAACACAAAACTTACAGTGGAGCGCAGTCTAACAACTATGAGGAATGGAAAGAAATAAGTGGCAACACCGTTTTATCTCCACGCAGGGATTTTTGTTCGAGCTGCTCTTGCCATCACATGCAAAGGTTTGGTGGAGTCATACAACTCGGGCGGTGGTGTTGGTGTAGGTGCTGAAATGACAGGAGTGGCCTAGGTTGCATGTATGTCGTCAAACCATAGCGCCCTGAACGGGATGGTTACAAGTCCCAGCAACGTGCATGGATAAATATCGAAGTGGCCCGTGCAGAAAACGCCAAGGAATGTCACTCTGGGCTACGTGAAGCATGCGGTAATGAGGCTACAGCGTATCTGACTGGCATGGCAACCAACTTTTCGTACAGGATATGATAGCATGCATCAGCAACCAGGTGGATGTCTACATGGAACAGAAAACAGTGTCATTGAATTGATACTTCTTTTGCTGCATGTGAACATAAATCTGGAACATCATCTTCGTCCAGCACTGCGCAGGAAAGGACCCAACTTCCGAAATGCACCCATTGTTTTGCAGTGCAACTCAGTAGCAGTACGAAATCTTTTTGCACGATGTGGGTGGGAGGTTCTAGAGCACCCGCCCTATTCGCCGGACATGAGTCCCCGTGACTTTCATAATTTCCCATACATAAAGAACCACTAGGAGAGATATGTTTCCGCACAAGAAAGAGCATACTTTAAGTTATAGGGCGCTCTCTTAGAGACATCAACAAAAAGGGCACCGCTACTGGTATCCTGCGACTTCCCCATATCTGGCAACACGTGCAACATGTGCCAGGGGATTACGTTGAAGGCTTTTAGAAGTATCATGATTATACAATAAGTAGTTCACACAAGATTTATATGTTGCCACTTATTTGTTTCCAGCCCTCGTAGTTGAGATATTTCTCTCAGCGGTTTGCAGTTTAATAATTAGTTTTCTTGTTTACTCACTAATTACCGAGCGGAATGGCTCAGGCGGTAACGTCTGTGACCCTCTTTCGGGAGGGATCCCCCTGGCTGCGCACTCTGACATGGGTTTTTCCGTGGTATCTCCATGTCACTTAGGCGAATGTTGGGGTGCATTATTTCATACCACGGTTTATACCACGGTTTCCTTTCCATCATTTCCTTTCATTCCATTTCCTTATCATCTTTAAGGTGCAGTTCAAGGCATGTAGTGTTGGCAGTGCCGGGCAGATGGTGTGGTTGGTTGCGCATGGTAACTGCTGTTCTCGGCGCTAGGTGACGTTTGGCCGGCCTTGTCCTCCGTCGAGAGGGGGACGCTCAGTGTGACACCGGTCCCGCGGTGTACTGGGTGCTTGGCGGGGCCTGACGCCGGGATGAAGAGATCTCAGTACTTGTTAGGGACTTCCACGCGTCTCTGTGGCCTGTCTAGCTGCGACTCTGTGTAGTACCTTCGGTTTCCTCAGTTCATCCTTGCCTCCTGGGGGTGGTAGCCACAATAGGTCTCTGAAGGTAGCGGTGCACGAGGTGTCCCCCTCTGTGTCTGTACCCTTTACCTTTACTCACTAATTTTTCTGCGATTGTTTCCCATTTGAACTTTTCCGCATGCGTTTACTCCTTTTACTGACTAGCCACACTCCGCCCGTCCCTTATAGGTGCAATCCACAGGTACACAAAACAAATTTAGGAAAATGCACTGCTTGGGTCCGTCTCTCAGTTTCTTATCGTCTTACTGGGTCTCGCAAGAGTGAGGGATGATTATTGACAGTTGCAATACGGGGCTAGAGGCGCGGCGCTGTATTGAGGACAGCGAAAGGTATGGGGAAGGATAGATACCCTGGTCTCGTAGGTAAACCACCTTTTCATTTTGTTTAGTTATCTCCAAATTCGTAATGCCTATTGTGGAAAAAGGTTGCAAATGTTGTTCGGAATAAGTAACATTTATTGGGTTAAACGATTCTGTGTTATAAGAAAAGATTTAACTTTGTCCTTAAAATCACAAACACATAAACCTTTACAGTAAACATAATGCAATGTTATATTGAAAAACATAAAAGCATTCAATCTTTCCACATGTTCCCCCTCTAATTATACTGGAATTAAAATTCCTACTAACATGTTTATCCATTATGTGATGTTATAATACAGTTTATGCTTTCGAATGAAAGGTTTTCTTCTAATACTGCCTTACTTGGATGGCATTAAAATTTAATTGCCTTTCTGTGAATTTGCAGAGTTAACGAAACTTGTCGAACTGTATTACCAGCTTGTCATAGACCAATAATCTGACCACGTGTAGCTTATGATGCATACGACATGCTGTGAATCAAGCAACAGTTGAATAACGATTTAGCCGTTAGAAGTAATCATTCTCTTTCATGCCGACATGGCATTGGTGATAACTATGTCCAGTCTGTATTTTGAATACTGCTGTCATTGGAGAGGGGTAAAGAGAGGGAAGGAAGGAAAAACTACGAAAGCCTCGTTAAGTAATCATGATACCCTTGCGTCTTACTAAATTCGCTTTCTGTACATAAGCAGACAAGTGAATGTTGCCTAGTTCTGCTTTTGGCATCATCTTTTCGGACCACTAACTCAGATGTCTAGGTTGGGAAGGCCGGAAGAGCTCTGGTTACTGACCACGTCCCACCCTCAGTGCTGCACCCCACCAAGGACGTCTAGTGGGCAGAGGTGGGGTACGCAGCGGCTGGGGGCAAGCCTTGGCCTTTCATTGTCTGTTGGACTAGGGGTTTAGTACTTCAGATATACGGTCACTTTTTGTGTCTATTTGAAACATTGTTTGGGGCATTTTAATTTCTAAACATTATACTTACATTATTGAAGTTTTACTACTGGATTTGCGAAAGGTAGCGTTTCTTATTCGTCTTGTATGTATCTTGAAACCCGTGAAACAATGTAGCTATGTGGGTTAACACTAGAAAGACCAACTGGTCAAATCGATCGTCTAGGATATTCAAATTATAATTGTACAGATGTTACATACTATTGAACCCGTTGATATGAACATTTATGAGTTCTCATTAATTTAGTAATTGTAGACCCTTTAAATTCTTATTCTTGAAATACAATTACAAATGTCTTAATTTTACACTACTGCCCTTGAGGACTACAGATGGTCAACTTGATGGGTAACATAGTTACTCCTTCCTCCGTCTATAATGGTGAACACAACAGTTTCATTTTGGCTCTGCAAATAAAAATTAACCGCCTTCGTAGCGCAGTTTGTAGCGCGCTTACCTCTGGCGCGGAGGACCCGGGTTCGATCCCCGGTACCAGCTTGGGGATTTTACCCTCTGGGAGGTCTGGCACGGGGTGCACTCAGCCTCGTTAGGTTCCAGGGCAACCAATTGAGGAGCTACTTGATGGAGAAGTAGCGACCCCAGGTCAAGAAGACCGCATAACTAGCCGGGAGTGTTAGGGGCGCTGACTACGTTCCACCCTCCAGTACTGCACCTCACCAATGACGCCTATAGTGACCAGAGGGGGGGGGGACGCAGTGGCTGGGTGGTAGGCCTTGACCCTTCATGGGCTGTTGTGCCGGGGTTTTAAATAAAAGTTGCCGATCTATTGTTGTTGCCAGCTAACTCAATCTGTATTGTTATTTATATACCAAGTACAGTGGAATCACGAAGTAATGCGTTTGTTCGGGGACATGTTTTAGCCCCGCGTTATAATGATTCTGCAGTATATCGAAATGTGAGCTTAGAAGTGACACAAATCGATCCTGCGGAGGTAGTGGGAAACATTCGTGCAACAATAATTACAGTACATTGTAATGTATGTAATATACGGTGAAGTATACCACTTTTAAATGCAGTTAGACATCAATTATGCTAGGGGTGTATTTCAGTCCTGCTACCGATATTAATTTATACAGTACATACTATTACACTGTACCGATTTAAGACTAACCTAATTTTGTACTGTCTTAACCCTCAGTGGGGTGCAATATAACTGAGAGATACTTCTCCGGCTTCTTTACTTTCTCTACTGGTAGGTAGGGGAAGTATTATATTCCACCCAAAAATTCGATGTCGAGATTTCACCGGAAATTTATGTTTGAGGCCCCCTGAATCCAAAAAAAAAAAGGTCCGTATGTGTGTCTGTGTGTCAGTCTGTCAGTCTGTGTGTCAGTCTGTCAGTCTGTGTGTCAGTCTGTCAGTCTGTGTGTCAGCCTGTCAGTCTGTGGACAGCATAACTGGTATTTAAGTTTAATGTCGTTCAAGGATGTGACACGAAGATTTTGAAGAAAATAGCCCCACCCTAAACTAGCCTTTACATGGAAACTTTTTGGAAAATTTTGATTTTCTTGAAAATGGCTCTAACGATTTTGATTAAAATGCCATATGTTTGGGATATTTTTATGACAAATGAAATGTATATCTTGAATTTTCTGGCTATAGCTCCTGTAGTCGTATTTACTCTGGACTACTTTTGCATAACTGGTAAACCGTTAGAGATAGACCAAATCATACTATACAAAAAATGTAGATCTTGGTAAAATACACAATTTATGTCCAGTAAATTTTCTTGTAGGGTGAAACATTTCGGAGATATTCCTTGTTATGTGTGTGAGTTTTGGAAAACTTACAACTTTAGCGAAATGCAACAACGTTGTTCATTTTTTTATATGTTAATCGTGCAAAGAGAACGGAATCTCAAAGGTCAAAAAGATTTGACCGTCATACAAAGCCTTCTGTATTCGAATATCTCCCTTGCATCTACAAGGACATAAGCAATAAGATAATTTGTACAAATGTTTATCTTAACTAACATGGAGATATAGGAATAAGAGTTTGTTAGAATGGTTAGTGCAAGAGTAGAGAAAGTCATGTGAGTGTAACACATCAGATTTTTCAACATGTAGAGACACTGTTTGTGCAAAGTTAATGCAAATCGTTATAGCTTCCTAAAACACGTTGTAGGACGTCCTGGTTCATTATTGGCCAGCTGTTTGCCGTTTTCTTTCATTACGAAGCAAAGCTATCTGTGAGATATACTGTGAACGCTCACTTCACGTTTTTACGTAGCATAATGTCAAAGACAATGATAATAAATACCAGGCATAGGAATTATTAAGCAGTTGGATTCAAGTTATCTACACGGAAACAAAGACCTGCAAAAAAGAGAGGCCAAAGGTCACTGAAAGGCTGCTAAAAAGCTTCCCGAGTGCTGTCTGCAAACGCCAAAATGCTGTACCAGAGCAGGGGAATGTTTTGTTACCTGCCTATAGTTCCAATGACAGTACACCTTCTCTCTTTCCGTGCGACTTTAATGGTTAAAAGTTTGTATGAATCGTGATTGCTTCCTTAACAAGGGATCAAAACGATGGTGACGATAGAATCAATTAAAAATAATTGTTAACTTTAACATGAAGATTAACAATGTGATGAACAGCATGAGCAGTGAATGACGTAATCTTTAGTAGTATTTCTAATGAACATAATGTAACAAAGACGACAAAATCCAGTCCGGTTACTCTCCTATCAGTTTTGGTCTTCTAAAAGTATACCACAAATACACAGACTTCTTCTCGTCATTGACACAGTCTACAGCCTTTCGGGCCATCACAGCTTATAGGTTTTATTTCTCATGACATTGCTCAGTCCTTTTAGTGTCTTTCTTTACTTCCTCTGTCTCTCATACCCTAATTACAACGTTAAAATCACTCACGACGCTCGTTGCTTCTTCTCACGACGACACTCACACACACAGCTACCTCACACTCACTGTCACGCTGAGGGTAACTGAACTCTAAAACTCTCTCTCCTCTGGTGTCCTTATATACCGGGGATGACGTCACATAGACCTTTCTCGACTTCTACACACATACGCACGGAAAAGTACTCAGCGAGAAGTCTGGAGAACTTTCTGAACACGCCTTTTGTTTCTGCGGACTCGATTGTTAACAGTCATGTACACACAGCAGTCCCACGGGGCAGTTAGGACTTGAACGTCGTTGCCCACTCACCGGCACGGTGCATGGTGCAAAGCAGCTAGGCTCCATCCGTCCTTTGTTGAGCACGGAGACCCACGTCACAAAATTTCATTTCGTTTCAGAACGTTTGTTTTATTAACAGAAAAACAATAAGGTGACTTTCCAATGAAGAGTAAAGATAAATATAAGCAGAACAGAATAAAAATTATCACTGAATGATGTACCTATCAAACTGATCAGTCTTAGTCTTAGTGATTGCACAAAATTTCCTGGTCCTTCTAAACCAGAATGGTAAGGTTTTACTTTTACCTTTACTACACTAAAAATAATTTTCGTTACTTACGTGTGAATAAATTTGGGTAACACGAAGAAAGTGAGAAAATAACATTCACAACAAAGAACCACTACTCATGCACGTTCCTTTAAAAATACCGCAGACCCATCGTGTTTTATGAACTGTTTGATAACTCCATGAAAATTTATGTGCAAGGAATTTGCACGAAACATTTTGCAGAGAATATGCAACATTGGAAATTGTGAGTTACTGTAGCGAGAATCCATTCTGCGTGCAATGCACTTGGGGAGACAAATATCCATATGTAACGCTTCATATACGTAACTTGCAACTTGTCAAGCATTATTTCCCGCTTCAGAGGCAAACGCTGTCCTTGCTAAATAGGAGGAAACCAGGCAAACAAACATACCACCCGTTGCATGTACTTTCACCAGTGGCCATTCCAACTACTTATGTTATTCCCAGAACACTGTAAAGCTGCTGGACATTAATCCGTTGCTCTATGGTAGAACAGCTTCGTTCGCTCAGTCAAGCCTGTTCTTTAATTATATCGTACACAAAACGGATTTAGTAACATCCACCATTTGGGAGCATCTCTCAGTTTGTCATCGCGTTACGGGGTCTAGCAAGGGGTGAGGCACAACTAGTGACCAATGACAGTTGCCATACGGGGCAAAAGGCGCGGCACTATGAGGACAAACAAAGGTGGTGGTGAGGGGTTCGGGGTAAGATACACCTGGCCTCGTAAACACGTCACGTTTTACTTTTCTTTAGATTTATTTCCAAATTCTCAATACCTATTATGGTAAAGTTTGCATGAAATAAACAGCATTTATTAGGTTAAACGATTCTGTGTTATAAGAAAAGCTTTAACTTTGTCCTTAGGATCACAAACATGTACAATTTTACGGAAAAATAATGGAATATTATATTGAAAGATATAAAATCGTTCAAACCTCCCACAAATTCTTCCTATGTGTACCTATACTGGAATTAAAATTCCTATCGAAATAACTAAACATGTTTCTCTATTATGTGATGTTATAATCCAGTTTCTACTTTTGAATGAAAGGTTTTCTTCTAATATGTCTTTCTGGGGTGGCATTAAGATCTAATTACATTTTTGTGAATTTGCAGTTCCAGAAACTTGTCGAACTGTGTTACCAGCTTGTCTTAGAGCAATAATCTGGTCACGTGTAGCTTCTTATGTATACAACACGGTGTGAAGCAAGCAACAGTTGAGTAACGATTTACTGAACGGCCAGAAATAATCAATACTTCCCTTTCATGGCATTAGTATAACTATGTCCAGCCAATAGCATGAATACCGCTGTCGTTGGTGAGGGGTAAAGAGAAGGAAAGAAGGGGAAACTACGATGGCCTTGTAAATAATCATGTTACCCTTATATTTTACTAAGTTGGTGTTCTGTGCGTGCAGAATGCCAGCGTGGAAGAAATTGTGCAACAACAGCCACTCATTTACGGACAAATGAGTCTGTATCTTAATCAACACCAGGTAATTCTTATTTTAATGCAGAACGTGTAAGAAACATTTTTGTTCAATTTCACGCTGGAATTACCACAGTAACTTATGCTGCTCACATTCGCGAGATCTCGGGTTCAAACTGCGCGGCCAGCGAAACTGACGGAAGCTTTTATTACGGTCACTTCGTCGCTTCTCGAATGCTGGATTGCATAATTTGATCCACGAATTTTCCTGTCCTCACTTTTATCACTACGCTTCATTTTCTACTTGTTCACCGCGACACCACGTACTGGGCAGATGACCCATCCTGGGTATGCAATTATCCAGTTTGCTTGCTACTCGACAGGCGCTAATTTAAGTCATCGGGGGTTTTAATCCTGTAACTTGGATAGTAATCTGTTGAAGAATAAACAGAAAACGACGATGACGCTTGAATCATATTATTCTCAGCATATCCCATTTATTGTTAACGAAACACACTGAAATAAAATAGAATTTGTTTCGTTATAGGTGCGACGGATGAAATAATTTTCTCCAGCAATATATTAAGCAAGGAATATAAAAGACGTTAGAGCTCATCTTTTTACGTTGAGTTGAACATTGTACCTAACCCTAAACTAAACACTCCGTGTGATATTCATTTATTCCAGCTTTAAATATTTATATAGCACAGATAATGATTCTTTTTATCAGCAACAGAATTTAAATATTTTATTACAATGCAGAATATGTTGTTTAATTTCGCACAAGAATTACAAACAATCATGATTTCCTTTTAGTAGTAAATTAAAATAATAATAATAATAATAATAATAATAATAATAATAATAATAATAATAATAATAATAATAATAATAATAATAATAATAATAATAATAATAATAATAATAATAATAATGATAATAATAATCATAATCATAATTTAATAATAATAATAATAATAATAATAATAATAATAATAATAATAATAATAATAATAATAATAATAATAATAATAATAATAATAATAATAATAATAATAATAATAATAATAATAATAATAATAATAATAATAATAATAATAATAATAATAATAATAATAAAAATAATAAGAAGAAGAATAACAAGAACAACAATAATAATAATTATAATCATGATGATAATAATAATAATAATAATAATAATAATAATAATAATAATAATAATAATAATAATAATAATAATAATAATAATAATAATAATAATAATAATAATAATAATAATAATAATAATAATAATAATAATAATAATAATAATAATAATAATAATAATAATAATAATAATAATAATAATAATAATAATAATAATAATAATGATAATGATAATAATAATATAATAATATGATAATGATGATAATAATAATAATATAATAATATGATAATGATGATGACGATGACGATGACGATAACGATAACGATAACGATGATAACGATAACGATAACAATAACAACAATAATAATCTAAATTAATTATTCTTATGCCCTGCCATTATTACTAACACAACTTAATTTTAAACACAAATAATTCTTTTCTATGTCAACCTCAGATAGGTAGCTATTGTTCACTACTTTTATCAAAGAGTCCACCTCAAAACACAGCAAACTTTGGTGGTACCGAGTACCTGCGCAACACCTGAACATTATGATACCTGATTTATACAGGTATTCACATGAAGGAACCTTAGGCTTAGAAATGATGACCCTAGCATTTGAGGCCTTTAACTATACATCTTGATCATCATGAAAAATAAAATGAGTTTCGTAAATGTTCTGGGAATGGTTTGTGAGGTCCTTCGCATTTGGTATAATCAGTAAGGGTTTGGAGATATACTAAACGTTTTTTTTTTTTGACTCAGGGCTGTAATATCTATTGTTATTGGTTTCAATATTTTCAATAGTTTATCATGTTTTAAAGCTATGTCGCTGTCCAGTTGTTCATCGCGATGTGATGGAAAAAATATGAATGTGAAAGTCAGTATACAGCGACTTGCATTTAAATACCTCACTATCGATTTGGGGCATGATGGCGTCACGAAAATGTAAATAGAGTTAGTTATAAGATAATGTAAATTGTAGCCTGTACGCCGGGTCCACTGAACCGGCACCAGGCCAAATACTTTAATAAAAGAAAACTAGAAACCACATTTCAGACGCTGCGCAAGCTTCTCCGAGGAGACTACTGCGCGCCACTGAAGATGTCCGCTGCAGTTGTGGACGAAACGTCTGGAAACTTGTAACTCCAAAAGACCACGGCATAATAGCCCAGAAATAACTTATAGTTATATTGTCTCCTACTGTTGCTCTAGAAAATCGATGGTCTTTTCTATCGTTTTGCATCCTTCACTGTGGCTGATTTTCTCATTCTCCATTTCAAGGTCTTCATTGTTACTTTCACTTTGGTTTTCTTCAGCTTTTATATTCATTGTCTCTCCTATCATCTCATGAGACACGTCCAATTGTTCATATGTGTTGAATCACTCAACCACATCGTTTTAAGTGACTATTTCGTCTGCCAATCTTTGAGCAAGCTGTGCAAGGCTCTGGTCGTCATGCTCTATGGGCAAATTTTCTTGATTTTCCATGACCTTTAATAACTTTGTGCGGCACACGTCGTTAAACGGGACCTCGGTTAACCCAACACTCGGTTAATCGGGCTCGGATAACGCCGGCTCTACTGTACTCCCTTTAGATGACTTAATTTTTGCAGGTTTCAACACTCGAATATTAAAAATTGCAGTATTTCTCACCTCACGGTCGACAGGGCGTTGTATCATCTTACAGTTCACATTGCATAATCACAGAATAGGCATAGCACAGTACATAAGCACAGTAGCAACTTGTTTCGGTTGAAACTCATACAACGCTGAGAAAAGACTTCAAGGAAACCATTCAATCTTGGAGTCCAACAGTGCCTGTACTCCAGAAAAGCGCAAACGGTCATTACTTTCTGGATTACCCTCGAGGATAAGTGTTACAGGTGCAGTAGCGCTCAAAAGTATTTTGTAGTTGAGGTTTTATAGTGTCAGTCACAACAGATCCCGTGTCACTCCATCAAGAGCTTCACGTTGCTGTAGTTACTTATCCAGTAAGCAAGCAATAATGCCAATTTAAGAATATGTATATACCTTTAACTCAAAAGTATTTTGAAATTTCAGGTTATGCCATGATATGTATTATTATTATTATTATTATTATTATTATTATTATTATTATTATTATTATTATTATTATTATTATTATTATTATTATTATTATTATTATTATTATTATTATTATTATTATTATTATTATTATTATTATTATTATTATTATTATTATTATTATTATTATTATTATTATTATTATTATTATTATTATTATTATTATTATTATTATTATTATTATTATTATTATTATTATTATTATTATTATTATTATTATTATTATTATTATTATTATTATTATTATTATTATTATTATTATTATTATTATTATTATTATTATTATTATTATTATTATTATTATTATTATTATTATTATTATTATTATTATTATTATTATTATTATTAATTTGTGTTTATCAATAAAACATACCACAGTTATCTGTTTGCTCAATATAAGAAACAGCGCAGTCCTAAATGCAATGGTAAGCCAATTTTCTGTTCCTTCTTTCATTCTTTGTTTACTTAATATTCAACGAAATACCTTTATCAATAGTAGCAAGGATGGAATCTCTAAATATTTGAGTTTCAAGCGGTTTTAAATGTTACTGTATCCTAATAGCAACATTTCTACATGTATTTTATTTGGGTTTTTCTTTGCTGGTAAAGAGTTTACCCAATAGCATGAACTTAATGAGGTATCATTAGGAAAATTAGGCTCCTTTATAAAGAATGCAGGTTTTCTGAGAGACTGAATATAAAAGACTGCACAATAAGTGAGCAACGGTCGAGGGGCTTAGGGCTTCGATTCCTTCTAAAGTTACTGTGAGTTTAAAAATTGTCCATGCATATAGAAAATTGGATTAAAATACTTGGAGGACTATCAATGGGTTTGTTGGGCAAATATGTAGATAGCTTAATCATGTTCAGTAATGCACATTTTGTATTTCGTCATATTTTGTCACAAAATACATACAAATTAACTAATCATCTCCCATTAATATGAACAATTCAGTATTGTTAAGCTTTCCTTTTGCTTTAATAACTACCTCCAGTCTTCGCGGCATTGATTCCACAACTCTTCTATTGTTTTAGCTCAATTAAGTCTCATTATTTTTGAAGGGGCTCTTTCAAACCTTCTTTACTGAAAAGGCCGTGATTTCTGATTTTCTTACGCAAAATAGACAATGGAGGTTCTATAGAGTTAATATTTGATGATTGTGGTGGTGTATCAAGTTGCTTTCTCGTGTTGTAAGGCAAACAGAAGCGAGTATGTGTGTTTCGGGTTGTTGTCCTGCTGAAAAGCAAAACCTTTCTCGAGACCTAGTTTCCGACCACAGCATGCAGAGTTTGCTTTAAAATGTTCATAATACATTTTATGGTCCATCAATCCATCGACATAGTGCATTCGACCCACACCTGAAACGCTCGTATAACTCCAGACCATTACGGAGCCGCCTCCGTGATTTACTGTCAGTATTACACTATTTGTATCCATCCCCACACCCTTTTTGCTACAGATCATGCGTTTTCCTTTGGAATAAAAAATGTTAGGCTTAGTTTTGTCAAAAAATTACCTTTTCCAAAAGCTTGGTTCTTTATTTTGATGTGCCTTTGGAAACTTAATTCCTTTATTTGATTTTTCCTATTAACCCAGAACTTCTGTGTTACCCTACCATGATATCCGTCTTCTGGATAAGCATTGTGCACAGTGCTGGACAAATCATTAACTTCAGTCTTCCCAGATACTGACCCAAGTTCACACTAGTGATGTTCGGATTCTTTCTTATTTCCTCCGTGGTAAATTGTTCATTCTTCCTTTGTCAACACCTTTGATCCTTCAGCCCTTGTCGTGTTTTGCACCGTTTTTAAAACACAAAACTTACAGTGGAGCGCAGTCTAACAACTATGAGGAATGGAAAGAAATAAGTGGCAACACCGTTTTATCTCCACGCAGGGATTTTTGTTCGAGCTGCTCTTGCCATCACATGCAAAGGTTTGGTGGAGTCATACAACTCGGGCGGTGGTGTTGGTGTAGGTGCTGAAATGACAGGAGTGGCCTAGGTTGCATGTATGTCGTCAAACCATAGCGCCCTGAACGGGATGGTTACAAGTCCCAGCAACGTGCATGGATAAATATCGAAGTGGCCCGTGCAGAAAACGCCAAGGAATGTCACTCTGGGCTACGTGAAGCATGCGGTAATGAGGCTACAGCGTATCTGACTGGCATGGCAACCAACTTTTCGTACAGGATATGATAGCATGCATCAGCAACCAGGTGGATGTCTACATGGAACAGAAAACAGTGTCATTGAATTGATACTTCTTTTGCTGCATGTGAACATAAATCTGGAACATCATCTTCGTCCAGCACTGCGCAGGAAAGGACCCAACTTCCGAAATGCACCCATTGTTTTGCAGTGCAACTCAGTAGCAGTACGAAATCTTTTTGCACGATGTGGGTGGGAGGTTCTAGAGCACCCGCCCTATTCGCCGGACATGAGTCCCCGTGACTTTCATAATTTCCCATACATAAAGAACCACTAGGAGAGATATGTTTCCGCACAAGAAAGAGCATACTTTAAGTTATAGGGCGCTCTCTTAGAGACATCAACAAAAAGGGCACCGCTACTGGTATCCTGCGACTTCCCCATATCTGGCAACACGTGCAACATGTGCCAGGGGATTACGTTGAAGGCTTTTAGAAGTATCATGATTATACAATAAGTAGTTCACACAAGATTTATATGTTGCCACTTATTTGTTTCCAGCCCTCGTAGTTGAGATATTTCTCTCAGCGGTTTGCAGTTTAATAATTAGTTTTCTTGTTTACTCACTAATTACCGAGCGGAATGGCTCAGGCGGTAACGTCTGTGACCCTCTTTCGGGAGGGATCCCCCTGGCTGCGCACTCTGACATGGGTTTTTCCGTGGTATCTCCATGTCACTTAGGCGAATGTTGGGGTGCATTATTTCATACCACGGTTTCCTTTCCATCATTTCCTTTCATTCCATTTCCTTATCATCTTTAAGGTGCAGTTCAAGGCATGTAGTGTTGGCAGTGCCGGGCAGATGGTGTGGTTGGTTGCGCATGGTAACTGCTGTTCTCGGCGCTAGGTGACGTTTGGCCGGCCTTGTCCTCCGTCGAGAGGGGGACGCTCAGTGTGACACCGGTCCCGCGGTGTACTGGGTGCTTGGCGGGGCCTGACGCCGGGATGAAGAGATCTCAGTACTTGTTAGGGACTTCCACGCGTCTCTGTGGCCTGTCTAGCTGCGACTCTGTGTAGTACCTTCGGTTTCCTCAGTTCATCCTTGCCTCCTGGGGGTGGTAGCCACAATAGGTCTCTGAAGGTAGCGGTGCACGAGGTGTCCCCCTCTGTGTCTGTACCCTTTACCTTTACTCACTAATTTTTCTGCGATTGTTTCCCATTTGAACTTTTCCGCATGCGTTTACTCCTTTTACTGACTAGCCACACTCCGCCCGTCCCTTATAGGTGCAATCCACAGGTACACAAAACAAATTTAGGAAAATGCACTGCTTGGGTCCGTCTCTCAGTTTCTTATCGTCTTACTGGGTCTCGCAAGAGTGAGGGATGATTATTGACAGTTGCAATACGGGGCTAGAGGCGCGGCGCTGTATTGAGGACAGCGAAAGGTATGGGGAAGGATAGATACCCTGGTCTCGTAGGAAAACCACCTTTTCATTTTGTTTAGTTATCTCCAAATTCGTAATGCCTATTGTGGAAAAAGGTTGCAAATGTTGTTCGGAATAAGTAACATTTATTGGGTTAAACGATTCTGTGTTATAAGAAAAGATTTAACTTTGTCCTTAGAATCACAAACACATAAACCTTTACAGTAAACATAATGCAATGTTATATTGAAAAACATAAAAGCATTCAATCTTTCCACATGTTCCCCCTCTAATTATACTGGAATTAAAATTCCTACTGAAATAGTTCCAAACATGTTTATCCATTATGTGATGTTATAATACAGTTTATGCTTTCGAATGAAAGGTTTTCTTCTAATACTGCCTTACTTGGATGGCATTAAAATTTAATTGCCTTTCTGTGAATTTGCAGAGTTAACGAAACTTGTCGAACTGTATTACCAGCTTGTCATAGACCAATAATCTGACCACGTGTAGCTTATGATGCATACGACATGCTGTGAATCAAGCAACAGTTGAATAACGATTTAGCCGTTAGAAGTAATCATTCTCTTTCATGCCGACATGGCATTGGTGATAACTATGTCCAGTCTGTATTTTGAATACTGCTGTCATTGGAGAGGGGTAAAGAGAGGGAAGGAAGGAAAAACTACGAAAGCCTCGTTAAGTAATCATGATACCCTTGCGTCTTACTAAATTCGCTTTCTGTACATAAGCAGACAAGTGAATGTTGCCTAGTTCTGCTTTTGGCATCATCTTTTCGGACCACTAACTCAGATGTCTAGGTTGGGAAGGCCGGAAGAGCTCTGGTTACTGACCACGTCCCACCCTCAGTGCTGCACCCCACCAAGGACGTCTAGTGGGCAGAGGTGGGGTACGCAGCGGCTGGGGGCAAGCCTTGGCCTTTCATTGTCTGTTGGACTAGGGGTTTAGTACTTCAGATATACGGTCACTTTTTGTGTCTATTTGAAACATTGTTTGGGGCATTTTAATTTCTAAACATTATACTTACATTATTGAAGTTTTACTACTGGATTTGCGAAAGGTAGCGTTTCTTATTCGTCTTGTATGTATCTTGAAACCCGTGAAACAATGTAGCTATGTGGGTTAACACTAGAAAGACCAACTGGTCAAATCGATCGTCTAGGATATTCAAATTATAATTGTACAGATGTTACATACTATTGAACCCGTTGATATGAACATTTATGAGTTCTCATTAATTTAGTAATTGTAGACCCTTTAAATTCTTATTCTTGAAATACAATTACAAATGTCTTAATTTTACACTACTGCCCTTGAGGACTACAGATGGTCAACTTGATGGGTAACATAGTTACTCCTTCCTCCGTCTATAATGGTGAACACAACAGTTTCATTTTGGCTCTGCAAATAAAAATTAACCGCCTTCGTAGCGCAGTTTGTAGCGCGCTTACCTCTGGCGCGGAGGACCCGGGTTCGATCCCCGGTACCAGCTTGGGGATTTTACCCTCTGGGAGGTCTGGCACGGGGTGCACTCAGCCTCGTTAGGTTCCAGGGCAACCAATTGAGGAGCTACTTGATGGAGAAGTAGCGACCCCAGGTCAAGAAGACCGCATAACTAGCCGGGAGTGTTAGGGGCGCTGACTACGTTCCACCCTCCAGTACTGCACCTCACCAATGACGCCTATAGTGACCAGAGGGGGGGGGGGACGCAGTGGCTGGGTGGTAGGCCTTGACCCTTCATGGGCTGTTGTGCCGGGGTTTTAAATAAAAGTTGCCGATCTATTGTTGTTGCCAGCTAACTCAATCTGTATTGTTATTTATATACCAAGTACAGTGGAATCACGAAGTAATGCGTTTGTTCGGGGACATGTTTTAGCCCCGCGTTATAATGATTCTGCAGTATATCGAAATGTGAGCTTAGAAGTGACACAAATCGATCCTGCGGAGGTAGTGGGAAACATTCGTGCAACAATAATTACAGTACATTGTAATGTATGTAATATACGGTGAAGTATACCACTTTTAAATGCAGTTAGACATCAATTATGCTAGGGGTGTATTTCAGTCCTGCTACCGATATTAATTTATACAGTACATACTATTACACTGTACCGATTTAAGACTAACCTAATTTTGTACTGTCTTAACCCTCAGTGGGGTGCAATATAACTGAGAGATACTTCTCCGGCTTCTTTACTTTCTCTACTGGTAGGTAGGGGAAGTATTATATTCCACCCAAAAATTCGATGTCGAGATTTCACCGGAAATTTATGTTTGAGGCCCCCTGAATCCAAAAAAAAAAAGGTCCGTATGTGTGTCTGTGTGTCAGTCTGTCAGTCTGTGTGTCAGTCTGTCAGTCTGTGTGTCAGTCTGTCAGTCTGTGTGTCAGCCTGTCAGTCTGTGGACAGCATAACTGGTATTTAAGTTTAATGTCGTTCAAGGATGTGACACGAAGATTTTGAAGAAAATAGCCCCACCCTAAACTAGCCTTTACATGGAAACTTTTTGGAAAATTTTGATTTTCTTGAAAATGGCTCTAACGATTTTGATTAAAATGCCATATGTTTGGGATATTTTTATGACAAATGAAATGTATATCTTGAATTTTCTGGCTATAGCTCCTGTAGTCGTATTTACTCTGGACTACTTTTGCATAACTGGTAAACCGTTAGAGATAGACCAAATCATACTATACAAAAAATGTAGATCTTGGTAAAATACACAATTTATGTCCAGTAAATTTTCTTGTAGGGTGAAACATTTCGGAGATATTCCTTGTTATGTGTGTGAGTTTTGGAAAACTTACAACTTTAGCGAAATGCAACAACGTTGTTCATTTTTTTATATGTTAATCGTGCAAAGAGAACGGAATCTCAAAGGTCAAAAAGATTTGACCGTCATACAAAGCCTTCTGTATTCGAATATCTCCCTTGCATCTACAAGGACATAAGCAATAAGATAATTTGTACAAATGTTTATCTTAACTAACATGGAGATATAGGAATAAGAGTTTGTTAGAATGGTTAGTGCAAGAGTAGAGAAAGTCATGTGAGTGTAACACATCAGATTTTTCAACATGTAGAGACACTGTTTGTGCAAAGTTAATGCAAATCGTTATAGCTTCCTAAAACACGTTGTAGGACGTCCTGGTTCATTATTGGCCAGCTGTTTGCCGTTTTCTTTCATTACGAAGCAAAGCTATCTGTGAGATATACTGTGAACGCTCACTTCACGTTTTTACGTAGCATAATGTCAAAGACAATGATAATAAATACCAGGCATAGGAATTATTAAGCAGTTGGATTCAAGTTATCTACACGGAAACAAAGACCTGCAAAAAAGAGAGGCCAAAGGTCACTGAAAGGCTGCTAAAAAGCTTCCCGAGTGCTGTCTGCAAACGCCAAAATGCTGTACCAGAGCAGGGGAATGTTTTGTTACCTGCCTATAGTTCCAATGACAGTACACCTTCTCTCTTTCCGTGCGACTTTAATGGTTAAAAGTTTGTATGAATCGTGATTGCTTCCTTAACAAGGGATCAAAACGATGGTGACGATAGAATCAATTAAAAATAATTGTTAACTTTAACATGAAGATTAACAATGTGATGAACAGCATGAGCAGTGAATGACGTAATCTTTAGTAGTATTTCTAATGAACATAATGTAACAAAGACGACAAAATCCAGTCCGGTTACTCTCCTATCAGTTTTGGTCTTCTAAAAGTATACCACAAATACACAGACTTCTTCTCGTCATTGACACAGTCTACAGCCTTTCGGGCCATCACAGCTTATAGGTTTTATTTCTCATGACATTGCTCAGTCCTTTTAGTGTCTTTCTTTACTTCCTCTGTCTCTCATACCCTAATTACAACGTTAAAATCACTCACGACGCTCGTTGCTTCTTCTCACGACGACACTCACACACACAGCTACCTCACACTCACTGTCACGCTGAGGGTAACTGAACTCTAAAACTCTCTCTCCTCTGGTGTCCTTATATACCGGGGATGACGTCACATAGACCTTTCTCGACTTCTACACACATACGCACGGAAAAGTACTCAGCGAGAAGTCTGGAGAACTTTCTGAACACGCCTTTTGTTTCTGCGGACTCGATTGTTAACAGTCATGTACACACAGCAGTCCCACGGGGCAGTTAGGACTTGAACGTCGTTGCCCACTCACCGGCACGGTGCATGGTGCAAAGCAGCTAGGCTCCATCCGTCCTTTGTTGAGCACGGAGACCCACGTCACAAAATTTCATTTCGTTTCAGAACGTTTGTTTTATTAACAGAAAAACAATAAGGTGACTTTCCAATGAAGAGTAAAGATAAATATAAGCAGAACAGAATAAAAATTATCACTGAATGATGTACCTATCAAACTGATCAGTCTTAGTCTTAGTGATTGCACAAAATTTCCTGGTCCTTCTAAACCAGAATGGTAAGGTTTTACTTTTACCTTTACTACACTAAAAATAATTTTCGTTACTTACGTGTGAATAAATTTGGGTAACACGAAGAAAGTGAGAAAATAACATTCACAACAAAGAACCACTACTCATGCACGTTCCTTTAAAAATACCGCAGACCCATCGTGTTTTATGAACTGTTTGATAACTCCATGAAAATTTATGTGCAAGGAATTTGCACGAAACATTTTGCAGAGAATATGCAACATTGGAAATTGTGAGTTACTGTAGCGAGAATCCATTCTGCGTGCAATGCACTTGGGGAGACAAATATCCATATGTAACGCTTCATATACGTAACTTGCAACTTGTCAAGCATTATTTCCCGCTTCAGAGGCAAACGCTGTCCTTGCTAAATAGGAGGAAACCAGGCAAACAAACATACCACCCGTTGCATGTACTTTCACCAGTGGCCATTCCAACTACTTATGTTATTCCCAGAACACTGTAAAGCTGCTGGACATTAATCCGTTGCTCTATGGTAGAACAGCTTCGTTCGCTCAGTCAAGCCTGTTCTTTAATTATATCGTACACAAAACGGATTTAGTAACATCCACCATTTGGGAGCATCTCTCAGTTTGTCATCGCGTTACGGGGTCTAGCAAGGGGTGAGGCACAACTAGTGACCAATGACAGTTGCCATACGGGGCAAAAGGCGCGGCACTATGAGGACAAACAAAGGTGGTGGTGAGGGGTTCGGGGTAAGATACACCTGGCCTCGTAAACACGTCACGTTTTACTTTTCTTTAGATTTATTTCCAAATTCTCAATACCTATTATGGTAAAGTTTGCATGAAATAAACAGCATTTATTAGGTTAAACGATTCTGTGTTATAAGAAAAGCTTTAACTTTGTCCTTAGGATCACAAACATGTACAATTTTACGGAAAAATAATGGAATATTATATTGAAAGATATAAAATCGTTCAAACCTCCCACAAATTCTTCCTATGTGTACCTATACTGGAATTAAAATTCCTATCGAAATAACTAAACATGTTTCTCTATTATGTGATGTTATAATCCAGTTTCTACTTTTGAATGAAAGGTTTTCTTCTAATATGTCTTTCTGGGGTGGCATTAAGATCTAATTACATTTTTGTGAATTTGCAGTTCCAGAAACTTGTCGAACTGTGTTACCAGCTTGTCTTAGAGCAATAATCTGGTCACGTGTAGCTTCTTATGTATACAACACGGTGTGAAGCAAGCAACAGTTGAGTAACGATTTACTGAACGGCCAGAAATAATCAATACTTCCCTTTCATGGCATTAGTATAACTATGTCCAGCCAATAGCATGAATACCGCTGTCGTTGGTGAGGGGTAAAGAGAAGGAAAGAAGGGGAAACTACGATGGCCTTGTAAATAATCATGCTACCCTTATATTTTACTAAGTTGGTGTTCTGTGCGTGCAGAATGCCAGCGTGGAAGAAATTGTGCAACAACAGCCACTCATTTACGGACAAATGAGTCTGTATCTTAATCAACACCAGGTAATTCTTATTTTAATGCAGAACGTGTAAGAAACATTTTTGTTCAATTTCACGCTGGAATTACCACAGTAACTTATGCTGCTCACATTCGCGAGATCTCGGGTTCAAACTGCGCGGCCAGCGAAACTGACGGAAGCTTTTATTACGGTCACTTCGTCGCTTCTCGAATGCTGGATTGCATAATTTGATCCACGAATTTTCCTGTCCTCACTTTTATCACTAGGCTTCATTTTCTACTTGTTCACCGCGACACCACGTACTGGGCAGATGACCCATCCTGGGTATGCAATTATCCAGTTTGCTTGCTACTCGACAGGCGCTAATTTAAGTCATCGGGGGTTTTAATCCTGTAACTTGGATAGTAATCTGTTGAAGAATAAACAGAAAACGACGATGACGCTTGAATCATATTATTCTCAGCATATCCCATTTATTGTTAACGAAACACACTGAAATAAAATAGAATTTGTTTCGTTATAGGTGCGACGGATGAAATAATTTTCTCCAGCAATATATTAAGCAAGGAATATAAAAGACGTTAGAGCTCATCTTTTTACGTTGAGTTGAACATTGTACCTAACCCTAAACTAAACACTCCGTGTGATATTCATTTATTCCAGCTTTAAATATTTATATAGCACAGATAATGATTCTTTTTATCAGCAACAGAATTTAAATATTTTATTACAATGCAGAATATGTTGTTTAATTTCGCACAAGAATTACAAACAATCATGATTTCCTTTTAGTAGTAAATTAAAATAATAATAATAATAATAATAATAATAATAATAATAATAATAATAATAATAATAATAATAATAATAATAATAATAATAATAATAATAATGATAATAATAATCATAATCATAATTTAATAATAATAATAATAATAATAATAATAATAATAATAATAATAATAATAATAATAATAATAATAATAATAATAATAATAATAATAATAATAATAATAATAATAATAATAATAATAATAATAATAATAATAATAATAATAATAATAATAATAATAATAATAATAATAAAAATAATAAGAAGAAGAATAACAAGAACAACAATAATAATAATTATAATCATGATGATAATAATAATAATAATAATAATAATAATAATAATAATAATAATAATAATAATAATAATAATAATAATAATAATAATAATAATAATAATAATAATAATAATAATAATAATAATAATAATAATAATAATAATAATAATAATAATAATAATAATGATAATGATAATAATAATATAATAATATGATAATGATGATAATAATAATAATATAATAATATGATAATGATGATGACGATGACGATGACGATAACGATAACGATAACGATGATAACGATAACGATAACAATAACAACAATAATAATCTAAATTAATTATTCTTATGCCCTGCCATTATTACTAACACAACTTAATTTTAAACACAAATAATTCTTTTCTATGTCAACCTCAGATAGGTAGCTATTGTTCACTACTTTTATCAAAGAGTCCACCTCAAAACACAGCAAACTTTGGTGGTACCGAGTACCTGCGCAACACCTGAACATTATGATACCTGATTTATACAGGTATTCACATGAAGGAACCTTAGGCTTAGAAATGATGACCCTAGCATTTGAGGCCTTTAACTATACATCTTGATCATCATGAAAAATAAAATGAGTTTCGTAAATGTTCTGGGAATGGTTTGTGAGGTCCTTCGCATTTGGTATAATCAGTAAGGGTTTGGAGATATACTAAACGTTTTTTTTTTTTGACTCAGGGCTGTAATATCTATTGTTATTGGTTTCAATATTTTCAATAGTTTATCATGTTTTAAAGCTATGTCGCTGTCCAGTTGTTCATCGCGATGTGATGGAAAAAATATGAATGTGAAAGTCAGTATACAGCGACTTGCATTTAAATACCTCACTATCGATTTGGGGCATGATGGCGTCACGAAAATGTAAATAGAGTTAGTTATAAGATAATGTAAATTGTAGCCTGTAAGCCGGGTCCACTGAACCGGCACCAGGCCAAATACTTTAATAAAAGAAAACTAGAAACCACATTTCAGACGCTGCGCAAGCTTCTCCGAGGAGACTACTGCGCGCCACTGAAGATGTCCGCTGCAGTTGTGGACGAAACGTCTGGAAACTTGTAACTCCAAAAGACCACGGCATAATAGCCCAGAAATAACTTATAGTTATATTGTCTCCTACTGTTGCTCTAGAAAATCGATGGTCTTTTCTATCGTTTTGCATCCTTCACTGTGGCTGATTTTCTCATTCTCCATTTCAAGGTCTTCATTGTTACTTTCACTTTGGTTTTCTTCAGCTTTTATATTCATTGTCTCTCCTATCATCTCATGAGACACGTCCAATTGTTCATATGTGTTGAATCACTCGACCACATCGTTTTAAGTGACTATTTCGTCTGCCAATCTTTGAGCAAGCTGTGCAAGGCTCTGGTCGTCATGCTCTATGGGCAAATTTTCTTGATTTTCCATGACCTTTAATAACTTTGTGCGGCACACGTCGTTAAACGGGACCTCGGTTAACCCAACACTCGGTTAATCGGGCTCGGATAACGCCGGCTCTACTGTACTCCCTTTAGATGACTTAATTTTTGCAGGTTTCAACACTCGAATATTAAAAATTGCAGTATTTCTCACCTCACGGTCGACAGGGCGTTGTATCTTACAGTTCACATTGCATAATCACAGAATAGGCATAGCACAGTACATAAGCATAGTAGCAACTTGTTTCGGTTGAAACTCATACAACGCTGAGAAAAGACTTCAAGGAAACCATTCAATCTTGGAGTCCAACAGTGCCTGTACTCCAGAAAAGCGCAAACGGTCATTACTTTCTGGATTACCCTCGAGGATAAGTGTTACAGGTGCAGTAGCGCTCAAAAGTATTTTGTAGTTGAGGTTTTATAGTGTCAGTCACAACAGATCCCGTGTCACTCCATCAAGAGCTTCACGTTGCTGTAGTTACTTATCCAGTAAGCAAGCAATAATGCCAATTTAAGAATATGTATATACCTTTAACTCAAAAGTATTTTGAAATTTCAGGTTATGCCATGATATGTATTATTATTATTATTATTATTATTATTATTATTATTATTATTATTATTATTATTATTATTATTATTATTATTATTATTATTATTATTATTATTATTATTATTATTATTATTATTATTATTATTATTATTATTATTATTATTATTATTATTATTATTATTATTATTATTATTATTATTATTATTATTATTATTATTATTATTATTATTATTATTATTATTATTATTATTATTATTATTATTATTATTATTATTATTATTATTATTATTATTATTATTATTATTATTATTATTATTATTATTATTATTATTATTAATTTGTGTTTATCAATAAAACATACCACAGTTATCTGTTTGCTCAATATAAGAAACAGCGCAGTCCTAAATGCAATGGTAAGCCAATTTTCTGTTCCTTCTTTCATTCTTTGTTTACTTAATATTCAACGAAATACCTTTATCAATAGTAGCAAGGATGGAATCTCTAAATATTTGAGTTTCAAGCGGTTTTAAATGTTACTGTATCCTAATAGCAACATTTCTACATGTATTTTATTTGGGTTTTTCTTTGCTGGTAAAGAGTTTACCCAATAGCATGAACTTAATGAGGTATCATTAGGAAAATTAGGCTCCTTTATAAAGAATGCAGGTTTTCTGAGAGACTGAATATAAAAGACTGCACAATAAGTGAGCAACGGTCGAGGGGCTTAGGGCTTCGATTCCTTCTAAAGTTACTGTGAGTTTAAAAATTGTCCATGCATATAGAAAATTGGATTAAAATACTTGGAGGACTATCAATGGGTTTGTTGGGCAAATATGTAGATAGCTTAATCATGTTCAGTAATGCACATTTTGTATTTCGTCATATTTTGTCACAAAATACATACAAATTAACTAATCATCTCCCATTAATATGAACAATTCAGTATTGTTAAGCTTTCCTTTTGCTTTAATAACTACCTCCAGTCTTCGCGGCATTGATTCCACAACTCTTCTATTGTTTTAGCTCAATTAAGTCTCATTATTTTTGAAGGGGCTCTTTCAAACCTTCTTTACTGAAAAGGCCGTGATTTCTGATTTTCTTACGCAAAATAGACAATGGAGGTTCTATAGAGTTAATATTTGATGATTGTGGTGGTGTATCAAGTTGCTTTCTCGTGTTGTAAGGCAAACAGAAGCGAGTATGTGTGTTTCGGGTTGTTGTCCTGCTGAAAAGCAAAACCTTTCTCGAGACCTAGTTTCCGACCACAGCATGCAGAGTTTGCTTTAAAATGTTCATAATACATTTTATGGTCCATCAATCCATCGACATAGTGCATTCGACCCACACCTGAAACGCTCGTATAACTCCAGACCATTACGGAGCCGCCTCCGTGATTTACTGTCAGTATTACACTATTTGTATCCATCCCCACACCCTTTTTGCTACAGATCATGCGTTTTCCTTTGGAATAAAAAATGTTAGGCTTAGTTTTGTCAAAAAATTACCTTTTCCAAAAGCTTGGTTCTTTATTTTGATGTGCCTTTGGAAACTTAATTCCTTTATTTGATTTTTCCTATTAACCCAGAACTTCTGTGTTACCCTACCATGATATCCGTCTTCTGGATAAGCATTGTGCACAGTGCTGGACAAATCATTAACTTCAGTCTTCCCAGATACTGACCCAAGTTCACACTAGTGATGTTCGGATTCTTTCTTATTTCCTCCGTGGTAAATTGTTCATTCTTCCTTTGTCAACACCTTTGATCCTTCAGCCCTTGTCGTGTTTTGCACCGTTTTTAAAACACAAAACTTACAGTGGAGCGCAGTCTAACAACTATGAGGAATGGAAAGAAATAAGTGGCAACACCGTTTTATCTCCACGCAGGGATTTTTGTTCGAGCTGCTCTTGCCATCACATGCAAAGGTTTGGTGGAGTCATACAACTCGGGCGGTGGTGTTGGTGTAGGTGCTGAAATGACAGGAGTGGCCTAGGTTGCATGTATGTCGTCAAACCATAGCGCCCTGAACGGGATGGTTACAAGTCCCAGCAACGTGCATGGATAAATATCGAAGTGGCCCGTGCAGAAAACGCCAAGGAATGTCACTCTGGGCTACGTGAAGCATGCGGTAATGAGGCTACAGCGTATCTGACTGGCATGGCAACCAACTTTTCGTACAGGATATGATAGCATGCATCAGCAACCAGGTGGATGTCTACATGGAACAGAAAACAGTGTCATTGAATTGATACTTCTTTTGCTGCATGTGAACATAAATCTGGAACATCATCTTCGTCCAGCACTGCGCAGGAAAGGACCCAACTTCCGAAATGCACCCATTGTTTTGCAGTGCAACTCAGTAGCAGTACGAAATCTTTTTGCACGATGTGGGTGGGAGGTTCTAGAGCACCCGCCCTATTCGCCGGACATGAGTCCCCGTGACTTTCATAATTTCCCATACATAAAGAACCACTAGGAGAGATATGTTTCCGCACAAGAAAGAGCATACTTTAAGTTATAGGGCGCTCTCTTAGAGACATCAACAAAAAGGGCACCGCTACTGGTATCCTGCGACTTCCCCATATCTGGCAACACGTGCAACATGTGCCAGGGGATTACGTTGAAGGCTTTTAGAAGTATCATGATTATACAATAAGTAGTTCACACAAGATTTATATGTTGCCACTTATTTGTTTCCAGCCCTCGTAGTTGAGATATTTCTCTCAGCGGTTTGCAGTTTAATAATTAGTTTTCTTGTTTACTCACTAATTACCGAGCGGAATGGCTCAGGCGGTAACGTCTGTGACCCTCTTTCGGGAGGGATCCCCCTGGCTGCGCACTCTGACATGGGTTTTTCCGTGGTATCTCCATGTCACTTAGGCGAATGTTGGGGTGCATTATTTCATACCACGGTTTCCTTTCCATCATTTCCTTTCATTCCATTTCCTTATCATCTTTAAGGTGCAGTTCAAGGCATGTAGTGTTGGCAGTGCCGGGCAGATGGTGTGGTTGGTTGCGCATGGTAACTGCTGTTCTCGGCGCTAGGTGACGTTTGGCCGGCCTTGTCCTCCGTCGAGAGGGGGACGCTCAGTGTGACACCGGTCCCGCGGTGTACTGGGTGCTTGGCGGGGCCTGACGCCGGGATGAAGAGATCTCAGTACTTGTTAGGGACTTCCACGCGTCTCTGTGGCCTGTCTAGCTGCGACTCTGTGTAGTACCTTCGGTTTCCTCAGTTCATCCTTGCCTCCTGGGGGTGGTAGCCACAATAGGTCTCTGAAGGTAGCGGTGCACGAGGTGTCCCCCTCTGTGTCTGTACCCTTTACCTTTACTCACTAATTTTTCTGCGATTGTTTCCCATTTGAACTTTTCCGCATGCGTTTACTCCTTTTACTGACTAGCCACACTCCGCCCGTCCCTTATAGGTGCAATCCACAGGTACACAAAACAAATTTAGGAAAATGCACTGCTTGGGTCCGTCTCTCAGTTTCTTATCGTCTTACTGGGTCTCGCAAGAGTGAGGGATGATTATTGACAGTTGCAATACGGGGCTAGAGGCGCGGCGCTGTATTGAGGACAGCGAAAGGTATGGGGAAGGATAGATACCCTGGTCTCGTAGGAAAACCACCTTTTCATTTTGTTTAGTTATCTCCAAATTCGTAATGCCTATTGTGGAAAAAGGTTGCAAATGTTGTTCGGAATAAGTAACATTTATTGGGTTAAACGATTCTGTGTTATAAGAAAAGATTTAACTTTGTCCTTAGAATCACAAACACATAAACCTTTACAGTAAACATAATGCAATGTTATATTGAAAAACATAAAAGCATTCAATCTTTCCACATGTTCCCCCTCTAATTATACTGGAATTAAAATTCCTACTGAAATAGTTCCAAACATGTTTATCCATTATGTGATGTTATAATACAGTTTATGCTTTCGAATGAAAGGTTTTCTTCTAATACTGCCTTACTTGGATGGCATTAAAATTTAATTGCCTTTCTGTGAATTTGCAGAGTTAACGAAACTTGTCGAACTGTATTACCAGCTTGTCATAGACCAATAATCTGACCACGTGTAGCTTATGATGCATACGACATGCTGTGAATCAAGCAACAGTTGAATAACGATTTAGCCGTTAGAAGTAATCATTCTCTTTCATGCCGACATGGCATTGGTGATAACTATGTCCAGTCTGTATTTTGAATACTGCTGTCATTGGAGAGGGGTAAAGAGAGGGAAGGAAGGAAAAACTACGAAAGCCTCGTTAAGTAATCATGATACCCTTGCGTCTTACTAAATTCGCTTTCTGTACATAAGCAGACAAGTGAATGTTGCCTAGTTCTGCTTTTGGCATCATCTTTTCGGACCACTAACTCAGATGTCTAGGTTGGGAAGGCCGGAAGAGCTCTGGTTACTGACCACGTCCCACCCTCAGTGCTGCACCCCACCAAGGACGTCTAGTGGGCAGAGGTGGGGTACGCAGCGGCTGGGGGCAAGCCTTGGCCTTTCATTGTCTGTTGGACTAGGGGTTTAGTACTTCAGATATACGGTCACTTTTTGTGTCTATTTGAAACATTGTTTGGGGCATTTTAATTTCTAAACATTATACTTACATTATTGAAGTTTTACTACTGGATTTGCGAAAGGTAGCGTTTCTTATTCGTCTTGTATGTATCTTGAAACCCGTGAAACAATGTAGCTATGTGGGTTAACACTAGAAAGACCAACTGGTCAAATCGATCGTCTAGGATATTCAAATTATAATTGTACAGATGTTACATACTATTGAACCCGTTGATATGAACATTTATGAGTTCTCATTAATTTAGTAATTGTAGACCCTTTAAATTCTTATTCTTGAAATACAATTACAAATGTCTTAATTTTACACTACTGCCCTTGAGGACTACAGATGGTCAACTTGATGGGTAACATAGTTACTCCTTCCTCCGTCTATAATGGTGAACACAACAGTTTCATTTTGGCTCTGCAAATAAAAATTAACCGCCTTCGTAGCGCAGTTTGTAGCGCGCTTACCTCTGGCGCGGAGGACCCGGGTTCGATCCCCGGTACCAGCTTGGGGATTTTACCCTCTGGGAGGTCTGGCACGGGGTGCACTCAGCCTCGTTAGGTTCCAGGGCAACCAATTGAGGAGCTACTTGATGGAGAAGTAGCGACCCCAGGTCAAGAAGACCGCATAACTAGCCGGGAGTGTTAGGGGCGCTGACTACGTTCCACCCTCCAGTACTGCACCTCACCAATGACGCCTATAGTGACCAGAGGGGGGGGGGGACGCAGTGGCTGGGTGGTAGGCCTTGACCCTTCATGGGCTGTTGTGCCGGGGTTTTAAATAAAAGTTGCCGATCTATTGTTGTTGCCAGCTAACTCAATCTGTATTGTTATTTATATACCAAGTACAGTGGAATCACAAGTAATGCGTTTGTTCGGGGACATGTTTTAGCCCCGCGTTATAATGATTCTGCAGTATATCGAAATGTGAGCTTAGAAGTGACACAAATCGATCCTGCGGAGGTAGTGGGAAACATTCGTGCAACAATAATTACAGTACATTGTAATGTATGTAATATACGGTGAAGTATACCACTTTTAAATGCAGTTAGACATCAATTATGCTAGGGGTGTATTTCAGTCCTGCTACCGATATTAATTTATACAGTACATACTATTACACTGTACCGATTTAAGACTAACCTAATTTTGTACTGTCTTAACCCTCAGTGGGGTGCAATATAACTGAGAGATACTTCTCCGGCTTCTTTACTTTCTCTACTGGTAGGTAGGGGAAGTATTATATTCCACCCAAAAATTCGATGTCGAGATTTCACCGGAAATTTATGTTTGAGGCCCCCTGAATCCAAAAAAAAAAAGGTCCGTATGTGTGTCTGTGTGTCAGTCTGTCAGTCTGTGTGTCAGTCTGTCAGTCTGTGTGTCAGTCTGTCAGTCTGTGTGTCAGCCTGTCAGTCTGTGGACAGCATAACTGGTATTTAAGTTTAATGTCGTTCAAGGATGTGACACGAAGATTTTGAAGAAAATAGCCCCACCCTAAACTAGCCTTTACATGGAAACTTTTTGGAAAATTTTGATTTTCTTGAAAATGGCTCTAACGATTTTGATTAAAATGCCATATGTTTGGGATATTTTTATGACAAATGAAATGTATATCTTGAATTTTCTGGCTATAGCTCCTGTAGTCGTATTTACTCTGGACTACTTTTGCATAACTGGTAAACCGTTAGAGATAGACCAAATCATACTATACAAAAAATGTAGATCTTGGTAAAATACACAATTTATGTCCAGTAAATTTTCTTGTAGGGTGAAACATTTCGGAGATATTCCTTGTTATGTGTGTGAGTTTTGGAAAACTTACAACTTTAGCGAAATGCAACAACGTTGTTCATTTTTTTATATGTTAATCGTGCAAAGAGAACGGAATCTCAAAGGTCAAAAAGATTTGACCGTCATACAAAGCCTTCTGTATTCGAATATCTCCCTTGCATCTACAAGGACATAAGCAATAAGATAATTTGTACAAATGTTTATCTTAACTAACATGGAGATATAGGAATAAGAGTTTGTTAGAATGGTTAGTGCAAGAGTGTAACACATCAGATTTTTCAACATGTAGAGACAACTGTTTGTGCAAAGTTAATGCAAATCGTTATAGCTTCCTAAAACACGTTGTAGGACGTCCTGGTTCATTATTGGCCAGCTGTTTGCCGTTTTCTTTCATTACGAAGCAAAGCTATCTGTGAGATATACTGTGA
Organism: Tenodera sinensis; assembly: GCA_030765045.1. Taxonomy (NCBI): domain Eukaryota; kingdom Metazoa; phylum Arthropoda; class Insecta; order Mantodea; family Mantidae; genus Tenodera; species Tenodera sinensis. The sequence goes on from CM060964.1 coordinate 239,990,313, forward strand.
ACGCTCACTTCACGTTTTTACGTAGCATAATGTCAAAGACAATGATAATAAATACCAGGCATAGGAATTATTAAGCAGTTGGATTCAAGTTATCTACACGGAAACAAAGACCTGCAAAAAAGAGAGGCCAAAGGTCACTGAAAGGCTGCTAAAAAGCTTCCCGAGTGCTGTCTGCAAACGCCAAAATGCTGTACCAGAGCAGGGGAATGTTTTGTTACCTGCCTATAGTTCCAATGACAGTACACCTTCTCTCTTTCCGTGCGACTTTAATGGTTAAAAGTTTGTATGAATCGTGATTGCTTCCTTAACAAGGGATCAAAACGATGGTGACGATAGAATCAATTAAAAATAATTGTTAACTTTAACATGAAGATTAACAATGTGATGAACAGCATGAGCAGTGAATGACGTAATCTTTAGTAGTATTTCTAATGAACATAATGTAACAAAGACGACAAAATCCAGTCCGGTTACTCTCCTATCAGTTTTGGTCTTCTAAAAGTATACCACAAATACACAGACTTCTTCTCGTCATTGACACAGTCTACAGCCTTTCGGGCCATCACAGCTTATAGGTTTTATTTCTCATGACCTTGCTCAGTCCTTTTAGTGTCTTTCTTTACTTCCTCTGTCTCTCATACCCTAATTACGACGTTAAAATCACTCACGACGCTCGTTGCTTCTTCTCACGACGACACTCACACACACAGCTACCTCACACTCACTGTCACGCTGAGGGTAACTGAACTCTAAAACTCTCTCTCCTCTGGTGTCCTTATATACCGGGGATGACGTCACATAGACCTTTCTCGACTTCTACACACATACGCACGGAAAAGTACTCAGCGAGAAGTCTGGAGAACTTTCTGAACACGCCTTTTGTTTCTGCGGACTCGATTGTTAACAGTCATGTACACACAGCAGTCCCACGGGGCAGTTAGGACTTGAACGTCGTTGCCCACTCACCGGCACGGTGCATGGTGCAAAGCAGCTAGGCTCCATCCGTCCTTTGTTGAGCACGGAGACCCACGTCACAAAATTTCATTTCGTTTCAGAACGTTTGTTTTATTAACAGAAAAACAATAAGGTGACTTTCCAATGAAGAGTAAAGATAAATATAAGCAGAACAGAATAAAAATTATCACTGAATGATGTACCTATCAAACTGATCAGTCTTAGTCTTAGTGATTGCACAAAATTTCCTGGTCCTTCTAAACCAGAATGGTAAGGTTTTACTTTTACCTTTACTACACTAAAAATAATTTTCGTTACTTACGTGTGAATAAATTTGGGTAACACGAAGAAAGTGAGAAAATAACATTCACAACAAAGAACCACTACTCATGCACGTTCCTTTAAAAATACCGCAGACCCATCGTGTTTTATGAACTGTTTGATAACTCCATGAAAATTTATGTGCAAGGAATTTGCACGAAACATTTTGCAGAGAATATGCAACATTGGAAATTGTGAGTTACTGTAGCGAGAATCCATTCTGCGTGCAATGCACTTGGGGAGACAAATATCCATATGTAACGCTTCATATACGTAACTTGCAACTTGTCAAGCATTATTTCCCGCTTCAGAGGCAAACGCTGTCCTTGCTAAATAGGAGGAAACCAGGCAAACAAACATACCACCCGTTGCATGTACTTTCACCAGTGGCCATTCCAACTACTTATGTTATTCCCAGAACACTGTAAAGCTGCTGGACATTAATCCGTTGCTCTATGGTAGAACAGCTTCGTTCGCTCAGTCAAGCCTGTTCTTTAATTATATCGTACACAAAACGGATTTAGTAACATCCACCATTTGGGAGCATCTCTCAGTTTGTCATCGCGTTACGGGGTCTAGCAAGGGGTGAGGCACAACTAGTGACCAATGACAGTTGCCATACGGGGCAAAAGGCGCGGCACTATGAGGACAAACAAAGGTGGTGGTGAGGGGTTCGGGGTAAGATACACCTGGCCTCGTAAACACGTCACGTTTTACTTTTCTTTAGATTTATTTCCAAATTCTCAATACCTATTATGGTAAAGTTTGCATGAAATAAACAGCATTTATTAGGTTAAACGATTCTGTGTTATAAGAAAAGCTTTAACTTTGTCCTTAGGATCACAAACATGTACAATTTTACGGAAAAATAATGGAATATTATATTGAAAGATATAAAATCGTTCAAACCTCCCACAAATTCTTCCTATGTGTACCTATACTGGAATTAAAATTCCTATCGAAATAACTAAACATGTTTCTCTATTATGTGATGTTATAATCCAGTTTCTACTTTTGAATGAAAGGTTTTCTTCTAATATGTCTTTCTGGGGTGGCATTAAGATCTAATTACATTTTTGTGAATTTGCAGTTCCAGAAACTTGTCGAACTGTGTTACCAGCTTGTCTTAGAGCAATAATCTGGTCACGTGTAGCTTCTTATGTATACAACACGGTGTGAAGCAAGCAACAGTTGAGTAACGATTTACTGAACGGCCAGAAATAATCAATACTTCCCTTTCATGGCATTAGTATAACTATGTCCAGCCAATAGCATGAATACCGCTGTCGTTGGTGAGGGGTAAAGAGAAGGAAAGAAGGGGAAACTACGATGGCCTTGTAAATAATCATGCTACCCTTATATTTTACTAAGTTGGTGTTCTGTGCGTGCAGAATGCCAGCGTGGAAGAAATTGTGCAACAACAGCCACTCATTTACGGACAAATGAGTCTGTATCTTAATCAACACCAGGTAATTCTTATTTTAATGCAGAACGTGTAAGAAACATTTTTGTTCAATTTCACGCTGGAATTACCACAGTAACTTATGCTCCTCACATTCGCGAGATCTCGGGTTCAAACTGCGCGGCCAGCGAAACTGACGGAAGCTTTTATTACGGTCACTTCGTCGCTTCTCGAATGCTGGATTGCATAATTTGATCCACGAATTTTCCTGTCCTCACTTTTATCACTAGGCTTCATTTTCTACTTGTTCACCGCGACACCACGTACTGGGCAGATGACCCATCCTGGGTATGCAATTATCCAGTTTGCTTGCTACTCGACAGGCGCTAATTTAAGTCATCGGGGGTTTTAATCCTGTAACTTGGATAGTAATCTGTTGAAGAATAAACAGAAAACGACGATGACGCTTGAATCATATTATTCTCAGCATATCCCATTTATTGTTAACGAAACACACTGAAATAAAATAGAATTTGTTTCGTTATAGGTGCGACGGATGAAATAATTTTCTCCAGCAATATATTAAGCAAGGAATATAAAAGACGTTAGAGCTCATCTTTTTACGTTGAGTTGAACATTGTACCTAACCCTAAACTAAACACTCCGTGTGATATTCATTTATTCCAGCTTTAAATATTTATATAGCACAGATAATGATTCTTTTTATCAGCAACAGAATTTAAATATTTTATTACAATGCAGAATATGTTGTTTAATTTCGCACAAGAATTACAAACAATCATGATTTCCTTTTAGTAGTAAATTAAAATAATAATAATAATAATAATAATAATAATAATAATAATAATAATAATAATAATAATAATAATAATAATAATAATAATAATAATAATAATAATAATAATAATAATAATAATAATAATAATAATAATAATAATAATAATAATAATAATAATAATAATAATAATAATGATAATAATAATCATAATCATAATTTAATAATAATAATAATAATAATAATAATAATAATAATAATAATAATAATAATAATAATAATAATAATAATAATAATAATAATAATAATAATAATAATAATAATAATAATAATAATAATAATAATAATAATAATAATAATAATAATAATAATAATAATAATAATAATAATAATAATAATAATAATAATAATAATAATAATAATAATAATAATAATAATAATAATAATAATAATAATAATAATAATAATAAAAATAATAAGAAGAAGAATAACAAGAACAACAATAATAATAATTATAATCATGATGATGATAATAATAATAATAATAATAATAATAATAATAATAATAATAATAATAATAATAATAATAATAATAATAATAATAATAATAATAATGATAATGATAATAATAATATAATAATAATATGATAATGATGATAATAATAATAATATAATAATATGATAATGATGATGACGATGACGATGACGATAACGATAACGATAACGATGATAACGATAACGATAACAATAACAACAATAATAATCTAAATTAATTATTCTTATGCCCTGCCATTATTACTAACACAACTTAATTTTAAACACAAATAATTCTTTTCTATGTCAACCTCAGATAGGTAGCTATTGTTCACTACTTTTATCAAAGAGTCCACCTCAAAACACAGCAAACTTTGGTGGTACCGAGTACCTGCGCAACACCTGAACATTATGATACCTGATTTATACAGGTATTCACATGAAGGAACCTTAGGCTTAGAAATGATGACCCTAGCATTTGAGGCCTTTAACTATACATCTTGATCATCATGAAAAATAAAATGAGTTTCGTAAATGTTCTGGGAATGGTTTGTGAGGTCCTTCGCATTTGGTATAATCAGTAAGGGTTTGGAGATATACTAAACGTTTTTTTTTTTTGACTCAGGGCTGTAATATCTATTGTTATTGGTTTCAATATTTTCAATAGTTTATCATGTTTTAAAGCTATGTCGCTGTCCAGTTGTTCATCGCGATGTGATGGAAAAAATATGAATGTGAAAGTCAGTATACAGCGACTTGCATTTAAATACCTCACTATCGATTTGGGGCATGATGGCGTCACGAAAATGTAAATAGAGTTAGTTATAAGATAATGTAAATTGTAGCCTGTAAGCCGGGTCCACTGAACCGGCACCAGGCCAAATACTTTAATAAAAGAAAACTAGAAACCACATTTCAGACGCTGCGCAAGCTTCTCCGAGGAGACTACTGCGCGCCACTGAAGATGTCCGCTGCAGTTGTGGACGAAACGTCTGGAAACTTGTAACTCCAAAAGACCACGGCATAATAGCCCAGAAATAACTTATAGTTATATTGTCTCCTACTGTTGCTCTAGAAAATCGATGGTCTTTTCTATCGTTTTGCATCCTTCACTGTGGCTGATTTTCTCATTCTCCATTTCAAGGTCTTCATTGTTACTTTCACTTTGGTTTTCTTCAGCTTTTATATTCATTGTCTCTCCTATCATCTCATGAGACACGTCCAATTGTTCATATGTGTTGAATCACTCGACCACATCGTTTTAAGTGACTATTTCGTCTGCCAATCTTTGAGCAAGCTGTGCAAGGCTCTGGTCGTCATGCTCTATGGGCAAATTTTCTTGATTTTCCATGACCTTTAATAACTTTGTGCGGCACACGTCGTTAAACGGGACCTCGGTTAACCCAACACTCGGTTAATCGGGCTCGGATAACGCCGGCTCTACTGTACTCCCTTTAGATGACTTAATTTTTGCAGGTTTCAACACTCGAATATTAAAAATTGCAGTATTTCTCACCTCACGGTCGACAGGGCGTTGTATCTTACAGTTCACATTGCATAATCACAGAATAGGCATAGCACAGTACATAAGCACAGTAGCAACTTGTTTCGGTTGAAACTCATACAACGCTGAGAAAAGACTTCAAGGAAACCATTCAATCTTGGAGTCCAACAGTGCCTGTACTCCAGAAAAGCGCAAACGGTCATTACTTTCTGGATTACCCTCGAGGATAAGTGTTACAGGTGCAGTAGCGCTCAAAAGTATTTTGTAGTTGAGGTTTTATAGTGTCAGTCACAACAGATCCCGTGTCACTCCATCAAGAGCTTCACGTTGCTGTAGTTACTTATCCAGTAAGCAAGCAATAATGCCAATTTAAGAATATGTATATACCTTTAACTCAAAAGTATTTTGAAATTTCAGGTTATGCCATGATATGTATTATTATTATTATTATTATTATTATTATTATTATTATTATTATTATTATTATTATTATTATTATTATTATTATTATTATTATTATTATTATTATTATTATTATTATTATTATTATTATTATTATTATTATTATTATTATTATTATTATTATTATTATTATTATTATTATTATTATTATTATTATTATTATTATTATTATTATTATTATTATTATTATTATTATTATTATTATTATTATTATTATTTGGGTATTCAGACAATGTTTCTTTATTTTTAGAGAAAACTAAAAGCATGCCAAAATAAAAAGTATACTCAGTTGATGTGAGACAAGCTGTTTTACGTGCTTTGTAGAAAGGAAAGTCACATGTGACTTTGGTATGTCAAAACAACAAACAAGGGTGTGGAGTCGATGGATAAACCATGAACAGTAGCCAATAAGCCAAGGTCAAGTCGAAAGACGACAAAGAAGGAGGGTAGAATTATTTGTAAACAATTGGCTGCTGATCCAAGAAAATCCGTTTGACAAATTAGGGATAATCTGGAGCAGCATCGTGGATTGGATCTATGTGTATCCACTGTAAAATGTCGCCTACAATGTAGGTGATTTAAATTGCAGGTGACCATCACGTAAACCATTCATAAGTTAAAAAATGGGAAGGCTAGAATAGAGTTGGCAAAGAAACATTAAACTTGGAATTCTAAAGATTGATCTAAGATTTTATTGAGTGATGAAAGTACATTTAATGTATTTTCTTCCAATGGTGTACAGTATATACGTGGATCAAAGAACAAAAGGGACAACAAAACGTGCCAGGTACCGACCATTAAGAATGATGGTGGCAGCGTCATGGTATGAGGATGTTTCTCTAGAAATGAGGTTGGTCCAAATAGAAGGCAAAATTAATCCTTTCCTGTACAGTGACATTTAAGAAAAGAATGTCGTTCCACATGGGAGAAAGAATATACCACGTAATTACATTTTCAGCAGGACAATGTTTCAAAGCATATTATAATATTATTTCGTTGTTAAGTACTATTTTGTTTGAAGATACCTTTCTTTACATTAGAGTTAATTCTAATAGAGCCATAAGTACCAACATGTTTCAAAACACACCTCCGGCCACTTAAAAATATTATTTTCAGATAAAAAATCAAAGTTTTGGAGTAGCCAAGCCACAGTTAGGATCTAAATATAATAAAACACCTATGGGATGCATTACATCGATGTGTTCGTCATGGAAGCCATTCAAACAATGCCCAATTTGCTGCTGCGTTATTGAGTGAATGGTCAAAACTCCCACTTGACCTATTATAAACGCTTGTGGATTCAATGCAAAATATACGTGCAGATGTGATCACAGTTCATGGATGTGCAATGAAATACTGATTTCCTCTTCAGATTTCAAAATATCTTGTCGCGTTCTTATATGCTTAGACCTACAAATTACGTTTAAGCCAGAAGAATTATTCTTTATTCTTTTATGTAAGGTACTCTTGTTTAAACTAAATGTATTTGTGTAATAACTTGATTATAATGACATACTTTTCAGTTATCCATTGGCATTTGTTTTCTATTACACACTTATGTAATTATGTAACTGTAACTAGCGCTTTCTACAAAATACTTCAAAGCACTACTTTATAACAGTGTAGTTACATTAGATGCCGTGTTGGGATACCACATCTAGGGAACTTGCTATGGAGTATCCGTTATGCGGCACTTGCAGCTTCCATAATTAATGAAGAACAATGTTAACGAACTGCGGTCGCGTCAGTGAGCTAGGTCAAGCGCAAAGTGAACGCAGTAATAAAATGTTTTGCACAGCGCTCAACATCATGATGAGCCGGATGTAAAACAGAGAGGTAATAAGAGTCAAGTACACCCACAAATATCTACGTAAATGTAACAAGAAGATACTATTTTTCCACAGTCACTTAACATTTTAGTACAAAGTCGTGATTCATCATTCCGTACGAATATCGTTCAATGGCAGAACGATGCTTCCCTCCTTCCATGTCTCCCTCTAAACCAACATTCAGCATGATTTTGTAACGAACTGCTAACAACAATACACTGCTGTGTTACATTTAATATTCATCTTAATATACATAAAATCCACTGTGTGTATGTGTATGTGTGTATGTGTGTGTGTGTGTGTGTGTGTGTGTCTGTGTGTGTGTGTGTGTGTGTGTGTGTGTGTGTGTGTGTGTGTGAGTGTTTTCGTTATACACGTCTATAGCGTCTTACCGATTTCGACCAAAATTGACACAAGGAGAAAAATACTGTCCAGCTTAAAATTTGAAATTCCACTCCATTTCACACAAATAATTACCTATTTAATTTTATATAGTGCCTACAAAAGCTAGCAAGACCATTTATTTATCGGCAATAATGGCAGCAGCGCGAACATTGCCAGCATAAGAATAATTACCTCACAAAATAACAAAGGAACAAGTTCATGTAGTATTCGTTGACCTCCTCTGTGACATCAATCATGGAATAATGACACAGTCAAGTTTGGTTTTAGTTTTGTTAAGACTTCCGTCTTTTTTATTGCTAGTTTTGTATATATTGGTTAATGACAATGAACATAGTTACATTAACATTAGTTAGGCTACTACGATAATTTCTTCATGAATAGTGACAAGGTAGCGCGAGTGCACCATCTGGAAGTCACCCAGCTGCTTAACAAGACATCAATATTAAAATCTGATCTGTGGTCTTTCGCATGGTACTTATTCATATATACAGTGTCTCCCAAGAAAAAAACGCCGACAAGGCTTAGTATGTTGTATGGGATGGCAAACTGATTGGTTTTCAAACAGGAACAACTGTCCGGAAATGCACGGTTTGGACGCTGTAGCGCATTGAAGTGTGAGATCGGTGTGCGTTCACATTTCGTCAATAAACCCAACATCGAGCTGTCTACATTACAAATGGGCTTCAAACTGTGTACCTCCTACATCATTGCTGAGTCTATATCGGCCGTGCTGAGCCTCATAAACATGACCTGAGGTGGTCTTTGAAGATTTTCAATCGCTCCGTAAGTTCCTCCGCTGCCGTTGCAAGAGTGTCATACACCATACTCTTCATACAACTCCACAGAAAAGAGTCGAGAAGTGTCAGATCTGGCGACCGTGCTGGCTATTGAACTGGTCCACATTTACCAATAGATAGATCTGAATATGTGACGTTGAGATGATTCCGCACATTTACATCAAAGTGTGCTGGAGCTTAAGTTGGCCATTTCAGCAGTTGTGTACTGGTACGTGTCGTATTGCTATTAAAAACGTTACTGCACTGGAAACTGCACAAGTAACGCACTTGGATGCTCACCGAGAAATTTATGGAGGGATTTGGTGCGGGTACAGGAATGTTATTATGCTCAGGTCGTTCATATCAGTACCAGATGGCTGCATACCTTTCATACTAAGGTACCAAAACGAATGTTAACAAATTGTCACAGCCGTTCGCTCTGAAATTTCAACGCTCTCCAGCGTCCAAACCCTACATTTCCGAACAGAGGTTCCTATTTGAAAGCCGGTCAGTTTGCCATCCCGCACAACATACTACGAGTTGTGGGTGTTTTTTGGTACACCCAATATATAGTATGTGCGTGTGTGTGTGGGTGTGAGTGCCTTTATAGTGTTCTGAGTGTTTTAATTAACTTATGAAGTGTATCCAAAGATTCGCAGGGCTATTGGGTAAGTGTGACCTAAGTCTACATGTTGCGTGGATAAACAGTCAAACTACGGGCAACGTAGACGATTAATGACACTCTTATTTGTATTAATTTTAACGATCTGGGTAAGTCATTAGGAAGGTAAGTAAACCAACGCATCACACTACTAGAAATTATGGTTACACAATAACTATTGAATGAATAGCAACCAAATTTGCGCTTAAAGTTGTCCAAAAGTGATATAAGTGACACTCTGTTTCTTAACTTAAAGGTAACTCACGTTGAGGTGTCTCCTGTGGTAGTTGTGGTTGTTGAACTTTGCTTTTCCTTAGAATTTTTTCTGTGTTTTTATTTATCTATTTCTTTATTTTGTCCCCTATAGTGTATCCTAAAGATGTTAACTAACTCCTTGTTTCGGTGTATTAAGTAATAATTTTTAAATATCTCCAAAGAAAGGAAAGGCTATTGGGTAAGGGCAACCTAAGTCTAAAAGTTGCAGGGATAAATCATCAAACCTTTGGGCAACGATGGGTATTTGGTTGTAATTACAGACTGCTTAACTCTTGTTAAATAAATCCATTCCATCATAGCAGTATTCTTTACCTGATGGTTATATGCTCCAAAACGGCTTATGTTTAATTGCCTTTTGCACGGTATTGCAAGCACGACTAAAACTCATTGCCTGGAATATGGATAACGTACGTACCCACAACGAAACGATGTGGAAGAGCAGATGATTTCAGATGATTTTTCCCCCAGTTACCTCACTATGTAATAAGTTAATTCTGAGACATTTCAGTGTTCGTAAACAACACCAGGTGTCTCCGATTGTCTCCGATGTTATAATTTGGCCCCGTTTGTGCATGAAATTTCGTGTCGTGCGACAGAAGCAACGCTATCTGAAAGTACATTAAGTTAGACGGAAAGAGTCGCTCAAAGTTTTGTGTCTTAAGACCTCAAAAAGTTTTGATGTGTTCCATTCACATGACTTTCTTTATTTACTCTTGCACAAACTTCCCTTACAAAAGCTTATTCTTCTATCTGCTTAATGTTAATCGACATGAACATTTGTAGACTTTGTCTTATTATATATTTCCTTGTAAGGTAAAGACTGGACAAAGCAACAGGCTAAAGCATTTCTCAAAATGAAGGCCATACTGATCATTGCACAACAATTTTTTAACAGAAGCACTGAAAATTCGTTTAAAGAAATAGATAATTGATTCTTCTGAAATAAGTTACAAGAACAAAAATTTCTGATGTGTTGCACTCACATGACTATCTCTACTCCTGTATAACCATTCTTACAACATCTATCTTCATGGTGTTAGTTGAGATAAACATTTGCATAAATTATTGCTTATTGCTTATTTCCTTGTAGGTGTAAGGGAAATATGGGAATACAGTAGGCTTTCAGCGATAGTCAAATCTTTTAAAGCTTAAGATTCCGTTCTTTTTGTACGACTAAAATATAAAAAAATGAATAAAGATCTTCCATTTGACGAAAGTTTAAGTATTCCAAAACTAACGCAAATAACAGTATCTCCGAAATGGTTCACTCAAAAAAAAAAAAAAAAAAAAAAAAAAAAAAAATTGTACATAAATTGTGTGTTTTAACGAGAGCTACATTTTTGTACAGTAAGATTTGGTCTATCTCTTACAGTTTACCAGTAATACAAAGGTCGTCAAGAGTAAACAGGACAATGTGGGCTATACTCTAAAATTCAAAATATACATTTAATTTACCCTGAAAATATATTATATGATAATATATTGAAATATATTAAACTTAAATATCAAATTTAGTTTTAACCGACTTTTCTTTTTTGAGTTACGCTGTTCACAGAGACACACACACACACACACACACACACACACACACACACACACACAAACACATACACGCGCGCGTGGAACTTTTTCTAAAAATGCTTTCTTGGGTTCAGGGAGCCTCAAAACATGAAATCTCGACGTCGATTTTTTGGGTGGAATACAATACTTCCTCTACCTACTATTACCTAATTACCTGAAAAATGTGACAATGTTCGTTTGCCCATCCACTGGGGCTAAAGTATGGATCATTTCCGGTCTCCACAGACAACGTGGTACCAGTTTGCAGAGTTGAAGCACTGAACCCTGTTCGCCTCTTCCTTGTAACATGGTTGCCATTCCTTGTACATATCCTCTTTCTCATGGGCAATCCGGACAATCTCTGCTCCTGCTTTTGCTTTTCAGTGCGGGAAAGGTTCCTAGCTTTTGGATCATTTGTAAACTTTGAGCTTGTTGCAAAATTAAATTTACTGGATTTCCTTATGCTTCCTGGTTTACTTTTAATATCCAGGGAAGTTTTTGGAGGAGGACTTAGTTGTTCTAAGCTTTCTGTAGCTGCAGAAGCTTGATTCTGACCTTCCTGTATTGTTGTGTTCGCATTATTTGGGATTGCCTCCTGAAAATTCTCCAACGCAGCTTGATTCTGAGATTTCAGAGTATAATTTTCAATACAAGGTTCTCTAGCTTTATATGAAAATAAATATGTAACTTCAATAGCTTCTTCTTCTTTCCCTATTTACCCTCCCTTTATGTAGGACTTACAATGATGCAAATCTTTTTGGATATGTTTTACATCTATAAATGTTTTGGAAATTGTACTGAATTGTAGGATAAATGTATTCCTGATATCACCATGTGTGTATGTAGAACATAATATTACGTCTTCGTTTTCCATAAAAACCTTTTATGCAACGGACGGAATCTAATAGTTCAAGTAACTAAATAACAAATGTTTCTTAAATGTTTCGTTTCTGTGGCTGGATTACAGGTTCCTTTGAGAGAATCACAGATGCCTCCCACAATAGGTTCACGGAAATCTAACGTATGCAACGATTCTCAATATACACTGCCACCAATATTGGTTAGAAAATTACACTAAATTTTCTTAAGAAGTGTCCGTCTGCTCCATGTCAGTTTACCCCATCCTTACGCTACATAAAACGGATCAGTAGGCTTTACGCGATTCTTAAATATGTTTTAAGGGCGTCCCTATGTTAAGTCATTTTATTTGTATGACCAGGAGAGAAAAAAGAAATAGACTTCCTGTTTGAGAAAATTATGAGCTATTTAAAATGCAAACCAATAACAAAGAATATCTTGAAGGTGGTTAGGGAAACAAATAGAATATAGTTTAAATTAATTATAGGTTTCAACCAGACCTAAGTTTTTTATATTACCGTTTGTCTACATCTTACTCTCAGAATGAGTGAGACTTCAGGTCCTTTTCCCACAAAATTTAAGGTAGTTATACATTTAATTTGTCTTTAAAACTACGGCATTTTAATTACAATTGACACTGTTTAGAAAATCAAACATTTCGAAAAATATTCCATGTTGTTGGGAAGATTAACTTAAAAATCTTCTTGTAGCTTTTAGATGTTGTCTCCATCCTTCCATGTTTATGAAATCCATTTCAATGTTCCCACTCTGCAACACACTTATCCCATATTTTCTGACTTCAACCATTTGTAACTTTGCAAACCAAATTAATTGAATTAATCATTCCTATGTGTGTGAATTATTGACACTCAAATAGATACAACTAAAGAACCTTTACAAACAGTTTAAGGTAACCAAAAAAAAAAAAAAAAAAAAAAAAAAAGAACATTGTTATATTCAACACCCCTCTTACATAAATCCTCCTTCGCTGAATCTTTCCGCAAGGAATGGTTCCCCACTTCTTAGAAAACCTTGCGCCACGTTATCACAAGTAAACTGTGCATGCCATAGACAAAAGATTCCACTTACTTCGAAATGCACCTTATTATAGGAGTATTCTATAGTGCTTTCGTTTCAGCGCTTCTTACACATAGACCATTGGCTTATTATTATTATTATTATTATTATTATTATTATTATTATTATTATTATTATTATTATTATTATTATTATTATTATTATTATTATTATTATTATTATTATTATTATTATTATTATTATTATTATTATTATTATTATTATTATTATTATTATTATTATTATTATTATTATTATTATTATTATTATTATTATTATTATTATTATTATTATTATTATTATTATTATTATTATTATTATTATTATTATTATTATTATTATTATTATTATTATTATTATTATTATTATTATTATTATTATTATTATTATTATTATTATTATTATTATTATTATTATTATTATTATTATTATTATTATTATTATTATTATTATTATTATTATTATTATTATTATTATTATTATTATTATTATTATTATTATTATTATTATTATTATTATTATTATTATTATTATTATTATTATTATTATTATTATTATTATTATTATTATTATTATTATTATTATTATTATTATTATTATTATTATTATTATTATTATTATTATTATTATTATTATTATTATTATTATTATTATTATTATTACTATTATTATTATTACTATTATTATTAATATATTATAATAATTACTATAATGATTATTTTATATATTGAGGGGTAAGATTGAAACCTAACTGAAAATAGCATTGGTTCTTTGGCATACTCAAACGCTTTCTATGCACTTGAACCTGTTAAAGTTTTGGAGCTCTGTGGTGATTAAGGAAAGCTTAAGCCCTCCTCTATAAAGCAGGGATAACGTACGCCGTATTCATTTTGAGCATTACTTCATTCATTCACCACCCGAAGTTATCTAGGCAGTTAGAGAACGTCAAATTAAAATAAATACATGAAAGCTTAGATAACTGTGGAATTACAAGATGTGTAATGCCTGAACAAAGGTAGTCCCTGATGAGATATTTTTATGGTCATATCATTTTTTCCAAGCAAGAAATAAAATAAAAACTAGGTTTAGTAACATCAGTAGAAATTTCATTATATTTTGTTTATAAATGCCTATATGATATACTTTGCTCAAAGAAAAATGAGTATACTTCCAATTTCTGTAGATAAGTTTTCAGTGGTGTATTGCAAGAAGGAATATCGAGTACTGTTGTTCTGTTTGATGGCGTTTCAGTTTTATGAATTTGGTTATGATTATTATGTTACTATCGAATATTACGTTTTTAAAGAGAAATATTTTTATTGAACTTGCAAAATATCTTCCAAGAGCGAAACGAGAGGTAGGGTGAGCTAGGAATGAGGTACACGCTCCAGAAAACTATATATGTACAAAGTTTTTGGGACACCATTGAATAAAACTGTCAACAATATATTCTTTATCGTTTTCTGAATAAGTATATTACAGAAGTTAGCGCAAACTACATATTTAAGGAATATAACGCTGCTGAAGAATAAGAAGAAACTGGATCGAGGTTAAGAGCTTATTTAGTACTGATCTGTTTTCGATAACCAATATCCTGAAGGTTCGTTGCGTCATTTTCTATGGTAGAACTTGTCGACATTATGGGCAACTCGGAGAAGGAAAGCGAAAAGCGTTCAAATAACTCTGCTTTATTATACAGCGATGGAAGATTTGATGCTAAAGTACTCTTTGCATGCATGAAACCGAGTTTATGAGAGAATCTGGGAAGAAAAGAAAGTTGTTTTCGGTTAACAACTACAATTTCAATAATATAACGGAATAGGTCAACAGTGCACTTCAGTGTCTAACAAAGGAAATACCACTTGTAGAAGGACACAACCACATCTTACACACAGGCTGCAATCATGTTTAATTGTCTGCTCACAGAACAAATGACTGCATCTTTATATTTTTCTCTAACAGGTAGAGAAGCTGTTGCATTTCACTAAAAATTAATTATTGAGATTTTAACCGAAAATACACATTTTGAGACTCCCTGAATAAAAAAATGCATTCTTAGAAAAATATCCGTCTCTCTCTCTCTCTCCCCCTGTGTGCATTTGTGTGTGTGTGTGTGTGTGTGTGTGTGTGTGTGTGTGTGTGTGTGTGTGTGTGTGTGTGTGTGTGTGTGTGTGTGTGTGTGTAAACAGCTTGTAACTATTGTAAAACGAATAGTCTGTTGAATATCAAACTTGGTATTTTAGTTCATCGTCCTCCATGATTTGGCGCGATTTCCAAGAAAATCCCCCACCCCAAGCTATATTTTATATGGAAAAAGGTTTGAAAGCTTTTATTTTCTCAAAATTAATCTAACGGTCTTGCTTTAAAATGCCATGTATTTCGCATAATGGATAAATCTTAAGAGATGGACACAAGTTACCATACAAAAAATGTACATATCGTTAAAGCACGCAATTTAAGTCAATTACATTTTTCTGGAGTTAACCATTTTGGAGTTATTTCTTGTTATTGTTGGAATTTTCCATTACTTATACTTTCAGCTCTTTCCAGATGTTAAATAATTTGTAACTTTAGATTTATCTCTTCATCAACCAACAACCTGTTCTTCTATCTTAATAATGCTTGCTAACCCACATGAACTTTCATTACATGTTCACACCTTTCGCTGAAGGTACCTGTAAGTAGAATGCACTAGGCCCAACCGAGTCACATTGTTAAATGACATGACTATATGATGGCTATGAAATTCCATGCTCTTTGCCTGCCACGAAGGAAAAAGAAAAACCAAAACAAGAATAGTGACTTTGCACCAATTCAGACCAATTACAAAGAGCATCTCGGACACGGCTAATGCAACAAGCAATTTTACTTGACATTAACTGTGTACTTTAATTAGGCGTACGTTTTTTTATCTGGTAAAGGCTTGTCTATCTCTTACTGTTTATGCAAAATTTGATCAGAATCAAGAGGATTTCACAGGTCATTCGAAGAACATTCAACATATATTTTACTTCATATACAAATATCTGAAACTTGCAGTACTTTAATCAAAACCGTTGAAGATATTGAAGAAATAAAAAAGAACGAAAAACAGCACAGCTAAAGAGCTGTCTTGAATCCAAGATTTTTACTTAAAATTTCTTCATGTTGCATTCTTGAAAGATGCCGAAATCCCAAGTTTGATATTTAACCGACTTTTCGTTTTTAATTTATGCTGTTAACAAAATCTCTCTCTCTCTCTCTCTCTCTCTCTCTCTCTCTCTCTCTCTCACGCACACACAATATACACACCTGCCCGTGCGCGCACTCACATAACCTTACCTTTCTTTTAAATTTGTTGTTATAATTGAGACGACGTGGAAACTATTTCTTGTGAAATTTCCACGTCGAACTTTTGGATGGATTGCAATATTTCCTGTACTTACTATAGATAAGTAGTAGGGAGGAGATGATGTGCGATACAAAGACGGGTTATATAATATGTTTAGAGGCAAAAATGAAAGATGCAGAATAGAGGAGGCTTATTTGAAATAAACAACTTTACTTTGAGCATATAACACAGGCTGATTGATCGGTATATCTTTGGAAAAGCAACTATATTCTTAACTGTTTCATTTGCATAGCTTCCTTTAACTTCCTTGGTCATATCGGGGACTTGACTTGAGAAACAAGTGATGGCCGCTGAGCTGTAGTATTTAACTTATACCATTTTTGAAATTAAACACACTCATATGTACTTCCAGACTCTGTGGGTGGGAAATAAGGAATTATTCTGGTTAAAGGAAAAGTTCCAACCCCATCCGAGAATGAATCCCGGTCCTCTCGGTCAACAAGCTAGAATGCCGATCATTCGACCGCAAAGGCAGTCGGTGACAGCTTTTTTTGTCAATTTTCCTAAGGTCGTTATTATTTTAAATTACCCATTTCATTCTAAAATCTATTTCCCCTTCCTCATTTTTCCCTTATGTTTCATGGTCATTTTCTAATAATTTCCTGCACCCCACTGATTCACTTTCTTTTTATCTCATCACTTTCACTTCCTTTCCTCACTTAACTTTCATTTTTTATAAAACCTACTTGATTTTATCCCTAAATCCTCCCTTCCTCCCTCCCTGGCTGCAGTTAACTTAATAACTTGTTCTTTCTTGTCACACGGCGCGGGACCTTCTTTAGTATCTGATACCCATTTTCTCGAGATACTGTCTTTCCACATATGTGCTTGTCTTTTCCATTCGCCTTTCTTCCAAACCATTCTACACCCATACGTAATGTGTGTTTCTCTATCCTCGCCCCATTCCAGCTGGTCATACACCATATCTTCTTCCCTTTTGCTATTTGAGTAATTTGCACCACCTTCGCCTTCAAGGCCACTCACTGTTTCCTCGTAGTTTGCTAACTTCTGCTTTTGCTCACCGCCATCTTCCTTCTCTGTCGAATTGCCGTGACTAATCATGGCTTTTTTTCTTCACTTTTTTCTGTCATCTTGTCACCTGCTACTTTCACCTCTTTTTTTCTCTCTCGCACCTGTCTTTGAGGTAATAACCTGTATTTCCCATCTCGGAGATTCTTATGAATGCGATATAGCTAATTACCTAATTGTCTATTTCCTGACTCATCGCTTCTTGGATTTCTTCTAAGGTGTCCGTTAGTTCGTTCTTTTCCTCTGCAATTTGCCCATCTGTCCATAATTTTAAATCTCGGATGTATCCCTTTTCACCTCCAATTTTTCCTCTTCTTCTCTCATCTACTTTCTTGATTTGCTTCTTTGATCATGTGATAGGTCTTTGTTTATACAGACATTTGTTCCGCTTCAGTATGTTGTAAGTCGTGTATGTACTTGTAAATTTTTCTACGGCGCTTCTTCTTCCATTTCTTCTTCCAAATCGAAATGCTTCATATATTTCATTGTTACTTATGGTCATTTGTAGCTTCTTCTCCAGAACTTCCTCTTGCTCTTTCTACTATTCCAGCAATCACAAGTTATATTTCCTACTTCTGTCCTCCCACTTTTCCATTCTTCTTCACTATTTTGTAATTCCTCCCTTACCACCCCTATACATTTAAGTGTTTCCTCTTCCTTATCGAGTACTTCCCTTCTTTTATTTCCCCTTGTTCTCTCTTCCATTGGCAGTAGTTTTCCTATTTCGCCCAGCCCATCTATCGTTACGTATGTAGTATCTTTGCCTACCATGTCCTTTGCGTCTTATTTCCTGTTACTCACGGGAGCGTTCTCGATAGATGTCTGACTCTCTCGCTGCTTGCTTAGTTCCCCATATTTCAGGTGATCTTGCGGCGGTTACCTTGAACGCATTAGTCAGTGTGTGCTCAATGGATGTATGGTGCTCAATGGTTTGTTTCTATTGATTTAATGAAGTTGTTTAATGGCACGATCAGTTTCTTCCGCAAACATACAAGTAGACACTATGATACCATACTCATGACCTGTACCACCTTGTTAACTAAATAGATGATCTTTATTGTGTATTCGCCTTGCTCGACAAGGCTATTTTGTTTACACTTTTATTCTAGCAATGACTTTGGTTCGTGGTGCGATTGCCAGATGACCCGTAAAGAGGGGATTGTTCCCCTTTTTATAGAAATGCTCCGTTGTTCCAGAAAATAGTCTTGGGTCACCTATTTGCTCTATATTTAGCTAAAGAAATAACGAAATCAAATTTCAGAATTGTTTTATACAAGGAATTAATAACAAGTTACCTATAAATAACCTAATTTGATACCAATTTCCGTTCAATTCCCATATGTAAACTCCAAAGACTTTTGGTAAAAAGGGCGTACAAAGCCTTCGGCGGATTTTGTATCGTTTTCTGGTGTCCTTTGAGGCGTGAGCTTTACCGCTAACCTGGCGCGCATCAAGTATTTTCTTTAGATTTTAATCCCTTCAAAAGCGTGTCCTGTAATAGCCGATAAGGTATGGCTACCAATCATAATAAGAGGTCAGTATGACAAACTGAATGCAGTCAATCTACCTCTTTCTCTCTTAGCCAACTTCATCTAGAGCGTAAACATATATTTTTGTTTCTAGGCTATTTTGTAGCTTTTGTTGTAGTTACTGGCGTAACTATTCACCAGGAGTGGTATAACCATGTACCGTGGCCTAAAACAACCAATGAAATGGCCGTGGTTTTGTACATCAATAAATGATGTGACAGAGGCGAGGTGCATTCAGAGTTTCTTTGGCGCACTTTGTATCACTGCTTCAACCGCCACTGGAAAAATAAAATAATATCAACAATATAGCACAATTAAACGATAGATGCGTTGGCAAATTACTTATTGGTTGTGGAAGACAAAGGGATTTCCGATTGGAAAAATATTCTGGTTCTAATACTGCTCTATTACTTGGTTCTTTTCTTGGTCAGCGGAATCAGTTTGGGATGAACTGTACCTTTTAGGACTTAGGTTGTGTTTCGTTAGGTTGTGGAATTTTATTTTAAAAAGTCACAGGGGAGATGAAGTCTTGTGTAAATTGTGTCGTTGTACATTGTGATTTTTTGCTACATCGTCCACTGTGGGAAAGTGGGCATTACCCAGCACTTTGAAACACAGTCTTCAAAGTCCCATTTTATTCTAAAACTGTAAGAAACTCTTTATTTCAAAAAGCTGATGTGCGCACTAACATGGCTTTCTTTACTCTTTTAAAATTACTCTTAAGTACGCTTATTCTTGTATCTACTTCATCTTAATTGAGAGAAGCTTTTGTAAAATATTGCTCTGCCATATCTCCCTAGAGGTGTAATGGGAATTGGAGGATAGAGTAGGCTTAAGCTATAGTCAAATATGGTAAAAGCTGGTTACTATGTGATGACTTCTTCATTCAATTCTCTTTGCATGCCCAGGACATTAAAAAAAAAAAGAATGACTTCATATTTGAGAAAATTATAGGTATTTATAGGTATATATAGGTATTTAATATATAGTATATTAATATATAATATATATAATATATTAATATATAATATATAATATAATTTAATATATAATATATAGGTATTTTCATATTTGAAAATTCAAACTCGTAACAAGGATCTTAGAACTGTATATTTCCACAAATATATTTATTAGGTATAAGGAGTGTAGCGGAAGTTAACCTTCCATTGTGGACGCCAATTTGTAGCCGATGACCTCACGTTGGTAGCCAATTTGAGGTGTATAGTGAGTGAGTGAGTGGTTAGGGTTTAAGGGCCCGTCGACAGCTAGGTCATTAGAGCCCCTGAGGTGTATATGATGTTAATTGTGCCGCTGATGGAAAGAGAGTCTACTGGATGCTTTGAAATGTTGTTGGCGCTATTACCTTGGCTTAATTTGGTAGAGCATGGATTTGAAGTTCTCAGGGTACTTTGTGGGTATTAAAGGAATATCCCAAACTTCGTTTTCAAATATTTATTTGATGCATTCCTTATTTTCAGCATCGAGAGGAGCCGACCATGATGACCTTCCAAAAACCCTTCTCACCGCTTTTCATTGTACTGCTGCAACGGTCTCTCATAGTGTACTGCTGTTACCATACTCATGCGCCACCTAGGTTTTAAACATTCAACCGTTGATCACGTGAAACCATCATGTTAACCTCGCGGTCCACACGTGATCCTTGTTCACGTACACTGAATTTCTGTTTCAGGAGAGTTGAAAAGCCCATTACTGACAATCTTAAATTTTGTTAATTGGCTTCCCGGTATTTCAAAAACCACTGTAGCAGTGGGCATGGATCGTTTACTGGATATTACATGTTATGTTCTTAGTGTACGTATTGAAATAATTTCATTCCAGTCACTTGTTTGGGAAATACAGTTTGTTAACTATAGGATTAAAGTTTTATACAATTTTTGTACTTTCTACGACATAAACAAAACAAAAGCAAAAAATCCTCGAGCAGGCTGTGCGGTGTTTTGCCTCTCATCATCCTCGGCGCTCGTTGCCATCTGCAGCTATAATAGAAAGGCGCGGATGAAACTATACTGCATTTTTAAAACTACTTTTTAAGGCCTATTTTACAAGCTTTATGAAAGGAGATGCTGAAACTGGCCACCGTCATTATCCATACATTTTGGCACCTCTGCAGGAAACTATCCATCACTCGCCATAGTTCACGTTGGCAATTTTCTGGCGGATACTTTGTTTTAATTCTTCCAGGACGTGTGGGTTTGTCGTGCATACTTTATGTTACCCCAGAGATAGAAATTGCAAGGGCTTAGCTCGGAGGACCGAAGGGGCCACAAATGTCCACTAATAATTCTGTCCTAAAACACACTTTCAATTGTTCTCATCGAAAGATTGGCCGTATGAGCTGTTGCAGTCTTGTTGAAAAAGGCAAAATCACGCTTCCGGTTTATTAATTGTCTAAAAATGAAGGCAAAATTGTACTCACGTATATACGGGCGTCAACTATTGACTCGAAAACAAGTTGGGCCGACAATTCTTTCCGCTAATGCGTACCATACATCAATTTTTTTCGTCATGAAGAGGTACTTAGCGAACAACATTAGGTTTCTCAGAGCTCCAATAACGATTATTTTCTGCACTCACATATCCATGAAGGTGGAACCAAGCCTCGTCCGTGAAAAATATTAAACTTAGGTCTATTTCGCCAATGTATACGTTATTGAGAGTCTACCCACAAAATGTGCGCCTAGTTACAGGATCACCTGGTTAAACAGCATGTGAAACAGTTATTTTATATGCTTTTAACTTCATCAATTTAGTAGCAGTTCACAAAGAGCCATAAGAAACGTCTATCTGTTGTGAAAGGCGCCTAAGTGTTTTTTGGAGGGAATTCTCCAATGACCCATGTCGTCTAATGTTTCTTCGATAAGAACCGTACGCCGTCTTTTAGATTTATTTAACCTCAACACTTCCTGTGGCCTGAAGTTTATTGTATAGTTCATGGATTTTGTACGGTCTGCAACTTTTACACCTGGAAATCTTCCTGCAAATCGTATCTTTACTTGGCGAACTGACTGAGTTAACACAGGAATCATAAATAAATACACGCTGTGCAGTAGAAAACAAATGCTGAGCCATAATACACTTTGCGACTAAGCACAGGACAAAATAATAAGTCACTCGTAATAACGGAACCACATCATATCATCAATACTGCAAGCTGGGTAAAACTGCGTCAAAAGCATGACCTTGTTTACAGCAGCAGCGTGTTATGTTTCTACAAGCCCGGTAGAGAAACAGAGGTTCCATATTACCTAATAATCTTTGAAGCACTTAGAGGTGTTTCACAACAAACTGTGGGATTTTTGGTGGACGAAGTGGCGCTGGGGCGGATTTTCTCCGGCTTCTCCGGTTTCCCCCGCCATCTCATCTCATTCTAATGGTGCTCCATCTTCATGTATCATCAGTGTCACCGCCTGCGGTGCTGTAGTAGTAAAAGTGGGTGTTAAATACTACAAAACAACCAAACACGACATACTGACAAGTTGTGCTCTGTTTCCTTGTCTGTAACCTCACAAGCCACATGTTCAGCATAATTCTTGTCTCTTTTCAAATATTTATTACCACGAAATCCACGTTTCTTGAAAACACGCACCTTGGAGTCACACTTCACGCTTTTAGAGATAGTGGATCTGACCATTCTTCACTTTTACTCAAAAAAGTTTAGGACTTTACGTACATGTGTTAATATCATGAAAAGCTGTCCTAATTACAGCGCTACAAATAGAAACAACATACTTATCTGTTTGTAATACGCAAAGCAAAACTTTACAAATATAAAAATTATCCACTTTATTTGATCTTGAAGTAAAACCTTTAACATTTCAAGCATGTGCAGACAACATTCAAATAACTTGCCTCTCATGCGACCTTTCAACTGATTTACAAACCATTCTATTAGGAAAATTCCACATTTTAAGATGAAAGTTACAGAAAGTAAAGAAAAAAGTGGTTGCATTCTAACTCCCCATAAATACAGAGCTTTAATGAGAGTTACTCTTTTGTGTTTTAAGATTTTGTTTTATTTTTTACAGTCTACCAGTTGTACAAAATTCATTTAGATTGAAAAGGACTTCAAGAGGTTGTTCGCAGAGAATTAAGATATGCATTGCATTTGTCATAACAATATCTGAAACATGTGGAACGTTGATAAAAATCATTAACACATTTTTTGATAACATGAAATACTTAAATACCAAATTTAATGTTTCACTAATTTTTCGCTTATGAGATCTTCACAGCGGCAGGCGCGCGCCGCACACACACACACACACACACACACACACACACACACACACACACACACACACACACACACACACACAGACACAAGCACACACACACGTATCCTTGAATCCTTATTTCAAAAATTCATTTTTCTATTCAGGAGACTTCAAAGCATATATTTCCAGTGAAACATCGCCATCGAATTTTTTGGTGGATGCAATGCTTCCCTTACTATACCCATACGCAGTAGAGAAGGTGCCCGCCTCGGTAGCGTGATGGTTAGTGTGTCTGCCTCACGTTCAAGAGGTCGCGAGTTCGAATCTCGCTTAGGGTAAGTTATCCGGGTAAGGTTTTTTTCCGAGGTTTTCCCTACCCTGAGAAGACGAATGTCGGACAACTTTAAGCTCCATGGACCTCGGGCTCATTTGAGCATCATTTCACCCATTTCATTCATTCGTCCGATATGACACAATGTTGGAGGACGTTAATTTAAAAAAAAAAAAAAAAAAAAAAATAAAAAGTAGAGAAGGCATAAAGATAAATGATGACTATAGTTACGATCTGAACGTCCGTTTTGTATTTTAACAAGTCTAGCATCTGTAGTTCCTTGTATTAAAATATGCCCAAACTAGTACTGTAGGTATATCCAATATGTTATTTAATGGTGACATGTGACCAGAGTGAAGCCCCGAACACTCCAATGCAAGCCACACACACACACACACACACACACACACACACACACACACACACACACACACACACACACACACACACACAACCGCCCGAGCAATCTCGCTGATTATCTCTCGTAAATTTATCTCATTCTGCTTGGTTATTTATTTCTATGCTTTATGCATTAATGAATCGAAGATATTAACACCGTAATTCAGGCGTATATTGCAACCTGGTTTGATGATGTGAGTTATTGTGTAAATAACCGAATATATCACAATTAGTAATCAAATATCAAAATAAACATAAAAGCCATGGATATTCGAAGCTGTGATCCCCGTTTTCACGCGCCACTGCATTTACTATTGTGGTTTGTTATCCTGCCGGATACGAAATCAGAAACGGCCCGAAAGAGGATTATTTAGCTCAAATTGAACAACCATTTATATGCACATCAACAGTCAAGAGTATCATGTAGATTTTATGACTTCTTTGATTAACAATACTTTTAAATAAACTGGAATCTACACGGAGTTCCGAGAAACCATAAACATTGCGTGACCAGCCAACCGGATCATTTGAAACGTAGTTCAAAGCAATAAATTGAACGTTTCTGTGACTGTCTGCAAAGTACACAAAACAGGTACAAAATAACAGCCGAAGGGCTAGCAGCAGTGGTAGGTGACAACGGTTTTATTGAAGGGATACAGATATAAAACATGTTTATTTTTAATATAGCCTGAGGTTTAGTTTGTTTTTGTCAATGGTAGGCAAAATTGCGGCCAGTGAGAGTGTATTAAGAGGTAGTTTTTATTTCTTTACTAGCTGAAATACCTGGCGTTGCCCGCGGTTTAACGATTTATCCCTACAACTTGTAGGCTTATGTTCCACTTGCCCAATAGCTTTGTGTTTCCTTGGAGACATTTAAAACAGTATTACTTAATACGCTTAAACAAAGGTGTAAACACTTAGGGCACTATAGAGAACAAAAAATAAACAAAATAAGTAAAAACACAGAACACAGGGAGGACACTATGCAAAAGCACTGGTATACAGTTACGAATACAACAGAGAAAAGCGCGTAGAGCAAGTCATGTGAATGTAATAAATTGCCGTTCTATTTCAATAACAGAACATTGCATGTACTCTTTGTGGAAGAGAGAGCAGAGAAGAAAATATAAATGTGTTTCATAAAAGAAAACTAAGAAGAGTAAACAGTGTGAAGGTAACATGTTGCAATTCTATTTCAGACATATACATATATAAAATTCTATGCATTTTTTGTAGAAGAGCAAGTGGAGAGGGACATGTGAATGTGTTATGCAAAAGAAAAAGGAGTAGAGAAAACCATGTGAATGTAATAGGTTGCATAGTAAAATCGAGAACATGAAAAATATACATGTAGATACCGAATTTCGTGGTGATCGGTGAAGCGGTATAGGAGCGCATAGAGTACATTTTTTTTTTTTTTTTTAAGGTGGAGGGGAAAAGTCTTGTTACGAGACCCCATGGTACTGTGGGAGTCGCCATTGAAGATGGCCATTCCCACTAAAAAACCCCATCCACCGGATTAGGAAGGTGAAAGCCTGCTGCGGTACCGCCTGTAGCACCCGCGCATTCAGTGGTGAAGATATAGCTGGTTCGCATAGCGTAACCAGACGGAGAAGGTTAGGAGCTTGGAGACGAGCTTGACCGAAGCCCAGCTTGCCCCCAGCGGAGTCATGGATGGTTTAGTAGGAGTCATTTGTGATTGCTGTCAGGAATCAGGGTGCTATGTTGCTTGGCGTGTATACGCTGCGTCTGTTCGTGCGCCTCAGAAGTCTGGGAGCGTGTCGACACCCTGCATGCTGGATCCCTGAAACAATCTAAATATACATGTACATACACTAAGAACATAGGAAGTGCGTACAATTAGTCTCTTAGGTTAGTGAAAATTTGTGCGCTAGTGGCGTCGTCAGTCTAGAGTAAATTATAATTGTTACGTTCCGCCGTATGGCGTCGTCTGCAATTCATAATTAAGGTTGTTGATAAACCATCCGGCATCGTCAATTGGGTGAGTGCATGTCCGTTGTATCGCCTGTTCGTCTGGAGTGCACACTTGGCGGGCAGTCTGCCTGAAATGCAGGTGCGAGCCAGTGCCACTCCCGAGGGGGCCCTCATCCCCCTGGGTCCGCCTTATAAATAAGGACTTGAGGGTTATCTGAAGAGACAGTGTAGCTATGAATATGTGTGTGTGTGTGTGAGAGAGAGAGAGAGAGAGAGAGTGAGAGAGTTCACATGTGGATAACATCGGGGTAATTAACTAGGTTGGCCAGATATTGTTGCATGTCAACATCTGGCTCCCCGAGACCAATAGTTCTCTGGAATAGAGACAGTGGTCTTGCATGTTTGTCGTGCGTTATATCATAATTTCCTAGGTTTTGAATTAGGTCGTTGTGGTTTTTGTTTTTCTTATCAAGTAAGTTACAGGTGAGCCTTTTTATGAACTGTTCAATGGAATGTACTATTAGCTCCTCGTGTAATTGGAGCGTTGGAGCTACTTCGGGTAGTCTCGCGATTATTCGGAGTACTCTATTCTGCATCGTTTGCGGTCTCTTTATGTGTTTTCGCTGCATGTCCCCATACGGGTGCAGCGTATGTTAGGATGGGCCGGATTAGTGTTTTATAAAGTGTAGTGCCCATCTCTAACTTTAGAGTACTGTTTGTGTTGATTATTGGGTATAGCTTATTGAGTTGTGTATTTGCTTTGGCTCTTACGGTGTCTACGTGCTGTTTCCACGTAAGGCCCTGGTCCATTGTTACACCTAAGTAGGTGATGGTTTTGCTGTTCCATTGGATTGGCTCTTGTCCAAGCGTCAGTGGCTGAAGGCCGTGTTTACCATGACGGTGCTTAATTCGCTTGGTGAATACAATTGCCTAGCTTTTTCTGGTATTTACCTTAATGCGCCATTTCGTGAGCCATGGCTCTAAATCATTTAGAGCATTTTGTAGCCTGGTGCGTATAATCCTCGGCATGGTTGATTGTGTGACAAGCGCTGTGTCATCCGCATATAGATATCAGAGAGTACAAACGTACGAACATTCCTTTATACCAGGTGGCCCATCTCATCCGGTATTGAGGTAAGTAGATAACCCTTCGTGCTTTAAAGAGCTGCAGAACACCACGGCGCGATTCTTATAAAGCGGGCACCAGTGGCGCGGGGTGAACTTCGTTCTCCTTGAAATAGAAGAACAACGATGTGAGGTAGTTCATAAGGGTTGAGCTATCGTATGTAGCGTGTGATAATAGACAACAGTTGCTAATTGAGATAAAAAATATATTATTTTTAAGTGGGTCAGTGTGAGGGCTGAAATTCCATTTTCTTTGCATGCCAAAGAGAGGGGGAAAAACCCCTGATGCGTTGCACTTACATGACCTCCTGTACCCACACTGCTCCAAAATGTTCACATACAAGCTTATTAGTACATCTTTGTTCTTTTTCTTTACCTGATTACCTCCACCCGCATGTAGACTTACACCCCTAGGACTTACAAGCCAATGCCTAGGGTCAGACGCCTGTCGGGGAGCACAGCAACCTATGGACCGGACAGAGTGAAGACCTGGAAGCGGGTGATCAGCCAAGCACCAGGTATGATAGTAAGGAAGAGGATGATATGAAACGTAGGCGAAATCGATGACTGGAAAGGTGATGGAGCAATTGGTGCAATGAGTGACGGGGAAAACTGGAGAACCCACAGAAAACCCGCCCGACGCCGCTTCGTCCACCACGAATACCACATGCGGGTCCCTGGGATCGAACCCGGGTCGCCTAGGCAGTAGGCAAACGCTTTATTAGTACACCTACTTCTTGTTAATCCAGATAAACCTTGACGCGAGTGCCAGAAAGGGAGTCACACTCCACATTATGGGCGGTCATCTCTGAAGGTGTATTTCATCGGGTGAGAATGTTGCTCTAGGCAGTGTAGACCTCTGACGAGGGAACGTCTCAGGGATGTTCTTCTCTTTGGAGAGGAAAGGGGAGATTCTAGCAAATGGCAGTTGACGATGATGTCATAAATATATCTACTATCTACAGAGGGGTCCAAAAGCATCCGAACTGCTGCGCGGTGTTTTTCCACTGCGCACACGGAAACACGATAACGCAGCATGTGTACACAAGGTCATGCGCTGTATTATGGTTCAGCATTTGTTTTCTATTGCACAACGTGTATTTTTTTTTCTGATTCATATGTGTTAACTCAGCTCGCCAAGTGAAAGTGCGATTTGCAGAAGGATTTCCAGGTGTAAAAGTTACAGGCCGTGCAGCAATCCATGAACTTCACAATACATTTTAGGACACAGGAAGTGTTCAGGCTCAGTAATCTACAGCGAGTGATGGATAGTATCCTAAGGTGGTGCCAAAATTTATGGACAACGACGGTGACCAGTTTCAGCATCTCTATAAATAGGATTGGTAAGTAAAGCCTTTAAAAGTAGCTTTTAAAATGTTGTGCGGTTTCATCCACGTTGTTCTATGACAGCGGCAGTCGGCGACGGGCGTCGAGAACGCGTACAGGAAAAATACAGCGCAGCCAGTTCGGAGTCTTTTGGATCAGCCGTTACATTAATTACTGTGTTCCTCTCACAAGAATGTGGTTGTAAGCAGTGTGATTGACATCAGTCACTCTCCTGTTTCTTCAGAAACATAACGACCAGAGTTTCAATATGCCAACAAGGCTTAGGTCCCTTAAAAACGTATAGTTGTGTTCAACATGCTAGGATACTAACGCTGCTCGATCCACAATATTTATCTGACCATGGGAAGAAAAAGAAGACAAAGCAACTGCGATAGACCAGTTGCAAAAGTGTATGCATTTAAAAATTCAAACCTGTAGGAAGGAATATTTTAGAAATGGTTAACCCACAAATAAATGTTATTTTTCATAAACTGCGTGCTTTAACAAGATCTGCATGTCTTAATTTGTCACATAAGTTACGTCCGTTATCATTTGCCCAAAATTAATTAGAAATAAGACTTCATAGGCTATTCCCAAATAATTAGGGAGATCCACTTCATTTGCTATGCATATGTCATATATGTAGTATTTTAATAAAAATTGTTATAGTCAATTTTGATGAAACAAAACATAACAAACCTAAACATTTCCCGTGTAAACGGCAGTTTCGGTTGGAGAGATTTTCTTGAAAATCTTGGTGTTGCATTCTTGGAAGACGCTGAACCAAGTAGCATGTTTGGTCTTTAACCAACTTCTTGTTTTTGAGTTGTACTATTCACACACACACACACACACACACACACACACACACACACACACACACATACACACACAGGTTAAGGGCGGGACAAATGGACTGACAAAGGACATTTTTTTCAGAATGAAGGCCATACTAATTATTGCAGAACCAGAAATTGCTTTAAACAGAAGCAACGAATATCCATTTAAACAAACTAAAACATAAATCTTCTTAAATAAAGTACAAGAAAAAAACAATCAATTAGTGGAAGTGTGTTACAATGTTCCTTTGCCCCACCCCCTGGGGCAAACGGACACCAACATTTTTAGTCACCGACACAGCATATAGATCACTTCTGGTCTGCACACACTTAAAATGGTACCAGTTTGCAGGATTGTGGCACTACACCCAGTTCTCCCCTTCCTTGTACGTAACACTGCCACTCTTGCAGATATTCTCTTTCTCATAAGTAAATCAGCTTTTTTGGATTTCCTTTTGATTCCCTGCTTACTTCTAATACCCATGGAAGTTGTTGGAGGAGGACTTAGCTGTTCGATGCTTTTCGGGTGTGTAGAACCGTGTGTTGCTACTTTTATGTTCCCATTATTCGGTACTGCTTCCTGAAGATTCTTCAAATTCTGAGATTCAAAAATGTAATTTTTAGCACCAGGTGCTCCATTTTCACGGAACGGAAATTTATTTCAATATATATGAATAAAATCGTTATTTAGATATGATTTCCATCTATAAACGTTTTAAAATTGTACTATATGCAGGGCGAAAAATACACTGTCCTTTAGTCCCACCCGAGCCGTATCCGTCTGCTCCGCATTGTGGTTCAAACGGAATATAACTCACAATCAGAGGACAAGCAGGCTGAAGACATTTCCTCTAGTAAGCTTCATTATCGATAAATGCATCTCTGATGTCATCAAGTCTGCATCTAAAATACTCTCTTACCTCTTCGTTTTCCGTAAAAACCTTACGTGGAAAAGATGGAATCTTACAGTTCAAGTAAATGAAATATGTTTCTTACTTGTTTCGTTTGTGTTGCTGGATTGTATGTTGGCTTTTTGATAATCACAGATGCCCTCCACAATATGTTGACACAACTCTAACGTACGCACGGATTCGCAATACAGTAATACCAACATTGGTAAGAATTCCTTAGCAAGTGTCCGTCTGCCCCCATGTCGGCTTGCTTCATCCTTGCCTGTATATTCGTCCATGCAAAGCTTATTTTATTAAGGGAGTTTCAAAACGATATTTGTATCGAATTGTAGAGTAGAATGCCCAAAAATGTGATATTCACTGGAAATACTTGTTTTAAGGCCACTGGATCAAAAAAGGCGTGTCTATAATAGGCCGTGCGCGCCGGTTTGTGTGTCTGTGAACAGAATAACTCAAAACAAAATGCCCGATATTCAGCTTCTTAGAGGTTGCG
Organism: Tenodera sinensis; assembly: GCA_030765045.1. Taxonomy (NCBI): domain Eukaryota; kingdom Metazoa; phylum Arthropoda; class Insecta; order Mantodea; family Mantidae; genus Tenodera; species Tenodera sinensis. Next base: position 240,021,271 of record CM060964.1, read on the forward strand.
GCAAAAAGATTTTTAACAAAATCCCTCACCCCACACTTCCCTTTAAATGGCAGACATAAAGATGATGCACCCATGTTCGGTATGAAATTTAAAGGATTCTGTTGGCTTAAATATTTTTTGTGATGGGTTAAACGCATATAGAAAGAGCATTATTATATACCTAGAAGTATTACCGAGTGAGGTGGCCCACGCGGTAACGTCTGTGGCCCGATACGGGAGGTCGAGAGCTGGATCTCCATGGCCACGCATTCTGACGAGTTTTTCCGTGGTTTTCCCATGTCACTTAGCAAATACTGGGGTGCATTCTTTCATACCAGGGTATCCTTTCCATCATTTTCCTTCATTCTCTTTCCTTATCTTTCAGGTGTGCTTTTAGGCGATTGGCGTTGGCAGTGCCGAACAGATGACACGGATGCTTGCGCATAGCAACTGGTGTTCTCCGCAGTAGGTGGCGCTTGGGCAGCCACTGTCTTTCGTTGGGGAAACGTCTGTGCTACACCGCGCCCGCAGTGTGTGGTGGCTGCTCGGCGGGGCCTGGTGCCGGGATGAAAAGATCTCATCACTTGTTAGGGACTTCCGCGCGTCTCTGTGACCTGTCTAGCTGTGACCCTGTGGTTCCCTCACTTCATGCCTGCCTGCTGAGGGTAGTAGCCACAATAGATCTGAATTGGTCGAGGTGCGCTAATTGCCTCTTCCGTGTTCACTTTGTACCCCTATACCAATTATACCTATTAGTGTTTAAATAAGGAATTTCGACGAAAAATTGTTATAAATATTCTTAAAAGTAGTAATCGCCGTAGTCGCGCAGTGTTATTTAAGCACTAGTGGGATTCCAAGTACGCAGACAGAGGTTGGTGTGCGTGAGAGAGAGAGCGGGGTGGGGAGGTGGAAGTGGAGATGGTGACTCCGTTCATCAGATTCCCCAACGATGGCTTCAAGATCAATGAGCACAGTTTCGATTTCCGCTTGGGTCAAATTACTTCATGATCAAAGGCAAATCATGCAATTTATGGTTGACCGCTGTTGAGGCTAATTTCGTGTTCATTCAACGTCCTTTTATTGTAACTCCTATACTATGACACAGTTCTTGTTGTATTCGGTGAGCAGTGATCTCTGTATGCGTGACCAATCAAACGCCCCTTGCGTGCTATAGCTCGTAGAATGGTTTTTGAACAGTCAAGTATTAAAATTAAAGCTTTGATGCGGGTCACTTATCTACCTTCAGAAGCAGTGTTATCGTATTGTGGTATCACCCTTTCAAGTATCACTGGACCGTTTATTTCATAAGTGTCAATACAGGGTGGTCAAGGTTGCGGGACCGGGGCGAGGGGGCGTTTCACACAGCATATTGCGTCAAGTAATACGAGAGATAACGTCACTTAATGTAGGTTATAGAAGAGAGGAGATTTCGGCTCGCTAACTGTCCTCTGGGTGAAGGTCACTCTTCAAAAATGAATTATTATACCTGGTGGCCCACTTCATCCGCATCGGCATAAGTAGATAAGCCATCGTATGTTAAAACATTTGCAGAACTCTATGGCACAATTTTAATCATAGAGACCGCAGTGGCGTGTTCTGCCATGAGAGGCAGTTGAACTAGCGTGTGTTGTCCGTGATAATAGACAATAACAGTATAAACAATCGAAAAAGTCTCACTTTACTGACGGAATCTTTATTTTTGCAAGGAATAAACTCACTCCTGTATATGGTACTATTGTCTAACATTACGGATTAGAGATTGTAAAGTGACATGAGAGCACGTATGTTTCATTGGCATTTGTATGTATTGAGAAGTTTCATTGTCCATGCTTATAATGAGCGCTGGCATAAGGCATATTATAAATTGGCAGCTCAATAGGTGTGTGCATTGCTAGAAGAAGTTATTGAGAATTCAATGCTACTAAAGGTGTCCTGTGCAAGATCGAAGTGCGTAGCTTAGGAAGAATTAAGTAATATTAAGTTTTGTGCTAGTAATATACATTCTATAAGATTCCCTCTTTCGTGAGTTTTCTTACAGTCCCCAAATATGTGGTGAATATTAAAGTCACCCAGGAGTAAGAAAGGATTGGGTAATTGGTTTATATTAGTTTGAAGGTCTTTGAGTTAAGCTGATAGCTGTTAAGCAAGTATACACTACATATAGAGATAGGAGTTGGTATTATTACTGTTATTACTACTGCTTCAAGGGACTTAATAATGATATTTCTTTATGAATTATGTTATCTTTAATGAAGATAACTGGCGTGGACGCTGCTTCTCTGTTCTTATAAGTGGAATATCTATGTATATTTGGTATGACCAGGTCGCTGAAGTTTGTTTCCTGCAAACAAATGAAATTTGGCAGATGATTTTTAATCAAAATATTCAAATTGTGATCGGAAACCTCGAAGGATCCATTGTAATATGGCACAAACCAATTTTATCAGATGTATTAAAAGATAAACACAAATGAAGACAAACAGCGAGCTACATAGAATTAGATGGAGTACCGAGAAATTCTGGTGTTCTGGACATGTTAATCTCTAGACCGAGCTTCTCTACAATAGGAGTGAATCGATTTTTTAATGCCTTTGTTTGTCAATGAAGGGTGAATTTTTTATGGTGTTCAATAGATTTTCCAGGTTTTCTGTATAATTGAGAGCTATGTGCATTATATCTGATATTCCTTTTGTGTTTTCTACGAAACCCAAAATGTAATTTTCTGGGCTTACTTCCATTAATGTCCTAACAGGAGAGAGCTGATCGTCAAGCGTCACTGTAGTGCCTGTTTTAGTTTTCTTATATGTATGTTGCATCTTGTTTTGTATTACATTGCTTGATTGGTCTTTGTTGCTTGCTAACGATGAGTCTAAGACAGGCATGTCAAACATCACTTCCATTTTCTTCATTGCGCTCATCTCAGCTGCCTACCTAAGGGTTGGATTGTTGAGATTTCCACATCTGATATTGTTATGCATTTCGTCATTGAGGTTTTCTTATTCTCTTCAGTTAACTGACTGCCATAATCTTGAATGCTTGGTTCTTGCGTTAGTGTCCCTTGAATTGGTACTACTTGGATTATTTTAGTATTTACATTCCTAGTGTTTTCCGAAATTTCTTAGTTATAGCAGTTTCTAAGGCCTTCCATTTTGCAAAGAAAGCAGGTTGGGGCATCTGATGAGAAGTAAATCCAGTATGTAATACCTTCAAATTCTATTGACATGAATCCAGGCAATTCATCAAAATCATCCGGCTTTACATAAACTTGTCGGCGGAAGCTCATTATATGGGTATACCCTGGTATAGATATCTCTGCTCTGAAGTAGGAAATTGCAGAGGCTGTTTCAATACCTTTATTCCAAAGATTTTCCCCAATTAAATGGTTTGGTATCACCGGGTACACATTAGATATTATAACCCTTTTATTTTTGGTTAGGAGGGGTCTGATTTTCAAGGATATGTTATTAATTTTAATCTTGAGGTTATATCTTCCACCAATATTTTGTTTGTCAGGTAGATACAAACTCTGTTGTTAGAAAAAGTGATACGAACCTAATGCTTGTGGGATTTACTAATTGACGTAGAGTTAGTACATATTCTTTGAGTGGTAAGCTACCATGTGCTTCAATTACTAAGGCTTGTACTTTATTTGGCACAGATTGAGCAATTGCAGAGTAACTGCGTGCGCTGTAGTGTTGATTTTGTTTATCATGCTGTTTTCATAAGTTGGGTGGCAAACCTGGTTTTCTAGAATGACGTTGACCATACTCTGGCTGTAACAGCGGACTACTGCGATATACGTGCGCAGTTTTTCTTTGTTATGCCGTAATTATAAATCAATTAATCCACACTTAGCAAGTCAAATACTGAATGACAATAGCTATCTTTACTTGCAGAACTACGTTGGGTAGAGGACTATTTCCTTTTGTAGTGAAATACCCCGATAGAGGCTGACACGAGGAAAATACCACTCAAAACTAGAAGCTAAATGTTTGTTACACTCAATATACAGTTCACAGCCTTCCTTCCTCTTCAACTTCTTCCCATGTATATGTAAAATATACGCGATAACCCAAAAAGCAGATAAAATAATAACTTGCATGTAAGCCATGGACTCAAACTAAGTTTGGCGATTCTATTTATACAGGACTACCACATCGACCTTAAACGGGATAGCCATCACACATAATTTTCCCAATAGATTTTTTACTGCAGGCTACCATAGACTGGCATAAGTAGCTGTAGACTACGATAGTTTTCCTGTTAGAATTGTTCAATAAAGAACCTACCCGCATTGCTTGTACGTTATGTATGTTGCATACCTACCCGGCGTTGCCTCATAACTATCTCGTTGTTTACGCGTTTTGATCATGTTTTACAGATTCCGCCAGAAACCGGAAGCGCTAAACTTTGAACCTTCTCGAAACTGAGAGAGGGTATATAAAGTGACGCTTAACCTAATGAACATTAATGTCTTCCAAAACATTTGCAAGCTCCTGTGAGTGTACTACAGTTCAGATCGAAGACACCGATAGTAATCAAGACATGTTATTTTGAACCAAAAAGTACAATTTTTATTTTGGTCACGTTGACCAAACTCATGCTGACAATTAATTTTTGGTGGTCATTATGTTCGACTTTCTCATTAAATTTCTTAATTCGAGTGAGTGAGTGAGTATTGTTTAAGGGCCGTCGACAGCTAGGTCATTAGGGCCCTCTTAATTCGATGTAGTTTGTATCATGTTTTCTTTCCTACCAATTCTACCAATACTACCGGTAATCCTACAATTTACTACGTCATTTTTGTACTGTACAAAAATTACCAAACCGTAGTTTTGGTGGAGTGCAACTCTTGTTCCCATACATAATGAGCAGCTTCTCGAACTGGCAAATTCTGAACCTGTCAAATTTACTTGTCAAGCATGGTTCCAACCAGACCAACAAAGTACAAAATGAGTCACAGTAGATACCTTGTTTGTAAATGTTTTGGGGAATTCGTAAGATACTTGTTATATACCAAAATGACCAGGAAATGTTATAACATTATTTTTAAGCAAACACACTATACCATTTTTCAATAATTACAGTAAAAACGTCAACTATTCTTCCTTTCTGTCACTTTCTCTACTACGTATAGTTCAGTAAGGGAAGTATTGTATTAGACCCAAAATTTCAGTGTTGAGACTTCACCGGAATTTCATATTTTGAGGCCCCTGAATCCAAAAATAGCATTTTTAGGAAACATCCGTGTGTTACATGTGTCTGTGTCTGTGTGTGTGCGAGCCTGTGTGTGTCTGTGTGTGCGTGCGTGTGTCTGTCTCTGTGTGTGTGTGTGTGTGTGTGTGTGTATGTGTGTGTGTGTGTGTCTGTGTGTGTGTGTCTGTGGACAGCGTAACTCAAAAACGAAAAGTCGGATAAAAAACCAAAGTTTGTCTTCAAGTATCTTTCAAGGATGTGACACGAAGATTTCGAAGAAAATTCCTGCACGTTAAACTACCATTTACATAGAAAATGTTTCGAAAATGTTGATTTTCTTAAAAATAGCTCTAACGATTTCTATTAAAATGTCATATGTTTAATATATTTTTATGGCAAATGAAATGCATATTCTGAATTTTCTGGCTACAGCCCACGTGGCCCCGTTTACTTTTGATGACCTTCGCACAACTGTAAGAGATAGACCAAGTCTTACTATACAAAAATACAGATCTCGTTAAAGCACACAGTTTATGTCCAAGTACAGTTTTTTGTGGAGTAAACCATTTCAAAGATATTCCTTGGTATTTGTGTGAGTCTTGCAGTACCTATACGTTTTTCGAATGGAAGATCATTATTCACTTTTTTTTATCTCTGGTCGTGCAAAGAGAACGGAATTTCAAAGCCACCGCAGCTTAGCAACAATCTTTAAAAGATTTTAGTATTACTCAAAGCCTACTGTATTGCCATATTGATGTTGTACCTAAAATAAAATTAGCAATAAGACAATTTCTGCAAATGTTTATCTCGACAAGATAGAGAAATAAGAAATAAGATATGTATTTAGGCTTTCACGGCCGGTGTCTTGGCTATTCGAAATGTTTAGTTCTTCCGGGCTTGTAGGCCGTGGTCTAGAAGGCATGGTAGATACCAACGTTTCGCCAAGTACTGCGCTTGGCATCATCAGGGTAACACGATCCTCCGTCTGCACTGGTCAGAGTTTGAATGAGGAAGCAGAGAAGTAGTGGAAGTAATGACCGTTGACGTCCGTTAAGGTTATTTATATGGGTGGGGTGGGCGGGGCATTGTTGTACTGGCTACGGTAGTGATTGGCCAGTTGTGGGTGGGGTTTTATTATAACTGTTGTGTGCGTCTGAAAGTTTATCTAAAACCGGTATCCATGCGTTATGTACACGTAGTATTTCTTCTTGCGATTGAAGTTGTCTTTGTGTTTGTAGATTTCTATGGCTTCCCTTTGTAGTCGTGCATAGTAGTTAACTGTAGAAGACAGAGTAGAGAAATAAGAGTTTGTAAGAATAGTTAGTACAAGAGAAGAGAAAGTCATGTGAGTGCAACACATCCTATTTGTTTTAGTTTTTAGTTTTAGTTCCCCACAAGTTACTTGGGCAGTGTACAAGGCTGGAAGTGAGTTAACGCTTTCCTGGAAGTCTATGCTTACAACTTGCTGTTATAGGTCTGCTGACGTAAACGAGCTGACATATGGAGTAGCTGTCTGTTACATTTCCTAAGCCCCTTATGTTTATGTTTGGAAATATGAGATGAGGTGACGTGCAATGCGCTGGAAGCTGTGGGACAAATACAAGCTCTTTGCAATTCTATTTTAAGAATGAGACTGAAAATAGACACGTACTCACTCGTCCCCTGGCTTGAAGAGAAAATGTGTTGCAGTGGGGTAATTGGGGAACACGTTTTTCCCAGGAGAGCGAGCGGTACCAGACGTACAGCTAATTGCTGCTCGTTTTTGTAACGTCATAAGGATTGTTCCAAGGTTTGCTTCTAGCTCTGCCGTCAGGAAGCGCTAGCTCTGCGGTTTCACGGAAGCCAGATGCGACCGGAAGCCTACAGTTTTCCGCTAGCTTCATTAACGAATCCGGAAGTCTTATTTGAGATAACTTCTTCAGAGAGAAATATTACGGAAGTTAGAATACATCCTGCTACTACAAAACACTTGTTTGCCAGCTTAGGGATCTGCAACCTGCCTGTATTTATTTCTGTATAACTTCCGAATTTTAACTATTCATTTATTTCCTTCTTATGCTTTGGGATAAATTTACTCTGTTATACGAGTTAGATCCTACGGAGTTTCTGTGGTCAGGTTCAAGCTCTTGGAACTAACCTTTTAGCAGGAATTGTTGCCATGATTCAGATTTCTTTATGGTGCTGTAACGTGTTTTTTTGCTTAACAGGAACACTAGATTTTCGGTCCCTTCGAAGTCGTGTTAACGAGGTTCAAGTGTGTTTTCAAATAGACATTCCAATTCGGCCATATTTGTTACAGATGTTGGCTACTAACCTTGCTATGAAAAAGGTTTTATTTATTTATTTATTTTCTTTATTGACTGATATCTCAAATTCTATTTTGTTATTTAGCAGCTGTAGTTAGGCAATAATGCCCATGTTTTAAAACTCATGGTACCATATTCTGTTTCTGAACTACGTATTAAATTGCACAAGCTTACACAAGGAGGCGAAAACCTTGCGCACTGGAACTTAATGGATCTGTTCCGGTTACCCGGAGGAACGGGTACAATAAAGAAACCTTAGGAGGCTACAGGTAGCAGCCAGAGAGGCAATAGGGACGCTCGGAAGTCACTAAAGGTTCCAGCTCCAAGACCCGCCCCTCAGTTGGTGCTGCCTAGAGAGGGCGATAAACGACTCGTCGATCAAGCAGCGCTCTAGCGTCCACGAGGAGTACTCTTTCCTTTGAGCAGGCATCCGCACCATCTGTCCGGCAACGCCACACGCCACAAAACCCAGAAGCGCATCTGAAAGCTGAGAACATAACGGATGGATAAATGGGTAAAAGGCAATGATGGATCAGAAATTGTGGTAGATGAGAAAACACCCCAGCATTCCACTACCTACCAAGGAAAACCACGAAAAACAGAAGGTCAGAGATGGCGTTAGACGGAAATGGTTATTCGTTTTTTTGGTGTCCTGGCTATGCAAAGGGAATGGAATTTCAAAGCCATCACATAGTGACCAGTTCTTAAAAATTTCAATACGCAATTTCTTGAATGACAAATTTCCCATATTGATCGAAGGTCATTCATTCCACGGCCTACTCAATCTCCTGATTTCAATACTATGGGTTTCTTCCTAGGAGGACACAAAAATGTTTATGCGACTCCTGTACCGGATATTGGCAGTCTGAGAGAGTGCATCCACAGTGCATTGGACGATATAGAAACTGTCCAGGAATTTGCAACAGAGTATGTGATACATGGAATGCAGGCTTAGGGCATGCGTCGAAACAAGGAGGAACCACTTCAAGACATTTTGGCAACTTTCAAAGTCTTGTAGCTCAGCAATAAATGGTCTTCAGACCCATGTTCATAAGAACCTCTTTTTACTTATTTCACTTTGGGAGGGTGTCCCCAAAATATTGGACACCAATAAAGATAAATCTGTATTTACTTTCCTAGTAGAGGGGATCTAAAGCAGATGCCTACATTTCCAATTATTTTAAGTGTGTGTTTCCGAAATGAAAGAATATCAAAGCTCGTGATGACACATTCATGGAAGCTTCATCCGTTTAAAGAAAAAGACAAATAAAAGTAGCAAAAATAGAGAAACACGCTGGAACTACATATCTTCCTTAGCGTGTCTACCTCACGTTCAAGGGGTCGCTAGTTTGAATCTCACTTAGGGTAAGTTATCCGGATAAGTTTTGTTTTTTTCCCAAGCTTTTCCCTTATCCTGAGAAGACGAATGTCGGGAAACTTAAAGCTCCATGGACCTCGGGCTCATTTGAGCATAATTTCACCCATTTCACTCACTCACCGTCCGATAAGTAATTACGTTGGAGGACGATTTAAAAAAAAAAAAAAAAAAAAAAAAAAAACTTGCGGACTTCGCATTCTAAGGATAGTTACAATTTAAGTCTGAAAATAACCCGGAAGAATAAATGTTACTTGTGATGTTACTAAATTGAGCTTTTACTTTCTCTACCCATAGAAGTATTGTATTCCACCCATTAATTCAATGTCCAGTTTTCACCGGAAATATATGTTTTGAGGCCCCTGAACCCCAAAAAATTATTTTTAGAAAAAGGTCCGTGTGTGTGTGTGTGTGTGTGTGTGTGTGTGTGTGTGTGTGTGTGTGTGTGTGTGTGTGTGTATGTATGTGTGTGTGTCAGTCTGTGGACAGCATAACTCAAGAACGGAAAGTCGGTTAAAAATCAAAGTTGGTCTTAAAGTTTAATGTCTTTCAGGGATGCGACACGAAGATTTTGAAGAAAATTACTCCACCCTAAACTACCCTTTACATAGACAATTATTCGAAAATGTTCTTGAAAATGGCTCTAATGATTTTGATTAAAATGCCATATGTTTGAGATATTTTTATGTATATCTTGAATTTTCTGGTTATAGCCGCTGTAGCCGTATTTACTCTGGACGACCTTTACATAACAGGTAAACCGTTAGAGATAGACCAAATCTTAGTATACAAAAAAAATGTAGATCTTGCTAAAATACACAATTTGTCTAAATAAAATTTGTTATAGAGTGAACCATTTCGGAGATATGCCTTGTTATTTGAGTGATTTTTGGAGAACTTATGCTTCTGTCAAATTGAACATCGTTATTCAATTCGTTATATATTAACCGTGCAAGGAGAACGGAATTTGAAAGCATTAAGACATTTGACTATCACTCCAAGCCTACTGAATTCCCATATTTTCCTTCCACCTACAAGGAAATAAGCAAATAAGATAATTTCTGCAAATGTTTATCTGAACTAACACGAAGAAGATGTAGGGGTAAGAGTTTGTAGGAATGGTTAGTACATGAGTAGAGAAAGTCATGTGAGTGCAACACAGCAGATTTTTTGTTTATGGACGCTCTTTAACGCTTTGGTTTTCAGCATCCCACTCTATACTGGGTATGAGCAACCGTTTAAATTTGCTCAGAGGCCTCTTTGTCAGGCTTGAGGCTCTTTTAAATGCCATAAATTTACGAGAGGGAACCACCAGCATTACTTTTCTTCCGAAGGGAGCGATGCTTAGGATTGTTTCACCTAAGTTCATCGCCTTCCGTCAAGTTTGAACCCGGGATCTTGGGAACCAGAGGCCAGCATGTTAACCCTAGACCTCTGAGGATGACATGCATACACTTACTAGGAGTCGGATGATCGAATATAGGCAATGAGTCTCCCACGAGATCTCCAGTTAATAAATACTGCAAATAAAGACTATAGTAATTTAATAATTTGTTCTTTCACACAAGCCATGTAAAGACAAGGTTTAAGAAGTAGACTGGACTTGAAAAAAGCAATCCATAGTTGGAATCTGAGGCACGGACCTCATGCTTTTCGGTGGTTGCTCTGACCAATCGAGCTACCATAGCAATATGCCGGCACGATATTTACCCAGCTGAATGTGACATCGACTGTATGTCTGTCTATCTGTCTGTCTATCTATCTGACTGACTTTCTGTCTGTGAATGGCATAACTCGAAAACCAGTCAATATAAAGTTGGCATTTACGTTCAGCACCTTCCAAAGATGTGACTTAAATTTTTAAAACGTTTTCCTACCGGAAAATACCTTTTCGGTTTTCCCAAAAATGACTAACGATGTTGATTAATATACCAGGTTTATTACAAATGAAATATTGGCCATGTTGAATTCATTCTGAAAGACTTTTTATTTATACATAGTGAAAGATAGACAAAGTATTACCACGCAGAAAAATTAAGCATTTAATTTATGTCAAATGCATCTTTTATGCGGCTAACGCTCCTTAAGATCTTTATTGTTATTGGTTTGAATGTTCATACATTTATGCTTGCTTTTTTCAACTGAGTTGTCATTACTGTTACAAATAATTTAATACTTTTTGAAACACAGTATTTACGGCTTACATCGGTTACAAGTTGCAGAAAAAGTAATAAAAAGAAGAATACGGATATCATAAGTGGTATACAAAATTGCAACATCTACATGAAATCAACAAAATCATTATCCTCAACTCCGTAGTTTTTGACAAGCTAATCGCACTGGTGCCTTTCTATGCGGCTGCAAATGTCGGAATTTTGTTCTGCGATTTTCCTTTCTTCCCTTAATTGCTTTCTCTGATCTCTCTCCCTTTCTAAAAGGCCTCTTCTTTAGCTGAACAACAACCTGATGAGGAATTTTGGGTTTCTGTCTTTATCTTGGTCCACAGTACGATGGAGAATTCTTAACTTCTCTGAAAATTCTTTTAGATGCGAGTAGAGTGGTTTGAGCTTCCCGATTTGCCATTAAAGCGATAGGTCAGAAATAAGCTTCTTCTCACATGTTGGATATGAGACCCCTTTAATGGATAACCACGTCATTACACCATCTCCCTCACCCTCTGTCTCTCACACACAGCTTAGGGGACCTCAAAACATAAATTTATGGAATCGACATCTTAGTATGGAATTCTTTTGTCGAATACAGTGCTTCCCGTACTTACTATAGGCACAACCGAGCGAGATGGCTCAGGCGGTAACGTCTGTGGCCTGCATTCGGGAGGTCGCGGGTTCGATCCCCGTGGCCGTGCACTCTGATATGGGTCTCTCCGTGGTTTCACCATATCACTTAGGCGAATGTTGAGGTACATTATTTTATACCACGGTTTCCTTTAAGTCATTTCCCTTCATTCCATTTCCTTACCATCTTTCAGGTGGTGCAGTTCCAGGCGTGTAGTGTGGGCAGTGTCGGGCAGATGGCGTGGATGATTGCGCATGGTAGCTGCTGTTCTCGGCGCTGGGTGGCGTCTGGTGGCCCTTGTCCTCCGTCGAGCGGGGAACGCGACGCTTCGTGCGATACCGACCCGGACCCGCGGTGTGATGCTGGCTGTTTGGCGGGGCCTAGTGCCGGGATGAAGACATCTCAGCATTGGTTAGGGACTTCCGCGCGTCTCTGGTGGGCCTCTCTAGCTGCGAGTCTGATAGCACCCCTTCGGTTCCCTCATTCATCACCTGCCTCCTGGGGGGTGATAGCCACAATAGACCTGTGTAGGTCGCGTGAGCGAGGTGTCCCCCTCCGTCTGTACCCTTTACCTTTTACTATAGGCACGTACCAGAGAAAGTGAAACGGTCTGTGAACCTGAGATCCTTTTTTCATCTTATACACTGAGCACAAACACATATAGGTATTTGGTGAGTCCAATAGCAACACATAATTTTATAAACAAATGTAAAGTGGAGTCAGTATCAAATTCAAAATATTATTTTCAATGTATAATCACTTTTATTGATACTTTGAATAAGAATATCCATATCTGAAACAAGGTAACAAATTCCAGAGTGCATAAATATAGATGTTAGTGTTATTAAATACTAACTGCTTTAGATTTACGCACCTTCTATAGTTTTACGGGCTTTTAAAGCATGTCATATAACGATTTTAATTTCTGTCCATTAGCTTAGCTTTCTGAAAAATTCTAAAAACCTACACTAAAGGGGATTCTTCAAATGTGAAGTAAGTTGCAGAACAGAAAAGGACGAAGTATGGCATGTGGGTCCACTAGTTACATTTTAAGTAGCAGAAAGTGACACTGTTATTTTTACATTATAACTATAAACTATCTTTCTCTGGATTTTATTTGTCGGCATATGCCCATTTTCACACTTTCACACGATGTACATTTTTGTATGAATGAATGAATGAAGTTTTGTATCCCTAAGATGACTTTTTGTTAACATACATAGTTGTGATGTTATTAAATATAATACCTACAGTGAAACGTTTTAGGAAAAAAAATTGAAGTCTGATATATACACCTATTTTGTTTAATACTACTGGGATACATATTAATTCATGTATACAGTTTATTAGCATGCTATTGAGTTTAGATGTAAAATATAAACTTATTCAAAATTGCATCTTGTGAAGCAATGTTTGTAAACAATAAACAAATAAATGCTGAAAGATCAACATTTCTTGGAAACCAATTTTAAAAGGGCCGATGTGCTGCACTCGCATGCTCACTCTTGTACAAACCATTCTTATTCTTCTGGCGACTTCACGTTAATCGAAATAAACATTTGTATAAGTTGTACAATGTTAATAGGCGAATAAAGTGGGTTTAAGCGTTAGTCAAATCTTTTGATAGTTGTCGCTGTGTGATATTTTTAAAATTCTATTCCCTTTGTATGACCAGGAGAGAAAAAAGCGAATAAGGTATTCCCTTTTGCGAATAGTGTAATTACTGTACATTAAAAATGAATAACATGCAATATTTCGGTTGAAAAAATGTTTAAAAAATGCTTTTGATATTATGTAAAATAACAAAATTCAGTCCGGTTACTTTTCTTATCAATTATTGTCATCCAAAATGTTATCACAAATATCAATTTTCTTCACGTCGTTAACACAGTCCGCAGTCTATCGTGCTATCACAACTCACAACTTTTACTTCTCGAAACCTTGCTCTGTCGTTTCAGTGCTTTTCTTCACTTTTTCTGCCTCTCATATACTAACGACGACGTTACAATCACTCGACTCTCGTTGAATCTTCTTACGATGACTGACGTATATTTCACAACCATACACACGCACAGCTGTCTCAAACTCCCTGACACTGGCCGACTCGTATGTGTAACAGCCAGCTCACCCAGTCCTATTTGCTGGCCTCCTTATATGATGGGGATGACGTCACGTGGACCTTTCGCGAACTCCTTCAAACGCGCCGGCGGTGATGTAACCAGATCTTTCTCGAACGCTCCGGAGAAAATCCTTTGGTGTAGCCCCTTCGATTAGTTTTAGTCATGTATTAGCTTGTGTGGGTAGTATGGGAAAACTTGACCTTGTACTTTTGTTTGTTCGCCAGCCAGGCATGAGGCCTGAAGCAGCTTAGCCTGCCCGTGCTTTGTTGTGCGCTGAGCTCGGCGTCACAATATAAATTATGTGCTATAACGAGATCTATATTTTTTGTGTAGTAGAAGCTTTTGTCTATCTCTTAAGGTTTACCAGCTAGGAAAAGTCACTCAGAATAAAGAAGGCTTTACAAGCTATTCCCAGGAAAGTTAAGATATACATTTCATATGTTAGAAAAATATCTTAAATATATAGTAATTTAATTAAAACCATTAAAGCAATTTTTAAGCAAATCGCCAATTTCAAAGCATTTTCTATTTAAAGGATAGTTTGAGTGTGTTTTTTCCCCCCTAATCTTCGCATCACATCCTAGAAGACGCCGAGCTACTTAAATAGCAGGTTTAGTATTCAAGCGACTTTTAAAGTTATGCTTTTCACAGGCGGCATGCACACACACTCATACACAAATCTTTTGATAATCCTCTTTTTTACTCAGAGTCTCAAAACGTGTATTTCGGGTGAATTTTTGGTATCGAGCTTTTTGGTGAAATGCGATGCTTGCGCTTCAACCCTGATTTTTGTGATAAAAGTTAAATGAATCGAACTGAAACTGTGGAGTTTTTAAATTTAACATTTGGTGTACTTAAATCAAATCTTGAATAAATCGTTGACGATTACCAGGGCTGACCTTTAATATTGCAGTAACGATATCCAAAAACGTTGGAGAGAATAATTTTGACATGAGGTAATACTGACTTGCCAAATATAGCTTCATCAATAACGTAATATTAGGTGCACAATTATTGGAAGTAATTAGACATAAATTAAAAGAAGAGAGAAGGAGAAATGACCGGAATAATAAATGAACATGCAGGAATAGAAAACTAGAGAAGCATAAATATTTAACAAAGGATTACTATGGGATAATAAAACATATGAGAGAATATTACACGCAGGATAAAAGGAAGATTCGTGGGCAGCAAATACAAACGTTTTAAATATTCGCCTGAGGAAGCAGAGCACTAAAAGGCCTGCAGAAATAACCCAAAAAGAGCTGTACTAACTTTGTATGATCGCCCATCTGTACATAAAAGGCAGAGGGAAAATATCGCGTTAACGGCTAAGGTAACATGAGCATTGCTTTAAAAACTAAAGAGTTTTTATGCAAGAAGGAATGAATCAATAAAAGTGATTAAGTGCAATTATATTACTTCAATCAGTCAAAGTCAGTAGAAACATAAGCATATAGAAAAACTACTCCGGCTAGAAAAAGGACATGAAACAATAAATGTGTGTAGTGCTGGAAATGGAAAGCTGCCAGGGTTCCCTTCACTGTCTTCCAGGGTGCTCAAAACAAGTATTTCCGATGAAAATTACATACGGAAGTCTCGGGTAGAATTCAATATATCTACCTACTAGGTACGTGATAGAAAAACAAAACTAGTTAAAAAAGTGTAAAAAATAACGTGAAATAGCACATAGTTGGTATGTTAAAGCGTGGCAGGTCATATAGAGTTAATGTAACTCAGGAATTAGAACGTTCATGTGGCACACACAGTGGATAAATATAAGAAAGCGACAAGGCAAGTCATATAGAGATATTGTAATTCAATTTGGAATTAATAAATCCATGTGGCACACACAGTGGATAAATATAAGAAAGCGACAAGGCAAGTCATATAGAGATATTGTAATTCAATTTGGAATTAATAAATCCATGTGGCACACACAGTGGATAAATATAAGAAAGCGACAAGGCAAGTCATATAGAGATATTGTAATTCAATTTGGAATTAATAAATCCATGTGGCACACACAGTGGATAAATATAAGAAAGCGACAAGGCAAGTCATATAGAGATATTGTAATTCAATTTGGAATTAATAAATCCATGTGGCACACACAGTGGATAAATATAAGAAAGCGACAAGGCAAGTCATATAGAGATATTGTAATTCAATTTGGAATTAATAAATCCATGTGGCACACACAGTGGATAAATATAAGAAAGCGACAAGGCAAGTCATATAGAGATATTGTAATTCAATTTGGAATTAATAAATCCATGTGGCACACACAGTGGATAAATATAAGAAAGCGACAAGGCAAGTCATATAGAGATATTGTAATTCAATTTGGAATTAATAAATCCATGTGGCACACTCAGTGGATAAATATAAGAAAGCGACAAGGCAAGTCATATAGAGATATTGTAATTCAATTTGGAATTAATAAATCCATGTGGCACACACAGTGGATAAATATAAGAAAGCGACAAGGCACGTCATATAGAGATATTGTAATTCAATTTGGAATTAATAAATCCATATGGCACACACAGTGGATAAATATAAGAAAGCGACAAGGCACGTCATATAGAGATATTGTAATTCAATTTGGAATTAATAAATCCATGTGGCACACACAGTGGATAAATATAAGAACGCGACAAGGCAAGTCATATAGAGATATTGTAATTCAATTTGGAATTAATAAATCCATGTGGCACACACAGTGGATAAATATAAGAAAGCGACAAGGCACGTTATATAGAGATATTGTAATTCAATTTGGAATTAATAAATCCATGTGGCACACACAGTGGATAAATATAAGAAAGCGACAAGGCACGTCATATAGAGATATTGTAATTCAATTTGGAATTAATAAATCCATGTGGCACACACAGTGGATAAATATAAGAACGCGACAAGGCAAGTCATATATGGATATTGTAATTCAATTTGGAATTAATAAATCCATGTGGCACACACAGTGGATAAATATAAGAAAGCGACAAGGCACGTTATATAGAGATATTGTAATTCAATTTGGAATTAATAAATCCATGTGGCACACACAGTGGATAAATATAAGAAAGCGACAAGGCACGTCATATAGAGATATTGTAATTCAATTTGGAATTAATAAATCCATGTGGCACACACAGTGGATAAATATAAGAAAGCGACAAGGCACGTCATATAGAGATATTGTAATTCAATTTGGAATTAATAAATCCATGTGGCACACACAATGGATAAATATAAGAAAGCGACAAGGCACGTCATATAGAGATATTGTAATTCCATTTGGAATTAATAAATCCATGTGGCACACACAGTGGATAAATATAAGAAAGCGACAAGGCACGTCATATAGAGATATTGTAATTCAATTTGGAATTAATAAATCCATATGGCACACACAGTGGATAAATATAAGAAAGCGACAAGGCACGTCATATAGAGATATTGTAATTCAATTTGGAATTAATAAATCCATGTGGCACACACAGTGGATAAATATAAGAACGCGACAAGGCAAGTCATATAGAGATATTGTAATTCAATTTGGAATTAATAAATCCATGTGGCACACACAGTGGATAAATATAAGAAAGCGACAAGGCACGTTATATAGAGATATTGTAATTCAATTTGGAATTAATAAATCCATGTGGCACACACAGTGGATAAATATAAGAAAGCGACAAGGCACGTCATATAGAGATATTGTAATTCAATTTGGAATTAATAAATCCATGTGGCACACACAGTGGATAAATATAAGAACGCGACAAGGCAAGTCATATAGAGATATTGTAATTCAATTTGGAATTAATAAATCCATGTGGCACACACAGTGGATAAATATAAGAAAGCGACAAGGCACGTTATATAGAGATATTGTAATTCAATTTGGAATTAATAAATCCATGTGGCACACACAGTGGATAAATATAAGAAAGCGACAAGGCACGTCATATAGAGATATTGTAATTCAATTTGGAATTAATAAATCCATGTGGCACACACAGTGGATAAATATAAGAAAGCGACAAGCCACGTCATATAGAGATATTGTAATTCAATTTGGAATTAATAAATCCATGTGGCACACACAGTGGATAAATATAAGAAAGCGACAAGGCACGTCATATAGAGATATTGTAATTCCATTTGGAATTAATAAATCCATGTGGCACACACAGTGGATAAATATAAGAAAGCAACAAGGCACGTCATATAGAGATATTGTAATTCAATTTGGAATTAATAAATCCATGTGGCACACACAGTGGATAAATATAAGAAAGCAACAAGGCACGTCATATAGAGATATTGTAATTCAATTTGGAATTAATAAATCCATGTGGCACATACACTGGATAAATATAAGAAAGCGACAAGGCACGTCATATAGAGATATTGTAATTCAATTTGGAATTAATAAATCCATGTGGCACACACAGTGGATAAATATAAGAAAGCAACAAGGCACGTCATATAGAGATATTGTAATTCAATTTGGAATTAATAAATCCATGTGGCACACACAGTGGATAAATATAAGAAAGCGACAAGGCACGTCATATAGAGATATTGTAATTCAATTTGGAATTAATAAATCCATGTGGCACACACAGTGGATAAATATAAGAAAAGCGGCAACGTTTCGGACCTGCAGGGAAGTGTTATACCCAAATGAGTAAAACGGTGTTTGAAAACCAAAGAAGGATTAGGCAACTAAAAGCCCTTGTAATATGGTTGGAGAAATATATCATAAATGTGTAATACTGCACAACAATCTTATGTGTGATTACAATAAAATTTTGCCAAAGTTGAATGGATGTCTTTAAACATTTGGTAGAAGAGGTAAGTGAAACTGCATGGCGTCACGTCCAAACAAGCCGTAGATTTACCACGGAGTTTCCTTACTAGAAACTTCGGATTTTCTTACTCCTTCGCTAATCTGTTAGACTAGAAGATTAAAACAGGTCATTAAAATACAATGGAGAGGATATACTGTGAACACGTTCCTTGTAATGTTCCCTGGGAGAGCACTTCATCCAGTTGGTACAAGTGTGAAAATGGTAAAGTAGTTTACAGTGCCAGAGCTATTGTTTACGACACTGCTGCGTCACACAAGAGTGAAAAGATACATAACCGTTGTTGGAGAAGTAGATGTAGTGGGACTATATTCATTAAACTTGTCGCACTTATTTATTGTACGACTACTGCTTTCGATTTCCTCCGCGCTACGCTTTTGGAACCATCTCATCAGCCTTTACTGAGTGGAAAACACATCGTTTATCCTGGCGCCCGACGAGGAAGATAGTGTGATGTCAACACTGTCTATAAACTCTGGTAGTTTGCCTGTGTTTGTGTCGTATAGTAGTTAACCTGTGTTCAGTGAGGTAATTGAGGCTGTGTGTGTGTGTTTGTGTGTGTGTGTGTATGTGTGTTTGTGTGTGTGTGTGTGTGTGTGTGTGTGTGTGTGTGTGTGTGTGTGTGTGTGTGTGTGTGTGTGTGTGTGTGTGTGTGTGTGTGTGTACGTCCTCTATTGCTCTACCCCTTTCAAGCCTGCATTCGTGGACAAAGCTAACAGTACTGTATGAAGATGAATCTCTGATTCTAACTCGCTGTGCAAAGTTTGCTTTACAATTTCCCCGTCATCCATTTTCCTTTCTGCTAATAACGCTGTCGATAAATATCTAACAGCTTCCTCTTTCGTAATTTTTATTCTGGTACTGCAGAACTAGTGTCTGGATTTCACAGGATACTTACATTTTTAACCATCTGTTAGGCGCACACCTTGGTGGGGCAACGTTGGTTCCACAGGGTTCCACATATACCCACGCTATATTTTGGTGATAATGTGCTTTTATTTATTTTTTCATAAAAAATAGCCGGAACAGGCCAAAGGCCTAATCCGTGTGGATGTTGATAATGATTTATTCTTTCTTTTATTTTTCCTTAATTACCATGTTTAGCTGTATTTAGATTAAATATGTACCTATTGGTATTATCGTACTAAAAATTTGCTAAAATGCAATATGAATATATTATACACTATAATTTGTACTATAATACATTTAAATTCGGATGCTCAGGTGTGCAACTTACTCTTTGCTAATACCAGTGATAATAATGACGATGATGACAGTAATAATAATAATAATAATAATAATAATAATAATAATAATAATAATAATAATAATAATAATAATAATAATAATAATAATAATAATAATAATAATAATAATAATAATAATAATAATAATAATAATAATAATAATAATAATAATAATAATAATAATAATAATAATAATAATAATAATAATAATAATAATAATAATAATAATAATAGTAATAATAATAATAATAATAATAATAATAATAATAATAATAATAATAATAATAATAATAATAATAATAATAATAAGAAGAAGAAGAAGAAGAAGAAGAAGAAGAAGAAGAAGAAGAAGAAGAAGAAGAAGAAGAAGAAGAAGAAGAAGAAGGAGAAGAAGAAGAAGAAGAAGAACCCAACAAAACAAAGATCACACTATGATGGTTATTTAGAACTTTACATTTACGACACAGATTGTGGTGCAGTAAATGAACGATGCAAGTTCCAGAAGACGTGTGGAACAATTTAGCGTTTGGAAACAAGATAAGAAAAAAAAGCTAATTTTAAACTTGGCTGCATCTGTACTGCTCAATGCAAATAAATCCCGAGCATTAACTAAGAAGCAATTAAATAAATAGTTCATAAATTAAATATTTAGGGGCACTCCGGATATGGTGCAGAATATTAGACGTGAGATTGTTTGGAACCCATTGATCTCTCATAAAAGAAAACAGTATGAGTTTGTTCTGTTTAGTTTAAAATCGATATAACCTTAAACGCGCAATCTTAATCAAATGCATCGCGACATGATAGGATATATTTCTGGTACAAAGAAATCTTTTATGATGAGTCTGTTGCAAAAAGAGTTAATAGTGCAATCAATGTGCTTTATAAAACTACACCCTTAAGCTATCGTCAATCCATAGAACT
This sequence comes from Tenodera sinensis, assembly GCA_030765045.1. NCBI lineage: Eukaryota > Metazoa > Arthropoda > Insecta > Mantodea > Mantidae > Tenodera > Tenodera sinensis. The sequence continues at coordinate 240,042,097 of CM060964.1, forward strand.
GGTAAATCAAACGAGATACGCAGAAATAGGATAGGAAATAAACAAAAAATGCAGATTTTGTTAAAATAAACAATTTATAATGGCAGATGTAGAAATTATTAAAATATGCAATTAATATGGAAAAAATGTATGTACACTTAGCTAAAATATACAATCTAAAATCAGTAAGGTTGTTTGAGACACTCAGCTTCACCGTCAGGTTATATGAAGTTTTCTCAGTTATTGACGTTAGATGGGACAACCATGTAATGTGTTAGAAAAAGAAGAACGTATCTGTTTTCTTTGCATGAGATCGGTATTAAAAAAATCCTGATGCTGTACATTCACATGACTTTCTCCAACCACTTTCGTTTATTTTGATACAGCTTATACAAGCTGTTATTATGAAATCCTTGTTTTATAATTAATTGGGTGCTATCATGATAAACATTTGGGAAAGGTGAGTAAAAAGGAATAGAGAAAACCTAATCGATAGTCCCATATTTAACAGCTAAGACAGTTCTATGCTGGCCATGGAATGTCATACTCTTTGCATGACATCGCGAGATACAACTGAATAGCTACATCTCTTTAAAATGACAAAAGTACTGAACATTTCAAACAGCCAATAACGATATTACGGAAATGGTTAATGCCATAAAGGTTATTTGAAATAAATTGTGTGCTTTAAAAAGATGTACATTTTTTGTAGTAAGGTTTTGCCTATCTCTTAATGTCACCATTTAGGTACACAAGATTGCGTCAAATCCCTTCCGTATGAGCAAGAGTTCAGAAACTGTTCCCAGAAAATGCAATACATTCATTTGATTTGCGATGTAAATATCTTCAATAGTAATGTTTTCAACAGCTGTTGCAGAGCCATTTTTAGAAAATAACGCATATCCCAGAGTTTTGTGTGGGATGTATAGATTTTCCTAAAAACCATCAATACTTTCCAAGGATCTCTCACAAAATTAAATAATAAGTTTAGTATTTATCTACATTTTGTTCTTGAATTATGCTGTTCACATTGCACACGGATCTTTTTCTAAAATGTTTTATATCCAGGTTACATCAAAAACACTATTTCCGGAAAAATCTCGATATCGAACTTTTGGGTGAAATGCATACTTTCTCTACCTGTTAGCTGCATCTAGAAAAAGTATAAGCCTACTTGTGATACAACACTTGATTGTCATTTCTACATCTTACATCCAATCATAGTATGATGCCGGTCCACGGCAGCGGCAGCACAACAAAGGACGGTCGGGGCGTTGTTTCCCCACCCCACGCGGTGCGTAACACAGGCGCTCAAGGTCAAGCTTTCCCATGCCACTTACGTGAGCAAACACGTTACTAGCAACAATAAGTGGCAACTCTAAGGTGTTTCCAGAGAATTCAAGAAGTGTCCGGTAGACATTGGAGAAAGATCTGGCTGCGTCATCGCCGGTATAAAGGCTTGCGGAACGTGTGAAGACAGGCAGGTTTTGAGTCGGTCAGTGTATGAATGAGTGCGAGATAGTCGTAAAAGATACGTCGCGTTGAAGTGAAGAAGTGTTAGCGAGTGTTGAGTGATTGTATCGTCGAAGTTAGTGTTTGAGAGACAGGGAAGGTGAAGAGAGGTAATGAAAGGAGTGATTTAAGGCTACAAGTTGTGAGCTGTAATATCACGAAAGACTATAGACCGTGTTAACGCCAGTAGAAGAGATCTGTGTTTTTGTGCAAAAGTTTAGAAGAAAAATAAAGTAATAGAATGGTAACTGGATTGGACTTTTGTCATTTTGTCACAATATAGTCCAGTCTGAAACGTCCCTTTTTTAATAAAACACTGCACAAGCTTTACGTAAAATGCCCAAAAACCCAGGAATAGTAAGGAATTAGAAAGGGTGTGAGAATGTTTTGTTGTGCTTAGCGTCAGATTTTCTTTTCTTTTTTCCTTTGTCGACTGAGCTGGAGTCGCATTTGAATTACTTCAGTATCTGTGTAATGCAAGCCATCTTCATAAAAATGATATATTAAATTCAGCCTCGATGGTATGCGTATTCTGCGGTAGATGCCCTAGAGCGTTTAAACTTTATCCACTTACATTTAATATATTCCCTGTGCCGTCTCTGGCTCGGTGAGTCTGTGGAAAGGATTAGATAGTAGCACAGCATCACCCCGTTTCCTGATGGAGAATTAATCAAGGAATAATGCTTTGATACCTGATATTCCGTTCATAGCCCTAGTGACCTTGTAGATATACGCAACTCCTCCTTTCTGTGGTGGCAATGGCCGCTGTTGCACAAAACCTGGTGATACACATAACAAGACATTCAGTAGCTAGTTAAAGGACTTAGCTGTGTTGTGGACAGATCTATTTTACAAGGCTCGGTGGTTAGTAAATAGCTACCAAGTGAACCAACCCATTTTCCAAAACACTTAATTGCGTGCTAGGTTCTCTAAGATGTGCAAGAAGTAATGGGCAGTAAGAATGACAAAGATAGGAAGGAAGTGAAAAAGAAAATTAGAAACCTTTAAATGAACACAACACAATTAATCAACTAGAAGATGTGCTCAAAATGACTGCCAGCAATTTCGATACCTTTTGTGCATTCCCTGGCTGCCGATGTGGTTCTAGCACGATGGTGCTCCAGCACATTTTGACAGTGAGTGTCGCAGGCACCATACTGCTACTTTTGACGACAAATGGATTTCTGGAGGCCTAATAGCTTGTTCCTTCTGACATTTTGATTTCTTTCTCTGGAGTACATAAAAACCATGGCATGCAATACTGCCTTGGACACACAGGATCTTGTAACGCGAATTCAAGTAGCAGACACAGTCATCCGAGATATGACGGGTATCTTTCCAAGATCCAGAAAATGCATCAAAGTTGTGGTAGCCATTTCATGCACCTTCAGTAGCTGATTAACATTGTATCTGTTTACTTTAATATTTCAGTTTCCTTTGTACTTCTTACCTATCTTTCAGGATACGCACCTACTGCTTAAGTCCCTGTTGATATTTCAAGAGACCCTAGCACCCAAAAAAGTCGTTTCTGGATATGTATTAGGAAAATAACATGATCACATGGTACCGATCTCCCTACCATTGAGCTGTGTTTGTTTAGACTGCTGCGAAACTAAATTGAAAAACAAAGCTAGTATTTGGTGTTCCCATTTTTGCTAACTAATATACTGTAATGATAATGTGTTTAACTGTTAACTAAGAGTGCCTGGTTTCGAAACTCGAATGTTTTTGTCTTCTAGTTTGCTGTATCGAAGGTACCTTGAGAAATTAGTGTTGTAAATCACATCTTCATGCATGTTTTCTGCACTAACAAAATTTTAATATATGTTTTTTCTTCTAATTACGGAATATGCTGATAACTAGAGCTGTTAAAGAGGTAAGGTTATGTTTTCATTGTTACTGACACATCATAATGGTTCCAAAAATAACGGGAAGAAAGAAACTAGCTAGTCATTTGTTCTCAACTTTAACCTGACATCTGTATTTTAACATTTGCTCCTAGTTGTAGTGCTAACTAAACTTTCATACTTCTTCAACTGATGAGGTACTGTTCACAAAAATATTAACCGAAACTTAACATAAGTACATAAAACTTGAATGGCTTATATCCAGAGGACAAGCCCTTTCGAAATATTTTAAAATATTTTACACTGTTGAACCAGAAAGCTGTGAACATTACTAACCAGAATAAATATATAGTTTCTTGGGTTTTAAATATGTAGTGGTTGTATTGATACTAATTTAAATTTCGAAATTATTTACGCTTCTGAAATTTTCCTAAAAGGGTTTCTTTATTTTTCAAATAAACCAGTACATTTAAAATTCAAAGAGGTGGAAGTTCATGAAGTTCCAGAAGGATCCGTGGTTTGTCTCATGCAAATTGGGACAGGCATTGAATATTCATAACATCTGAGATTTAAACCAACAGTTTTTTTCCACAGCAGCAATGAAAACCTTGCTAGAAAGAAGAGACTTGCATCTAAAAGCAACCCCGGACGCTTTAGTGTGAGTAGTCAAAATTGAGGTCAAGGCAGTTTGAACTGACAACGTTGTTTGGTGCGAACTTGGTTAGCTTGCTTATTTCCATTTACTCACACATTCATTAGTCCCCCTCTTTCTGCTCCTCCCATGGCTGGGCTCTATGGCCTGTTGTAGGCCCATCCTATCTTTTCAGGTAAACCACAGTCACAAATGCCAGTCTTCTAGGTTGAGGCTTATGCAGTTGGATTCACTCATCAGAGTCATTCTATAAGAAAGCGCCCGTAATCGTGGTGAGAGCAACTTCACAAATAATGTAATGCCTTCTTGGGTGTAACACGACATATACTTTCTATGCCACTCACTTATTTATAGTAGATACAAACACTTGAACCTAAAAGTTTGATTTAGAGATTTCAGCGGAAATACATGTTTTCAAACTTTTCTTTTTTTTTCGGTAAAACGCGTGTGAGGGTCAGAGAGAGAACATAATTCAGCAAAGAAATGTTGAATAATATATATATATATACCAAAGTACCAAAGACATACTTAAATATGATGGGATTAAGCATGCCAAGCAAAAATTTCCAAGATATATTCTCCATCCTATGCTGCCCTCTCCATTTTACTAGTTATGATTGCTTTTTTCTGACGTTTAACAAATTTTAAATTCATTGAATTAATGTAAATAATTAGCTATAATAAATTAGCTAAGGTGTGTTACAATAAGTAAAGTTTCAAAACGTTCATTATCAATAATGACTAAATGTATTATATTTGAAATTCACATATTAGCATCGTAAATAGTGTACTAGTACACTTCAGTGTGATAAATAACATAATGTGAATTCCTGTCCATAATGACGCATTCTGTATAACCGGAATATCTTAAGAAATAGGCAAAAGTGTCCTACAGGAAAACTACAGAGTTCAGTAAAACACAAAAGTTGTGTCTCTTGGGCATAGCGTTACCCGCCTTAGCATAGGAGCTTTATCTATGATTCACGACAACTTGCAGAGGGTCACTTAGCACCTCGACCAAAAGGCCATCTTTTTTGCCTATGCCCCTGATGATGCCTATGCCCCCGGGAGGATGGGTGAGGCGAATGAACCCGAAGAGCGGCCGGAATGTTGCCACGACAGAGCAGGTGACAGGGTTCCTGCATTTTCCCATTTAGAAGCACCCCAGCAGAGGCTAGCTTAGCTCCTCTCCACACTTGGGCTTGTACCGCCCGATCTTGACCGTCCAATCCAGGGGACGGGATTTCTAGAGCGCATTTGTTCCCCTTGTCTTGCTGCTGCCGCGACGCTCGCCGACGTTTCCAACCCTGAAAGAAACCTAAGGGGATGAAGAGTGAAATGAAATGATTAATGTAACGAAATGAAGGGACAGGAAATTCGGAGGATATGGAAATTCTTCTCAGCATTCGCCTGGCAACCCTAAGGAACCTCGGATAATATCCATGGGTCAGGAAGATCGGCCACGGGGATGGAACCCGCGATCTCCTGAATGCGAGCCACAGACGTTACCGCCTGAGACATTCCTCTCGGTGAACTTTATCTAATTAGGTATACTTGATGCTTAAAAGTTCGCGATTTTTTTTTTTTTTTTTTTTTTTTTTTTTTTTTTTTGCGCCTAAAGAACTCGTAACATTTTCAACTTCAGAACCGGTTTCGCATATTTTATATCTAAGCACCTTTTTGCTCAGCTTGAAATTATTTCCAGACAGAAATGTGTAGTTATGAAAATGAAACAAAGCGTGGGTATACCAGAATAACCTTTTGTACGAACCTATAGTATATAATGCATGTATGTGAATATCTAATAGAAAAGTTGTTTGAGCTAACGCGTGAGAATTTTCTTGTCATAAGAACTGAAAAAAATGTTAATGTCTTATATTTGGATAACGGATAATGCATTTATCGTATTTACGCGAAGTTAATTCGAGCCTCAAATTTCAAACTTAAAATAATGGAAAGAGAAATGCTTGCCGAATGTAATATGTGTCAATGATAGGACGGATTTATGCGTTTGCCTTATTTTTTATGGTCGCCGGTTCTTCCTCCTTTCACGTAAGGGTTGCAAACTTTTCTTTTCAGTTTCTTTCTTTGAATTTGTTTCTAGCTTCAGTCATGTATAATTCCAATCGTACCAACAATGCAAATATTGACGTCAGAAGCGAACATTTCTTCCTGATACATTGATCTTTCCTTCTATCTTCCTGTTAGCTTTCTTTCAGCAGAAAAGGTGACTTATTGCTTGAAATATGCATCATAAGATATTTTGAGCTTGCCCTCCATTTCCTGACTTCCTGCTAACTGAATCCTATATTATAGGCTAACTAGAAATGTAAGAAAGTCGAGAATGACAACAACGCATTGTGAAATAAGATAGGCATGATAAACTTGAAAAAATTTGCCGCTGAACTATGAAACGAGTTTGCACTTAAATCTAATGCACATCACAGTTTTGATGGCTGCATTTGTACAAAAAGGCTGCGAGTTGGATTTGCGCTGATACTACAGTATATATCATAAGGAGTAAGCATATTTCCATAGTTAAATTTAGAATACTTCAACATCCAATTAGAAACTTGTTTAAAGTTTGGAAGGATAAATAAAAATCGAAATTTTGAAAAAATATGTAAAATGTACTAAACAGTTGGAAGAAAGATACCATCTTCCTAAGAAGCTAAATAGTAATTTATTTTAACAGCTTCAAGGAATGTCAAATAGTGACTATATTCTGTGCGGAATAAGTTGGCAGAAATAGAAAGCAGTACTCACTCTCTCGCACGCACGCATTGTTGTCACGATCCTCTCCTGCTAACTAGGTAATACTGAGTGAGAGGTGTCACAGTGAAAGAGATTTGACAACAAGAACGAATTTTGCCGGAAACGCTAGTCCCTTAATGAGGGTTCTTCATTGTACTCAAGGGAGCGGACTCAGGTGATTCTGTTTGTAATTTTTCTCTGGTAATTTCTGCTTAACAACTACTAATTTACAGCCAAAAGTATGAAATTATAGTAATTGGTGTCAAAATATCGTACAAAAAACGATTTCAGTAATATGGGCTCTTTAGGACCGTCTCTGTTTCTTATCGTGTTACGGGGTCTAGCAAGGGGTGAGGAATGAATAGTGACCAATGGCAATTGCAATACCGGGCAAGAGGCGTGGCACTGTAATGAGGACAAGGAAAAGTGGTAAGTGGTGGCTTGGGGGGGGGGGAGGTTAAGATACACCTGGCCTCCCAAAAGAGCCACGTTTTAATTTTCTTTAGATTTATCTCCAAACTATGAATGCCTATTACGGAAAAGTTTACAAATTTTGCTTGAATTAAACAGCATTTATAGAGTTAAACAATTTTGTATTATAATAAAAGCTTTCACTTTGTCCTTAAAATCACAAACATGTAAACGTTTATGGTAAACATAATGCAATATTATATTCAAAAATATGAAAACGTTTAATCATTCTACAAATTCTCCTTGTATTTGTCCTGAAATTAAAATTCGTATCGAACTAGCTCTAAACACGTTTTTCTACTATATTACATTATAATAAAGTTTCTCCTTTCGAATGGAAGGCTTTCTTCTAATGCCTATGCAATAAATCGTCTTTCTGGGGTTGTATTAAAATTTAATTATATTTCTGTGACTTTGCAGCTTCTGAAGTTTGTCGAGCTGTGTTATCAGCTTATCATAGACCAATAATCTGACCACGTGTAGTTTCTGATGTACACGGCATGCTGTGAAACAAGCAACAGTTGAGTAACGATTTACTGGGCGGTCAGAATTTGTTATAATTATAACTATGTCCAGTCAGTAGTATTTGAGAAGTGAAGTGAGGAAAATAAGGGAACTTACGAACGTCTCGTTAAGTAACTGTGATATCCTTGCATTTTTATAAATTCGCCTTCTGTATATCAGCATAGAGAAAAGATAAGTATGAATGTTAGAGCATTTTCTGTGGAAAGTTTTGGAGCTGCATATTCACGTAAAAAATGTAGCATCGAAAAGGTAGACTTTTGAGAAGATATTATTTAACAAAACAGTATGCCGTTTTGAAAGAAAATTAATCCTTTTGCGCTTCAGTAGCACGAGCAAGCCTCTGCTTCATAACAATTAAAGGAGCCAAAACACTACGCGCTCTGGCACTCCTTAAGCTTAGGCAACTTCTTTGCCAGGATGAACTGGCTGGAACACTACGCGCTGTGGTACACCTTAAGGTTAGGCAACTTGTTCACCAGGGTGAACTGGCGGGCTAGTATGAAGGTTTAGTAAGGTAGGTGGTTTAGCATACCGTCACTTTTGTCGGTTTTGCTACTCTAGTGTTGGGTTGGAAGAACGCACTTAGAGATTTCTTTAGCGCTGAAGTGTTCATCGTATGGTTTCCTCTTTCATATTATGACAACCTCAGATACAAGTAAATACAAACTATTGCTGTATGTATTGTTGTCGATTGATGTATGTACAGAATTATAGTTTTATGCAGGGAAGTGTTGCATTTTTATTCTGTTCTTCATTATAAAATCTTTGCCTGACAAAGAGGTTACATTGGATCGGAGTGCATTTCGTGTAAGATTGCATAAGGTGCTGATAACCATCCTCAGTCCTAAACACTTTTTATCAGTATTCTTAGCTCTGATGCATGTTTTCGGTTTCGACAAGATACCGTACCCAATGCGATAAAATGAAGAGCTTCCTCTATCCGCTATCTTCTTCTGCTCCTTATTTACGCAACTCGGTAGTCATGTTTACGTCACTCCACCGTCAGAGCTGCCAGCATTATTTAGTGAATCCTGCGTAGGTGCAAAGTTATCCCCAGTTAATGTTATCTCATTAAAGTCGTTGGAGCCACCCAAGAGCCTTTTAAGCGACTTGACTTTTTCAAGCATATACGTATAACTGTAACTACCATATCCTGATGAATTATTGTGAATTACACTTATATTACTACAAGTTCTGCAATAAAGATGTTCATTTATGTCTTTTTACTTAAAATCTGAATTAAATATCAGTTAACATAAAACAGAATTTACCTCATCCAACCATTTGTAGAAGTTCTTTAAATTAAAATAGGTATACGTCTGTGATTTGCTCCACATACTCGTGAACATTGCCCATAAAATACACCAGAACGATTAAATCAGAACAAATATAATTCTACATGTTCGTAATAAGCGATGTTGAGTGGTAACCCTGATACTCAATTTAGACGCCTTTACTGCTTTATTTCAAGTATATACATACAACTACGTGCGTATATAACTACCATATCCTGAGGGTGAGTTGTCAATTACGTGTATTATTACAAGTTGTGCAATAAAAGGGTGCACATGTTCGCGATATGAAGTGTTTTAGCAAAATACGAAATCTTAACCTGCATTTTTGCCAAGACCGAGGAATTTTAAATATATGTTCAATCCCTTTCAGGATTATGACAATATAGAACTTATAGTTACGTTCTACAAACAAGCATTCATGAATTTCTTGCACGTGTTAGAATTGCAGAGTGAAAAACTGACTGCACGAAGTGAGTAGATGTTCATGTTGGCACAAAATCAGCTGTTGCTTACAAGATCATGAGAAATATTTACGAACTGTGAGACAAGGCTTCTATGATTTGTAATTTCTTCAATGCTACCGGTGCTACTGCAGTTATACAATAATTCAAAGATCTGTTGAAATGCTCAGAAACAGGACAGGTTAATTTTCTGGTAATCAATTACTTCTCTATTGAAATTCAAGCAGTCTGCATTCTGCCAACTGTCTCACTTCAGTTTGTAACTGCGTACTTGACTTTACTATATACTATTCTAACAACTTATGCCAAAGACGGATGATTTGGGCCACCTGGTATATGTTTTATGGGCTTGTAGATCGTGGTGCAGTTGTTTTCTAATCCGATGTTTCGTCGAAAACCGCGTCCATTAATTCTTCATTTCAAAGTTGGCCAGACGGTGTTCTGCATCCAGCGGTATGCAATCCAGTTTTTCCATGAAGTGGCTGGAATCCGAAATATGCAACAGAGTAGCCACAGTAACGCAGGTTTCGTTGAAAGAACGGCCTACAAGCCCAAAAAACATGCACGGAGATAGATGCAAAATTATTTGGCAACTGAAATAAGTAAAAAAGAAAGCAGGCTCAGTTAGCTACTGAGATAGCATAACAGAGCCAGCTAGCTACTGAAATAACATGATAAATGGTTCCAGACAGCTCGTGGAATAAACCGTAAGGTAGAGGGAGTTAAATAAGAATAGATAAAATTTCAGACACACACACATACAGACACACACACACGCGCGCGCGCGCTACCTTTGAGATGTTTGTGTTTTGTTTATGTGTTCTGTGCTTGTTTGTTGGATTAAGATTGTGTGCCGTACTAAGATAAATGTAATAATAATTTGCATTTTTGATTTTGCCGCAAATACATAAACTGGGTGGGAGGCAGTAATCTATGACATTAACTCGCCTAGCGCTTAAACGAAGCACCGCAGCAAAAAACTTCCCTTAAGAAAAAGTGTTTGAAATAATGTTATCTATCAGCTCCCAAAGTTTGTCGGTCTAATTTTGGGACATTGTGTATGTTTTCATGTAGAAGTAAGATGTTAGAATTTACGTACAAAAATATTTTGGAAAACCAACTCAGAGAATGGTAAAAATTTCTAAGTAATGCAAATAAAGAAAAATATATTGCATGTAAAGATGCATTTGAGGTGGAAATTTAACTGTCATAAACTAATTAGCAGAATTAACTATTTAAATGAATAAGTATGAAAGACAAACATGTAAGAAGAAGTAGAAGAATAAGAAGATACCTGAAACTTATGTAATTAATAGAATCAGTTCGTAACAAAATTGCACATTAGCAAAAAAGTAGTGCAAAACACAATCTCAAGAAGATGAAAGATTTTAAAAGAAAAAAGTAGAAATAAATAAAATGTAATATATAGATATAATAACATATTTATGCGTATAAATCATAAACAATTGAATTTGTATATCAACACCAGCATTCCAACAATGAGTTTGCATTGTTAGAGAGAAGAAATAAAGAAGCTTCGAAAATGACACTATTGTGACTTTATACACAGCGGATGTGTTAGGACCATGCAGAAGATACATGATGCAGAAGAATGCTCAAAATCAGAAGAATAGTGTAATTATTATTAATGTGAGAGATTGAGAAGGGGAAGGATTCTTGGGGTAGAATTATATTTAAGTGGGAAAGGCTCCGAATGTAAATTATAAATTCTCCGCCAAATAAGACACTGTTACATTTCGTTAGAGCAGTATCAGAGTTTATCTAATTCACTAGGCATTTAAGTAATACGCCCCCGCATTAATGGAAAGCATTGTTAAATGAAAAGTTCCTAACAACAAAATTAATAAGAAACATTGCAGCAACAATAAGTGAGTAAAATGCATTTACCTTATCTTAGACTTAATTTATTTCATTGTAACTTTCTTTATTAAACATAGAAAAAATGAAACAAGTTGTAGTTTCATTAAATGTACTCCTATACCTTATTGTAAACATAATATGGTAACAATAGATCTTCGGAAATTGTTTTAGCTCCTTTGGTAGCTCTCCATTCTTTAGAAATGAAAATTCCTTGCCATGTAAGTCCTTCGACTTGCCGGGTAACAAACTAAGTACAGCGTTTTAGCAAAATCTGAGGCTTCTTCTAGAATATCCATTTTCATTCACTTATTAATTTATTTGGTGCAGTTTAAACAACTAGAATTGAAAGTGTTTATTCCGGCGGGGTTACGTAGCAACGTGTCAACAATTCAGTACCTCCGTCACCAATAAAATTCAACTTCTCATAATGACGACTCTAATAATTTTAATGGTAACTAAATGTAAGATTATTCCAGTTAATAGTAGGATAAGATAAAACGCTGTATAGTATTACTTGGCTTGTCAGACAATTACTTGATCGTGAGAAATTAGAACGCTCGTGCTTACGCGCTTGTGTAGTAAACTAGTAAACATCTCACTCAAAAATAATAGTATATTTAAGCCACCTATAATATAAATAACAATTATAGCATCAAAAGGAAGGATTGTGAGAAAATGTTTTTGTTTCCTGAGATTTTATGTTTAGAAATAAATAACAGCAAGTAAACTAATTATTTCAAAGACAATAATATTATGTTGTATTGTTTTCTTCGTAAAGGAGTGGAATAACATGCTATTATGATAAAAATTCATGTTTTACTCAAAGCCATAAATTAATTACATTATTCAAAATGCTTAAATAATCGTTGTTGATAAACAACAATCTAAACACGTTTTGCTTGAGTTATTATTAAGGTAGTAATTAGTAAAATACATTGAGATTTTCTGATGAATTGGCATTATCAAATAATGAAAATGATCGTCAATATGAAGACCAATCGAAAATAATGCCATTTGGTAGTCCCATCCTCAGTAAAATTTGTATTAACAATCAATCGTTAGAAAGAGTGAATACATTTAACTATCTTGGTTATAAACTATTTTTCCTTGAAGACTTAGACATTCAAGAAAAAGTTATTAAGTTTAAAAAAAACTATGAGTATAATTAACAAATTGCTGAAACTGTCTCTGGTTCAGCGGCATACCAGAGCACCAGCGGCATACCAGTAAGTCTGGCATGACTTACTCTTTGCTGTGGAAGTGAGGCATGGGCACCCAGAAGAACAGATGAACGTCTAATAACAACTAGTGAGATGCGATTCATGAGGTTCACTGCAGGATACACCAAGTAGGATTATATCTGTAATGAATATATATTGAAAAAGTCTCAGGTTCAACCTGTGACTTCATACAACAGTATCAGAAAAGTTGGAATAATCAGATATCCTGCATGTCCTGGACTAGGTTCCCTAAAGCAGTGCTCCATTATCGCCCAATAGGAAAGCGACTAGTTGGCCGTCTATGGAAGAGGTGGACAGAAAATTGTGCGCTGAAATCGTAACGGGCCACAAGACCCAGTACCTGGAAGAATGATGATGGTGGTGGTGGTGGTTGTTGTGGTGATGATGATGATCATGATGATGATCATGATGATGATGATAGTTGGTAAAATATCCCTAAAGCCCATTATTAAGAAACAACTAACCAAACGTTATTAAATCTTATTACAAATCGAAAGGCTCATAAATACGGGTAAAACTCTTTTACTTAATTAAGATCTTAGAACTGATTTATTCAAGATTATATTTTATACTATACCAGGCGAGTCAGCCGCGCCTTATTTTTTTGGAATGTAGGCCACCCATCTAACGGCATGTGCGCCTTAGTTCAGTTTTGCGCTTACTAAAATGTATTGCTTGACGTTCTTAAGGAGAGGAATGCACAAAATTGAGAGCAACATTGCTTTAAGGGACAGAACGTACTCCTCGCTAAAGCACACCTCAAAAACATACGACTCGTTTACTGAGAGCAAATTCCGGTTTCCAGCCGATTTTACAAACTTTTTATTAGAGCATACATAGCAACGTAATTCAGTAAACGCCTCAGGAAAATTGGACCTATCATATGGGTACACTAACAACGTCAGCTAAAAAGAAAATGGTAGATTCTTGTACTTACAGCAAGGGTTGGCTGCCAAAAATTACGAAAAATTTAGAGACGCGCCTTATCCATCATGGACCCGTACAGTCAAAACGGACATATTATTAAACAACACTTTATTTACATTTTTGCGTGACCTACGCCTCGTGCATCTCAATTAATATGCATAACAGCTTTTGCCATTTAAGTAATAATACGAAAACGCCCAGCAAATGATTAAAACTGTCTTAAAAGGCTAAATCAAGCCCGAAAACTCGTGAGGTGGCAATGGAATAGCGCCAGTCATGCAAGTCCTACTATTGAAAGCGGTACATGCTTTCAGTTAAGTCTCGAAGTAGCTTAATAGGATTGTGACGGGTCCTCTGCTCTAAGCCCTAGCGACATAGCTTCGAGTCACAATATTGCAAATATTATTTTTTATGTTCATAAAAACTTGGAAACCGAATTCACAATAATCTAATTATAAAGTACTTGAGCGTTTATGGCATTATAATTTAAATAGTTTTTTGTTGTCTGCATTTTGCAATTGAACAGGTGTAATAACTTCTGCGCCATTGGACTGGCATAATGTACTGTATTGTGAATGCCCACCCCTGCGTTCTACACACGTATGCTGTCGCACGATATTTTGTGCCAGTCTTTCATTATGTATTCGACAGACGAGTACGTAGATATGCTTTTGATCTACGGAGAAGTAAGAACAAATACACCGGAGAAAATATCTCGGGAGAGATATCCGAATAGAGGACAACCAACAGCAAACAGCTTCCGGAATGCTGAAAGGCGTCTGCGTGTAACAGCGTCACTTAACAAGAATGCCTCCTCGTAGACACGCACCAGAAATATCGGGTGTTAATGCAGGAGTAGTTTTGAATGCCACCCAGAACAATCCGCATACTAGTACAAGGTCAGTTGCTCAGGAGGTGAACATCAGCCAATCTTCTGTAGTGCGAATATTAAACACTAATAAGTTCCATTCTTATGGTTTGCACCTACACCAAGCGCTTCACGGGAGAGATTTGGAAGCTCGAGTGACCTTTTGTGAATGGTTGCTGGAGCGAGTAGCATGTGATGTAGGATTCGCATCCAGGATATTGTTTTCTGACGAATCAAGATTCCACAACAATGGAACTGAAAATCGTCAGAATATGCATTATTGGAGTGTTGATAATCCTCATTGGGTAAGGGAGGCAGCATTCCAAGAGCAGTGGGGTGTAAATTTCTGTTGTGTAATCTTGGGAGACCACCTTGTTGAACCATTATTCTTAGAGGGGAATATAACAGGAACACGCTACCTGGAATTCCTATGTAGCTCACCCCTTATTATTAGGGAGTGTGCCACTGCAGGAGCGAATGACGATGTGGTTTCAACACAATGGCGCTCCTCCGTATCGGTCGAGGATCGTCTGCAATCATTTGAATGCTGCACATTTTGGTCATTGGATAGGAAGACGAGGACCAGTCCCATGGCCTGCCAGATCACCTGATCTGACACCGCTTGACTTCTTTCTCTGGGGTTATTTAAAAGAACGCATTTATGCAGAGGTGCTGGGCAATCTAGAAACCCTTCGTCAGCGTATTACAGTGGCTTGTAGATCTGTTCAACCCTGTGTATAAATGATCTTTATTTCAATTGCGCCTACATATAGGTATATTTAAAAAACAACCTAATTGTAGTTCACCAATAAAGGAACATCAATCAATGCCATAAAAGATAAATAAAGCGATAAAAATGAATATAATAACCGTTTTCAGAATAATAATTTGTAAATTGTGAGGATTGTACGGAAAAAGAATTAGTACATACAGGTGATTCGAGCCACCTTCACAGCAGACAGATAGATCACTTCGGAGCCTTACGCTCGCTCCAACTGAGCTACCTAGTAACGTGTGAGGTAAACAATCCGTTTAAGATGTAATATTCGCTGGTTCCAGTGAACATTTCCAGAAGTGCAAACATCAACTGTCTAATGACGAATATATTAAAAGCCGATGTGATAACATTTATGTTAGCACTAATTTCATCGAGTGTTTAACATCCATGTTAAATACGCGGGTACAACCTATATATGGGGACGATGTTTTCGTGTTGGAGTATAAAATTCGATTTGCATAAAACTCGAGAATAAGGGGCAGCTGACGCACCTGGTATAAAACTTCAAACAAAAAATCTGATGTGTTGCAATCACATGACATTCTCTACTCTTGCACCAACTATTCTTACGAACACTTATTCCTTTTTCTTCTTCGTATTAGTGGAGATAAACATTTGCAGAAATTATCTTATTGCTTATATCCTTGTAGGTACAAGGGGAATATGGGAATGCAGTAGGTTTTGAGCGATAGTCAAATCCTTTAAAGTCTTCAAATTCCATTCTCTTTGCACGGTTGACATAACAAATGAATAACGATTTTCCATTTGACAGAAGTGTAAGTTCTCCAAAACTTACAGCCAAACTAGAGCTGAACCATAGTTTTCCATGTAAACAATTTAAAAACAGTTATAGGAGTCAACTGCATGTGATTCGCAGTTGCTGCTGATTAGGTTTACACTTTAATGGTTATCCAATTGGCATTGCCCTGTCCTTAATAGCAGTTTCATAGATTAAGAATTATTGTCGTGTAGTTTCCGTTTCCTTTTTATCCCTTTGTATTGTATTTAAATTTGTGTACTTATTGTATATGTAGCTACTGAACCTAACTGGAGCTATGTTCCTTTGTACAACAAACACTATAAGTAAATAAATAAACAAACAAAACAAATTGACAGACACAGACAGAGAGACACACAGACAGTAAGATAGACAGACAGACAGATTCGCACACACACAGACAAATAAACAAATAAATAAGTAAGCAAGTAAGCAAGTAAGCAAGTGAGTGAGTGACTGAGTGAAAGATTAAGTGGGTGGGTGGGTGATTGGGTGGGTAGGTAGGTAGCTAGGTAGGTGGGTAAGTGGGTAGGTGGGTGGGTAGCTGGGTGGGTAGGTGGGTGGGTAGCTGGGTAGGTAGGTGGGTAGTTAGGTGGATAGGTAGGTGGGTAGATAGGTGGGTCGGTAGGTAGCTAGGTAGATGGGTACGTGGGTGGGTAGGTGGATGGGTAGGTGGGTAGATAGGTGGGTAGGTAAGTGGGTAGTTAAGTGGGTAGTTAAGTGGGTAGGTAGCTAGGTAGGTGGGTAAATGGGTAGGTGGGTGGGTAGGTGGCTGGGTAGGTGGCTGGGTAGGTGGGTGGGTAGGTGGGTGCATAGCTGGGTGGGTAGGTGGGTAGATAGGTGGGTAGATAGGTGGGTAGGTAAGTGGGTAGTTAAGTGGGTAGGTAGCTAGGTAGGTGGGTAAATGGGTAGGTGGGTGGGTAGGTGGGTGGGTAGCTGGGTGGGTAGTTGGGTAGGTAGGAGGGTAAGTAGGTGGGTAGGTAGTTGGGTAGATAGCCGGGTAGGTGGGTAGGTGGGTAGGCGGGTAGGTAGGTGGGCAGGTGGGGAGTTGGGTAGGTAGGTGTGTAGGTAGGTGGGTAGGTGGGTGGGTAGGTGGGTGGTTAGGTAGGTGTGTAGGTAGGTGGGTAGGTAGGTTGGTAGGTGGGTAGGTGGGTGGGTAGGTGGGTGGGTAGGTAGCTAGGTAGGTGGATAGGTGGGTGAGTAGTTGTGTGGGTAGGTAGATAGGTGAGTAGTTGTGTGGGTAGGTGGGTGGAAAGGTGGGTAGGTGGGTGGGTGGGTAGGTGGGTGGGTAGGTTTGTGGGTAGGTGGTTAGGTAGCTAGGTAGGTGGGTAGGTGGGTGGCTAGGTGGGTGGTAAGGTGGGTGGGTAGGTAGGTGGGTAGGTGAGTGGATAGGTGGGTAGGTGGGTGGGTGGGTGGGTAGGTAGTTGTGTAGGTGGTTGGGTAGGTGGGTGGGTAGGTGGGTGGGTAGTTAGGTGGGTAGGTGGGTGAGTAGGTGGGTAGGTGGGTGGGTAGTGGGTGGGTAGGTGAGTAGGTAGTTGGGTGGGTAGGTGGGTAGGTGGGTAGATAGCTAGGTAGGTGGGTAGGTAGGTAGATTACCTATACAGGTTCAAAATAATCGACGACGCAAAATGTATGTGCAAACTAGGAGAACAGACAATAGATCACGTGATATATGACTGCAAACTACTAGAAGGAGAACGCAAAATCCTCAAACAAGAAACAATCCTAAGCTGGAGAGAAATGGCGAACTACCAACAACGCACTCATAAATGAGTAGAAAAACCGTGTGAATGTTATACGTTGCACCTATATTTCAAGTGTATGGAAAAATGTATGGATTGTTTGCAGGAGAAGGAGTAGTATGTTAGGTAAAAGAAAAGGGAGTAGAGAAAACCATGTGAACGTAATACATTGCGTGGTAAAATGGATTGCATAAAAACCTTCGCAATGAAAAAAATTACATGTCACATTTCATGGCGATCGGTGAACCTGCTTTGGAATTTAATCACTCTTCAACATAAGATATGTATAGGCCTTGGTATGTATGAAGTTGATAAACCATAGGGAATAACATGTGCATTGTTACGTAAAACAAAAGTGAGTAGAGAAGGTACTATGAATGTAATAAGTTGTATTTCTTTCAAACATATAGCAAATTTTATGAATTATATGTTGAAGGGCGAATAGCGAAAGAAGACTGATTGTGTCTCGTAAAGGAAGAACTAGTAGAGGAAATCGTGTGAATGTAATACGCTGTATTTATATTTCAATACTACAATATTATATGAATTGTATGTTGAAGGGCAAACAGAGCATACATGAATTCGCTACGTAAAAGAAAAGCCAGTAGAAAACCATTTGAAAGTAATATATTGTGTAGTAAAATTGTTACCATAAAAGCTCTCCATGAAAAAAAAAATATATATATATACGTGCCGAATTTCGCGGTGATCGGTTAAGCGGTTTTCCAGATTAACAGTTAGATATATACAAACATTCAACTTGTATAGATGATATGAATCGTTTGTAGAAGAGTGAGTGGAGAAAGACATGTGAAGGTGTTACCTAAAAGTGAGTAGAGTAAACACTGTGAATGTAACATGCAGCATTTCTATATCAAGCATGCACAAAATTGTATGACATATTTCTAGAAGAGTAAGTAGAGAAACAGTTATGAGTGTGTTACCCAAATTCAAGTAGAGAAAACAGTATGGATGTAATACGTAGCATTTCTATTTCAAACATACAGAAAATTGTATGACTTCTTTATAGAAGAGTGAGTAGAGAAAGATGTGACTGTATCACCTAATAGTGAGAGGAGAAAACAGCGTGAATGTAATAGCATTTCTATTTAAAACATACAGAACATGGCATGATTAATTCTAAAAGTGGGGATAAAAGTGTTTTTTTGGTGCAAACTCGCGTATTTTATGGAAAATTGTTTATAGAAGACTGAGTAGAGAAAGAGATGTGAATGTGCCACCTAAAAGTAAGTAGAGAAACCGCTGTGAAAGTAATATGCGACATCCCTATTTCAAACATACAGAAAATTCCACGACTTATTTGCAGAAGAGTGAGTAGAGGAAGAGATGTGAATGTGTTACCTAAAAGTGAGAGGAGAAAACAGTGTGAATGTAATAGCATTTCTATATAAAACATACAGAACACGGTATGACTAATTTTAAAAGTGGCGATAAAAGTGTCTTTGGTGCAAAATCACGTTTTTTATGGAAAATTATTTATAGAAGGGTGAGTAGAGAAGGAGATGTAAATGTGATACCTAAAAGTACAAAAACCACTGTGAATGTAATATGCAGCATCTCTATTTCAAACATACAGAAAATTGCATGACGTATTTGTAGAAGAGTGAGTAGAGAAAGAGGTATGAATGTATCACCTAATAGTGAGAGGAGAAAACAGTATGAATGTAATAGCACTTCTAATTCAAACATACAGAACATGGTTTGACTTATTTTAAAAGAGGGGATAAAAGTGTTTCTTGTTTACAGAAGAGTGAGTAGTGAAAGAGATGTGAATGTGATACCTAAAAGTGAGAGAGGAAAACAGTGTGAATGTAGTAGCACTCTGTTTCAAACATACAGAACATGGTATGACTTATTTTAAAAGTGGGGAGAAAAGTGTTTTTTGGTGCAAAATCACGTTTTTCATGGAAAATTGTTTATAGACGACTGAGTAGAGAAAGAGATGTGAATGTGTTACCTAAAAGTGAGTAGAGAAACCACTGTGAAGGTAATATGCAACATCAAAATCGTTAGAGCCACTTCCAAGTTGCGCGGAATAAATACACACACACACACACACACACACACACACACACACACACACACACACACACACACACACACACACACACACACACATATATAAATAAGAATTGCTCAATTAAATATGACAGATAAAAATAACATAATGGCTTAAAACATTAGTTTCTGTTCAAATTGCACCGCGTAGAGGTTTCGCATAGGATAATAATATCCATATGTAACCTTTCAAGGTTTGGAACTTTGGTTTTCTATTTGATTTAATAATTACATTAAATTCAAACACACATTCACACTCCCATTTATTTCCCAGACTCTAGGGAGGATGGGGAATAATATAGCTCGACTTAAAAAAAGACCCACCCTCTGACCCGGGTTCGAACCTGAGACCCCTAGCACAGTAGGCCCTGGCTTACCCACTGCGCTACGGGGCCATCCACGACAAAGCATTCTTTATAACAAATTTTGAACTAGACTCATCTGCATGATGTTAAGTAAATCGGAAGCAAATGAGGCTGGCACCCTAGCGCAGTTGGTGGAGCACCTCTCTGCTGTGCGATGGGTACCGGGTTCGATTCTCGGCAGTGGGGTAGAAAGTTTTCTCCGCCAAGATTATTCCTGATCCTTCCCTGAGACTGGAAGTATAATGGCGGCGCCTTGGCTTAGTGGTTAGACCGGTCGTCTACCACCTAGCCTGGACCCTCATGTGGTATTTGTGGTGGACGAAGCGGCGTCTGGGCGTGTTTCCTCCAGGTTCTAAGGTTTCCAACGCAAGTCATTCCACCATATGCTCCGTTATCACCTTTTCAATCATCCATTTCGCCTGCATTTCGTATCATCCTCTTCCTATCATAACGGTGTTTGGCTGACCATCCGCTTCCAGGGCTTCACTATGGTCCAGAAGTCCCTCTTCTCACCGACAGGCGTCTGACCCTAGGCACTGGCTTGTAAGTCCTACGGGTTGTAAGTCCTACACTAGGGGAGGGTAATCAGGGAAAGAAGAATAAGAAGGAAGCAAATGAAATTTATTGAGGCCACATTCACAAGGTTTTCTCCAACTGCCGTAGTTTATCTTTATATCAACCTACAGGTTCTTTGTCTAAAACTGCTCTCCTTGCTTTCACACTGCCTCAGAGCATTTGTGGTAAAATATGGACGTGGAATGTGTGGGTGAAATACATACCGAGCGACCGAGGTTTTTGTGGGCGGCATTCCATAACTGCAATATCGAACCGAACTAAAAACCGTAGCGCAAGAAGATGCAGCTCGGATCTGAGGGAATCAGCATCCTTGTTTATGACATCATTGCGATACCTGACTGATGAGTTGACACTCTACGGCGTAGAATCTATGCAGTCATGCACACCTTGCTGGACTAAATGCTGAAGCTTGGAAATCGGGAAAAAAGCCATGCTTGTTCATGACATCATTGTGTTATCTCGGGCAATAAGTGACTGATGAATTCACTCTGCTAATCGCAGCAAGTATTTGTTCTCCTCGCAGTATGATTTTGCAACACCGTCTATATCTTAGTGTGCCTTTCTTACGAATTTAGCCGAGAAAATAGCGAATCATAAATCACTGATAATTGTGAAATATGCACTTTTAAATTTAAGTAGTTGGGTAGGTGGGTGGGTAGGTGGGTAGTTAGGTGGGTAGGTGGGTGACTAGCTAGGTAGGTGGGTAGGTGGGTGGGTAGGTGGGTGGGTAGGTGGGCAGGTAGTTGGGTGGGTAAGTGGGTAGATAGCTAGGTAGGTGGGTAGTTGGGTGGGTAGGTAGGTAGGTGGGTAGGTAGCTAGGTAGGTGGGTAGGAGGGTGGGTAGTTGGGTAGGTGGGTGGGGTGTAGGTGGTTGGGTAGGTAGGTAAATAGTTGGGTAGGTGGGTGGGTAGGTGGGTAGTTGGGTAGGTAGGTGGCTGGGTAGGTGGGCAGGTAGGTAGGTAGGCAGGCAGGCAGGCAGGCAGGCAGACAGGCAGACAGGCAGACAGGCAGACAGGCAGACAGGCAGACAGGCAGACAGACAGGCAGGCAGGCAGGCAGACACACAGACAGGCAGACAGACAGACATAAGAAGCATTAGATGAAGAAGAATTAGAAGGAGAAAATATTAGAAGAAGAAGATGAAGAAGACGAAAGTTGGGTAGGTGGGTAGGTAGGTGGGTAGGTAGGCAGGAAGACAGGCAGACTGGCATTTAGGCAGACAGACCGGCAGGCAGGCAGACGGGTAGGCAGACACGTAGACAGACAGACAGACATCAGAAGCATTAGATGAAGAAGAATTAGATGAAGACGAATAAGAAGACGCAGTTCACCGTCCACCATAACATACACCGGCTAAGGGAATACACAGCTAAGCTTTATTAGAAGTTTCCCCAAAATTAACATCTGTATTCCAGGACTTTGAAAATAAATAATACATAATTAATTCAAAAGGTTTTAACCTTTTATATTAAAGATGCCTATATTTATATAATTTACGTTAAAAATACAGAATAAAAGTAGTTTCCACTTTTAATGTTTACGTTTTTAATAATTATATTGTCATTGTATTCACTTTTTGAAAATTTTCCACACGATGCAGTTTTCATCCAATCAATTTGTAATGTGTCATGTAGATGTCTAAAACGCAAAGAATTAAGTTTCTTATAACAACCCAACCCATGGATACTCCAAACGACACACAATTCACAGAGGCAGAACTATCAGCAGCACCAGAGAAATTTAAATCAAACAAAGCACCAGGCGAAGATGGTATAGATGCCAAGATCCCCCAAAATACGTTAAACTGTTTCCGAAAGCTAACTACACAATTATACAATCAGTGCCTAAAGACAGCTTACTTTCCAAAACAAATGAAACGCTCTATCGCAATCCCTATCGTTAAACCGGTGAAAGAAAATAGTAACGAAGCCTCAAAATACCGCCCCACAAGCCTAATAAGTGTCGGAGGAAAACTCTTGGAAAAATTACTCATAGATCGAATAAATCACCATGTCTATTCCAACGATATCCTCAATGATAACCAATATGGCTTTCTCTCCCCCCCCCCCAAAGTAACCACTGTTGACGCAGCACTAGTAGTTAAGGAGTTCTTCAGCAGTAACGTACAGCAGAAGAAGTCAACAATATTGGTGAGCCTTGATGTCAGAGGAGCCTTCGACACGGCCTGATGGCCGAGTATATTAAGTAACTTGCAAACAATTCGCTGTCCAAACAACTTATATGACTTAACCAGAGACTACCTCAACGACAGGGTTGCATCAATACAGGTCAACAATTATAAAGTAGAAAGAGCAGCAATGAAAGGCTGCCCCCAAGGATCATGCTGCGCCTCAGGACTATGGAATATAATGTGTAACAGCCTTCTGAACTTGGACTTCTCAAGTCATACTAAAGTAATCGCCTTCGCAGACGACAGAACAATCCTAAACGCTGGCCGCACTACAACAGAAGCGAAAGTCTACTCAAACGCCGAAATTACCAAAGTATAAAAATGGACTAAGGACTATAAAATACAATTCAACGACAGTAAATCAAAAGCCATTTTACTGTCAAGAAACAGAAGAACTTAACAATTTAACATATACTTGAATAACAGAAGACTATGTAGAAACAGTTGAAGAAATAAAATACCTAGGACTTTACTTTGAACACAAACTATCCTTTTACAAACACATAGCCAAGAAATGTACCATCTTAATACATTTACTAGGAAGAACAACCAAGCTTAACTGGGCCTAGGCTACAAGTCCCTAAAAACAATCTATGAAGGAGCACTCATCCCTATAATCACATATGGTGCCCCTGTATGGGGAAAAGTCATAAAGAAGGAAACAAACCTGAAGAAATTGCAGAGGATACAAAGACTAATCAACATAAAAATGATAAAAGGTTACCGAAAAATTTCTTTTGACGCTTCTTGCGTGATAGAAGGTGTACCCCCAATAGGATTAGTAATAAAAGAAAAGATTCAACTATATAGATTGAGGCATAACTTAGAGAAAAGGGACCTAGAATGCGAAACACCAAAACCAGTGAAAGGTTGGCCACATCCATCCCAAATAGTTAAGATAAATGAAAATAACGACACAACGCTTCCCATAGAACTCTATATAGACGGTAGCAAAATTAAAGGCCACGTGAGAGCAGGAGTAACAGTATATGTGGAAAAGTCCATTTGGATAGAACTTAAATATAGATTAAACACCGCCTGCTCAAACAACCAAGTGGAAACTATTGCTATCCTTCAGTCTCTGGAACATTTACAGACCTCCCCGGAATACGCCAACCACAGCACCAAAGTGGCTATATTTACAGACAGCAAAACCACCCTTGACTCACAGGGAAACAACACCACACACTCCCCAAACATAGAAGAAATAAGGAATAGACTCCACCAACTAACAGCAGAAAACTAATAGACTTCAGATGGGTAAACGCGCATGTAGGGACGAAAGGAAATGAACAAGCGGACCGCCTTGCCAAAGAAGCAGCCCAGGACAGTGTTGATCTATCCATAGCATACAATAAAGTACTTACATCATCAATGGCCTCCGAATTGAAGAAAACAACTCAACAAAAATGGCAAGAACAGTGGGAAATCTCAAACAATGGGACTAAAGCAATATCATTCTTCTCAAGTATAGAAGAGAGATTAAAACTCAACATTCCTATAGTATCAGAAATTACAGCAGCAGTAACTGGCCACGGCATAACAAAAGCTTACCTATACAGGTTCAAAATAATCGACGACGCAAGATGTATGTGCAAACTAGGAGAACAGACAATAGATCACATGATATATGACTGCAAACTACTAGATGGAGAACGCAAAATCCTCAAACAAGAAACAATCTGAGCTGGAGAGAAATGGCCAACTACCGATAACGCACTCATAACTAAATGCACCAGGGCAATCTACAGATTTGTGAAATCAATAGACTACGATAAACTAAAATAGCATGATGATTAACAAAATTATATAAACTATAACATGTAAATTTAACTTCTATGAAACCTTGTAAATATGTAATTTTTACCTTTTAGGAAATACGATTAACTACGCATAGATTCTAGTTCATAGTAGCAGCATTGTGCATTCTAAAACTCACCTGATACAAGAGAAACTGAAAATTAAAAGTAAACTAAACCATGTAATATTACTATGTAATGGAGCATGTTGCTATACATACAATGAATAAATAAATAATAATTATTTATTAGCATTTTATGTTATTATTTAGCATTTTTAAAGTTGAATTTAAAAATTATTTTCCTTTGAAGGAAGGCTATGAAAGATAAATATAACAGTACCTGGGTGACCAAGCTTCGCTCGGCGTGTTTCACCTCTGTTTTTGTGAAACCTTATCTTTTGTGGGACAAGATACTTATTTTAGATAAACCTGAAAGGCAAAACGTTAACCAAATAAAACTACTTGTCGCAATTGTTAAGAGCAATGTCCGAGATACAAGCGATATAGAAATACATAAAAATATTTCATAAACACCATCATTTCAGCTGTAAAACGTGTACTGCTGAACGCAGGCCTCCCCCATAGATATCCACCCAGTTTGAGGTTTTCGTCGAGCATTAGATCCATTATGGAGTTCAGTTCTTTGCTGCTGTGATTGACTCCAGAGCGTTAACGCGTTGACCAAGGTCCTTCATACTTCCATCGAGTTCTTACATGGCTTCCTTAACCCCGGCCAGTCGCTCGTTAGTATTCTTCGATAGACCTGTCTTCATATTGGAATTCCCGTCTTCATCTTTTCCGTTTCGGAGCTTACATTTTCAATTTGCCTTCCATTTTTGTTCCCATATTTTCTATACCGTAGTTTACATTTTTACAATTCGATTTTCATATTTGTTTCCTCTGCCGCATTCCGGAATTCATTTCATTTCCCATTATACCCATCTTGGTTAACATTTGTTTCATCAGCTGTTCCATATCGTGCTTTTCGTCTCACTCCGAACACCAATTGTGCTTACTTTACTTTTTAAACTATTTCTTTATTTTTTATTAAAACACCGGAGCGACACTAAGCAAAAGCAATGCTGAAGAATAACAAATACTACACAAAGAAAAGCTGGTTGATAAAGCCATGTGAATGTACTACGCATTTAAGTTTCAAACATACAAAAGTGTATGAATTGTTCGTAATTGTTCGTCGAAGTGAATGTGTTTGTGTTTTGCACCTATATTTCAAGTGTATGGAAAAATGTATGGATTGTTTGCAGAAGAAGGAGTAGTATGTTAGGTAAAAGAAAAGGGAGCAGAGAAAACCATGTGAACGTAACACATTGCGTGGTAAAATGGATTGCATAAAAACCTTCGCCATGAAAAAAATTACATGTCACTTTTCATGGCGATCGGTCAACCTGTTTTGGAATTTAATCACTTTTCAACATAAGATATGTTTAGGCCTTGGTATGTATGAAGTTGATAAGCCATAGGGAATAACATGTGAATTGTTACGTAAAACAAAAGTGAGTAGAGAAAGTACTATGAATGTAATAAGTTGTATTTGTTTCAAACATATAGCAAATTTTATGAATTATATGTTGAAGGGCGAATAGCGAAAGAAGACTGATTGTGTCTCGTAAAGGAAGAATTAGTAGAGGAAATCGTGTGAATGTAATACGCTGCATTTTTATTTCAGTCCTAGAATATTATATGAATTGTATGTTTAAGGGCAAACAGAGGATACATGAATTCGCTACGTAAAAGAAAAGCCAGTAGAAAACCATTTGAAAGTAATATATTGTGTAGTAAAATTGTTACCATAAAAGCTCTCCATGAAAAAAAAATATATACGTACCTAATGTCGTGGTGATCGGTTAAGCGGTTTTCGAGATTAACAGTTAAATATATACAAACATTCAACTTGTATAGATGATATGAATCGTTTGTAGAAGAGTGAGTGGAGAAAGGCATGTGAAGGTGTTACCTAAAAGTGAGTAGAGTAGACACTGTGAATGTAACGTGCAGCATTTCTATATCAAGCATGCACACAATTGTATGATTTATTTCTAGAAGAGCAAGTAGAGAAACAGTTATGAGTGTGTTACCCAAAAGCAAGTAGAGAAAACAGTATGGATGTAATACGTAGCATTTCTATTTCAAACATGCACGAAATTGTATGACTTAGTTGTAGAAGAGTGAGTAGAAGGAGATGTGAATGTGTTACCTAAGGGTAAGTAGAGAGAAGAATATGAATATAATATGTAGCGTTTCTATTTCAAACATACAGAAAATTGCATGACTTCTTTATAGAAGAGTGAGTAGAGAAAGAGATGTGAACGTAATACCTAATAGTGAAAGGAGAAAACAGTATGAATGTAATAGCATTTCTATTTAAAACATACAGAACATGGCATGATTAATTTTAAAAGTGGGGATAAAAGTGTTTTTTGGTGCAAACTCGCGTTTTTTATGGAAAATTGTTTATAGAAGACTGAGTAGAGAAAGAGATGTGAATGTGCCACCTAAAAGTAAGTAGAGAAACCGCTGTGAAAGTAATATACAACATCTCTATTTCAAACATACAGAAAATTCCACGACTTATTTGTAGAAGAGTAAAGAGTGAGTAGAGAAAGAGATGTGAATGTGTTACCTAATAGTGAGAGGAGACAACAGTGTGAATGTAATAGCATTTCTATTTAAAACATAAAGAACATGGTATGACTAATTTTAAAAGTGGGGATAAAAGTGTTTTTTGGTGCAAAGTCACGTTTTTTTATGGAAAATTATTTATAGAAGGGTGAGTAGACAAGGAGATGTAACTGTGATACCTAAAAGTATAGAAATTACTGTGAATGTAATATGCAGCATCTCTATTTCAAACATACAGAAAATTGCATGACGTATTTGTAGAAGAGTGAGTAGAGAAAGAGGTGTGAATGTATCACCTAATAGTGAGAGGAGAAAACAGTGTGAATGTAATAGCACTTCTGTTTCAAACATACAGAACATGGTTTGACTTATTTTAAAAGTGGGGATAAAAGTGCTTTTCGGCGCAAAATCACGTTTTTTATGGAAAATTGTTTACAGAAGAGTGAGTAGTGAAAGAGATGTGAATTAGATACCTAAAAGTGAGAGGAGAAAACAGTGTGAATGTAATAGCACTTCTGTTTCAAACATACAGAACATGGTATGACTTATTTTAAAAGTGGGGAGAAAAGTTTTTTTTGGTGCAAAATCACATTTTTCATGGAAAATTGTTTATAGAAGACTGAGTAGAGAAAGAGATGTGAATGTGTTACCTAAAAGTGAGTAGAGAAACCACTGTGAATGTAATATGCAACATCTCTATTTCAAACATACAGAAAATTGCTTGACTTATTTGTAGAAGAATGAGTAGAGAAAGATGTGACTGTATCACCTAATAGTGAGAGGAGAAAACAGCGTGAATGTAATAGCACTTCTGTTTCAAACATACAGAACATGCTATGACTTATTTTAAAAGTGGGGATAAAATGTTTATGGTGTAAAATAATGTTTTTTTATGGAAAATTATTTATAGAAGACTGAGTAGAGAGAGAGAGATGTGAATGTGCCACCTAAAGGTAAGTAGTGAAACCGCTGTGAAAGTAATATGGGACATCTCTATTTCAAACATACAGAAAATTCCACGACTTATTTGTAGAAGAGTGAGTAGAGGAAGAGATGTGAATGTGTTACCTAAAGTGAGAGGAGAAAACAGTGTGAATGTAATAGCATTTCTATATAAAACATACAGAACATGGTATGACTAATTTTAAAATTGGGGATAAAAGTGTTTTTGCTGCAAAATCACGTTTCTTATGGAAAATTATTTATAGAAGGGTGAGTAGAGAAGGAGATGTAAATGTGATACCTAAAAGTACAAAAACCACTGTGAATGTAATATGCAGCATCTCTATTTCAAACATACAGAAAATTGCATGACGTATTTGTAGAAGAGTGAGTAGAGAAAGAGGTATGAATGTATCACCTAATAGTGAGAGGAGAAAACAGTATGAATGTAATAGCACTTCTATTTCAAACATACAGAACATGGTTTGACTTATTTTAAAAGAGGGGATAAAAGTGTTTCTTGTTTACAGAAGAGTGAGTAGTGAAAGAGATGTGAATGTGTTACCTAATAGTGAGAGGAGACAACAGTGTGAATGTAATAGCATTTCTATTTAAAACATAAAGAACATGGTATGACTAATTTTAAAAGTGGGGATAAAAGTGTTTTTTGGTGCAAAGTCACGTTTTTTTATGGAAAATTGTTTATAGACGACTGAGTAGAGAAAGAGATGTGAATGTGTTACCTAAAAGTGAGTAGAGAAACCACTGTGAAGGTAATATGCAACATCAAAATCGTTAGAGCCACTTCCAAGTTGCGCTGAATAAATACACACACACACACACACACACACACACACACACACACACACACACACACACACACACACACACACACACATATATATATATATATATATATATATATATATATATATATATATATAAATATAAATATAAATAAGAATTGCTCAATTAAATATAATGACAGATAAAAATAACATAATGGCTTAAAACATTAGTTTCTGTTTAAATTGCACCGCGTAGAGGTTTCGCATAGGATAATAATATCCATATGTAACCTTTCAAGGTTTGGAACTTTGGTTTTCTATTTGATTTAATAATTACATTAAATTCAAACACACATTCACACTCCCATTTATTTCCCAGACTCTAGGGAGGATGGGGAATAATATAGCTCGACTTAAAAAAAGACCCACCCTCTGACCCGGGTTCGAACCCGAGACCCCTCGCACAGTAGGCCCTGGCTTACCCACTGCGCTACGGGGCCATCCACGACAAAGCATTCTTTATAACAAATTTTGAACTAGACTCATCTGCATGATGTTAAGTAAATCGGAAGCAAATGAGGCTGGCACCCTAGCGCAGTTGGTGGAGCACCTCTCTGCTGTGCGATGGGTACCGGGTTCGATTCTCGGCAGTGGGGTAGAAAGTTTTCTCCGCCAAGATTATTCCTGATCCTTCCCTGAGACTGGAAGTATAATGGCGGCGCCTTGGCTTAGTGGTTAGACCGGTCGTCTACCACCTAGCCTGGACCCTCATGTGGTATTTGTGGTGGACGAAGCGGCATCTGGGCGTGTTTCCTCCAGGTTCTAAGGTTTCCAACGCAAGTCATTCCACCATATGCTCCGTTATCACCTTTTCAATCATCCATTTCGCCTGCATTTCGTATCATCCTCTTCCTATCATAACGGTGTTTGGCTGACCATCCGCTTCCAGGGCTTCACTATGGTCCAGAAGTCCCTCTTCTCACCGACAGGCGTCTGACCCTAGGCACTGGCTTGTAAGTCCTACGGGTTGTAAGTCCTACACTAGGGGAGGGTAATCAGGGAAAGAAGAATAAGAAGGAAGCAAATGAAATTTATTGAGGCCACATTCACAAGGTTTTCTCCAATTGCCGTAGTTTATCTTTATATCAACCTACAGGTTCTTTGTCTAAAACTGCTCTCCTTGCTTTCACACTGCCTCAGAGCATTTGTGGTAAAATATGGACGTGGAATGTGTGGGTGAAATACATACCGAGCGACCGAGGTTTTTGTGGGCGGCATTCCATAACTGCAATATCGAACCGAACTAAAAACCGTAGCGCAAGAAGATGCAGCTCGGATCTGAGGGAATCAGCATCCTTGTTTATGACATCATTGCGATACCTAACTGATGAGTTGACACTCTACGGCGTAGAATCTACGCAGTCATGCACACCTTCCTGGACTAAATGCTGAAGCTTGGAAATCGGGAAAAAAGCCATGCTTGTTCATGACATCATTGTGTTATCTCGGGCAATAAGTGGCTGATGAATTCACTCTGCTAATCGCAGGAAGTATTTGTTCTCCTCGCAGTATGATTTTGCAACACCGTCTATATCTTAGTGTGCCTTTCTTACGAATTTAGCCGAGAAAATAGCGAATCATAAATCACTGATAATTGTGAAATATGCACTTTTAAATTTAAGTAGTTGGGTAGGTGGGTGGGTAGGTGGGTAGTTAGGTGGGTAGGTGGGTGACTAGCTAGGTAGGTGGGTAGGTGGGTGGGTAGGTGGGTGGGTAGGTGGGCAGGTAGTTGGGTGGGTAAGTGGGTAGATAGCTAGGTAGGTGGGTAGTTGGGTGGGTAGGTAGGTAGGTGGGTAGGTAGCTAGGTAGGTGGGTAGGAGGGTGGGTAGTTGGGTAGGTGGGTGGGGTGTAGGTGGTTGGGTAGGTAGGTAAATAGTTGGGTAGGTGGGTGGGTAGGTGGGTAGTTGGGTAGGTAGGTGGCTGGGTAGGTGGGCAGGTAGGTAGGTAGGCAGGCAGGCAGGCAGGCAGGCAGACAGGCAGACAGGCAGACAGGCAGACAGGCAGACAGGCAGACAGGCAGACAGACAGGCAGGCAGGCAGGCAGACACACAGACAGGCAGACAGACAGACATAAGAAGCATTAGATGAAGAAGAATTAGAAGGAGAAAATATTAGAAGAAGAAGATGAAGAAGACGAAAGTTGGGTAGGTGGGTAGGTAGGTGGGTAGGTAGGCAGGAAGACAGGCAGACTGGCATTTAGGCAGACAGACCGGCAGGCAGGCAGACGGGCAGGCAGACACGTAGACAGACAGACAGACATCAGAAGCATTAGATGAAGAAGAATTAGATGAAGACGAATAAGAAGACGCAGTTCACCGTCCACCATAACATACACCGGCTAAGGGAATACACAGCTAAGCTTTATTAGAAGTTTCCCCAAAATTAACATCTGTATTCCAGGACTTTGAAAATAAATAATACATAATTAATTCAAAAGGTTTTAACCTTTTATATTAAAGATGCCTATATTTATATAATTTACGTTAAAAATACAGAATAAAAGTAGTTTCCACTTTTAATGTTTACGTTTTTAATAATTATATTGTCATTGTATTCACTTTTTGAAAATTTTCCACACGATGCAGTTTTCATCCAATCAATTTGTAATGTGTCATGTAGATGTCTAAAACGCAAAGAATTAAGTTTCTTATAACAACCCAACCCATGGATACTCCAAACGACACACAATTCACAGAGGCAGAACTATCAGCAGCACCAGAGAAATTTAAATCAAACAAAGCACCAGGCGAAGATGGTATAGATGCCAAGATCCCCCAAAATACGTTAAACTGTTTCCGAAAGCTAACTACACAATTATACAATCAGTGCCTAAAGACAGCTTACTTTCCAAAACAAATGAAACGCTCTATCGCAATCCCTATCGTTAAACCGGTGAAAGAAAATAGTAACGAAGCCTCAAAATACCGCCCCACAAGCCTAATAAGTGTCGGAGGAAAACTCTTGGAAAAATTACTCATAGATCGAATAAATCACCATGTCTATTCCAACGATATCCTCAATGATAACCAATATGGCTTTCTCTCCCCCCCCCCCCCCAAAGTAACCACTGTTGACGCAGCACTAGTAGTTAAGGAGTTCTTCAGCAGTAACGTACAGCAGAAGAAGTCAACAATATTGGTGAGCCTTGATGTCAGAGGAGCCTTCGACACGGCCTGATGGCCGAGTATATTAAGTAACTTGCAAACAATTCGCTGTCCAAACAACTTATATGACTTAACCAGAGACTACCTCAACGACAGGGTTGCATCAATACAGGTCAACAATTATAAAGTAGAAAGAGCAGCAATGAAAGGCTGCCCCCAAGGATCATGCTGCGCCTCAGGACTATGGAATATAATGTGTAACAGCCTTCTGAACTTGGACTTCTCAAGTCATACTAAAGTAATCGACTTCGCAGACGACAGAACAATCCTAAACGCTGGCCGCACTACAACAGAAGCGAAAGTCTACTCAAACGCCGAAATTACCAAAGTATAAAAATGGACTAAGGACTATAAAATACAATTCAACGACAGTAAATCAAAAGCCATTTTACTGTCAAGAAACAGAAGAACTTAACAATTTAACATATACTTGAATAACAGAAGACTATGTAGAAACAGTTGAAGAAATAAAATACCTAGGACTTTACTTTGAACACAAACTATCCTTTTACAAACACATAGCCAAGAAATGTACCATCTTAATACATTTACTAGGAAGAACAACCAAGCTTAACTGGGCCTAGGCTACAAGTCCCTAAAAACAATCTATGAAGGAGCACTCATCCCTATAATCACATATGGTGCCCCTGTATGGGGAAAAGTCATAAAGAAGGAAACAAACCTGAAGAAATTGCAGAGGATACAAAGACTAATCAACATAAAAATGATAAAAGGTTACCGAAAAATTTCTTTTGACGCTTCTTGCGTGATAGAAGGTGTACCCCCAATAGGATTAGTAATAAAAGAAAAGATTCAACTATATAGATTGAGGCATAACTTAGAGAAAAGGGACCTAGAATGCGAAACACCAAAACCAGTGAAAGGTTGGCCACATCCATCCCAAATAGTTAAGATAAATGAAAATAACGACACAACGCTTCCCATAGAAATCTATATAGACGGTAGCAAAATTAAAGGCCACGTGAGAGCAGGAGTAACAGTATATGTGGAAAAGTCCATTTGGATAGAACTTAAATATAGATTAAACACCGCCTGCTCAAACAACCAAGTGGAAACTATTGCTATCCTTCAGTCTCTGGAACATTTACAGACCTCCCCGGAATACGCCAACCACAGCACCAAAGTGGCTATATTTACAGACAGCAAAACCACCCTTGACTCACAGGGAAACAACACCACACACTCCCCAAACATAGAAGAAATAAGGAATAGACTCCACCAACTAACAGCAGAAAACTAATAGACTTCAGATGGGTAAACGCGCATGTAGGGACGAAAGGAAATGAACAAGCGGACCGCCTTGCCAAAGAAGCAGCCCAGGACAGTGTTGATCTATCCATAGCATACAATAAAGTACTTACATCATCAATGGCCTCCGAATTGAAGAAAACAACTCAACAAAAATGGCAAGAACAGTGGGAAATCTCAAACAATGGGACTAAAGCAATATCATTCTTCTCAAGTATAGAAGAGAGATTAAAACTCAACATTCCTATAGTATCAGAAATTACAGCAGCAGTAACTGGCCACGGCATAACAAAAGCTTACCTATACAGGTTCAAAATAATCGACGACGCAAGATGTATGTGCAAACTAGGAGAACAGACAATAGATCACATGATATATGACTGCAAACTACTAGATGGAGAACGCAAAATCCTCAAACAAGAAACAATCTGAGCTGGAGAGAAATGGCCAACTACCGATAACGCACTCATAACTAAATGCACCAGGGCAATCTACAGATTTGTGAAATCAATAGACTACGATAAACTAAAATAGCATGATGATTAACAAAATTATATAAACTATAACATGTAAATTTAACTTCTATGAAACCTTGTAAATATGTAATTTTTACCTTTTAGGAAATACGATTAACTACGCATAGATTCTACTTCATAGTAGCAGCATTGCGCATTCTAAAACTCGCCTGATACAAGAGAAACTGAAAATTAAAAGTAAACTAAACCATGTAATATTACTATGTAATGGAGCATGTTGCTATACATACAATGAATAAATAAATAATAATTATTTATTAGCATTTTATGTTATTATTTAGCATTTTTAAAGTTGAATTTAAAAATTATTTTCCTTTGAAGGAAGGCTATGAAAGATAAATATAACAGTACCTGGGTGACCAAGCTTCGCTCGGCGTGTTTCGCCTCTGTTTTTGTGAAACCTTATTTTTTGTGGGACAAGATACTTATTTTAGATAAACCTGAAAGGCAAAACGTTAACTAAATAAAACTACTTGTCGCAATTGTTAAGAGTAATGTCCGAGATACAAGCGATATAGAAATACATAAAAATATTTCATAAACACCATCATTTCAGCTGTAAAACGTGTACTGCTCAACGCAGGCCTCCCCCATAGATATCCACCCAGTTTGAGGTTTTCGTCGAGCATTTGATCCATTATGGAGTTCAGTTCTTTGCTGCTGTGATTGACTCCAGAGCGTTAACACGTTGACCAAGGTCCTTCATACTTCCATCGAGTTCTTACATGGCTTCCTTAACCCCGGCCAGTCGCTCGTTAGTATTCTTCGATAGACCTGTCTTCATATTGGAATTCCCGTCTTCATCTTTTCCGTTTCGGAGCTTACATTTTCAATTTGCCTTCCATTTTTGTTCCCATATTTTCTATACCGTAGTTTACATTTTTACAATTCGATTTTCATATTTGTTTCCTCTGCCGCATTCCGGAATTCATTTCATTTCCCATTATACCCATCTTGGCTAACATTTGTTTCATCAGCTGTTCCATATCGTGCTTTTCGTCTCACTCCGGACACCAATTGTGCTTACTTTACTTTTTAAACTATTTCTTTATTTTTTATTAAAACACCGGAGCGACACTAAGCAAAAGCAATGTTGAAGAATAACAAATACTACACAAAGAAAAGCTGGTTGATAAAGCCATGTGAATGTACTACGCATTTAAGTTTCAAACATACAAAAGTGTATGAATTGTTCGTAATTGTTCGTCGAAGTGAATGTGTTTGTGTTTTGCACCTATATTTCAAGTGTATGGAAAAATGTATGGATTGTTTGCAGAAGAAGGAGTAGTATGTTAGGTAAAAGAAAAGGGAGCAGAGAAAACCATGTGAACGTAATACATTGCGTGGTAAAATGGATTGCATAAAAACCTTCGCCATGAAAAAAATTACATGTCACTTTTCATGGCGATCGGTCAACCTGTTTTGGAATTTAATCACTCTTCAACATAAGATATGTATAGGCCTTGGTATGTATGAAGTTGATAAGCCATAGGGAATAACATGTGAATTGTTACGTAAAACAAAAGTGAGTAGAGAAAGTACTATGAATGTAATAAGTTGTATTTGTTTCAAACATATAGCAAATTTTATGAATTATATGTTGAAGGGCGAATAGCGAAAGAAGACTGATTGTGTCTCGTAAAGGAAGAATTAGTAGAGGAAATCGTGTGAATGTAATACGCTGCATTTTTATTTCAGTCCTAGAATATTATATGAATTGTATGTTTAAGGGCAAACAGAGGATACATGAATTCGCTACGTAAAAGAAAAGCCAGTAGAAAACCATTTGAAAGTAATATATTGTGTAGTAAAATTGTTACCATAAAAGCTCTCCATGAAAAAAAAATATATACGTACCTAATGTCGTGGTGATCGGTTAAGCGGTTTTCGAGATTAACAGTTAAATATATACAAACATTCAACTTGTATAGATGATATGAATCGTTTGTAGAAGAGTGAGTGGAGAAAGGCATGTGAAGGTGTTACCTAAAAGTGAGTAGAGTAGACACTGTGAATGTAACGTGCAGCATTTCTATATCAAGCATGCACACAATTGTATGATTTATTTCTAGAAGAGTAAGTAGAGAAACAGTTATGAGTGTGTTACCCAAAAGCAAGTAGAGAAAACAGTATGGATGTAATACGTAGCATTTCTATTTCAAACATGCACGAAATTGTATGACTTAGTTGTAGAAGAGTGAGTAGAAGGAGATGTGAATGTGTTACTAAGGGTAAGTAGAGAGAAGAATATGAATATAATATGTAGCGTTTCTATTTCAAACATACAGAAAATTGCATGACTTCTTTATAGAAGAGTGAGTAGAGAAAGAGATGTGAACGTAATACCTAATAATGAAAGGAGAAAACAGTATGAATGTAATAGCATTTCTATTTAAAACATACAGAACATGGCATGATTAATTTTAAAAGTGGGGATAAAAGTGTTTTTTGGTGCAAACTCGCGTTTTTTATGGAAAATTGTTTATAGAAGACTGAGTAGAGAAAGAGATGTGAATGTGCCACGTAAAAGTAAGTAGAGAAACCGCTGTGAAAGTAATATACAACATCTCTATTTCAAACATACAGAAAATTCCACGACTTATTTGTAGAAGAGTGAAGAGTGAGTAGAGAAAGAGATGTGAATGTGTTACCTAATAGTGAGAGGAGACAACAGTGTGAATGTAGTAGCATTTCTATTTAAAACATACAGAACATGGTATGACTAATTTTAAAAGTGGGGATAAAAGTGTTTTTTGGTGCAAAGTCACGTTTTTTTATGGAAAATTATTTATAGAAGGGTGAGTAGACAAGGAGATGTAACTGTGATACCTAAAAGTATAGAAACTACTGTGAATGTAATATGCAGCATCTCAATTTCAAACATACAGAAAATTGCATGACGTATTTGTAGAAGAGTGAGTAGAGAAAGAGGTGTGAATGTATCACCTAATAGTGAGAGGAGAAAACAGTGTGAATGTAATACCACTTCTGTTTCAAACATACAGAACATGGTTTGACTTATTTTAAAAGTGGGGATAAAAGTGTTTTTCGGTGCAAAATCACGCTTTTTATGGAAAATTGTTTACAGAAGAGTGAGTAGTGAAAGAGATGTGAATTAGATACCTAAAAGTGAGAGGAGAAAACAGTGTGAATGTAATAGCACTTCTGTTTCAAACATACAGAACATGGTATGACTTATTTTAAAAGTGGGGAGAAAAGTTTTTTTTTGGTGCAAAATCACATTTTTCATGGAAAATTGTTTATAGAAGACTGAGTAGAGAAAGAGATGTGAATGTGTTACCTAAAAGTGAGTAGAGAAACCACTGTGAATGTAATATGCAACATCTCTATTTCAAACATACAGAAAATTGCTTGACTTATTTGTAGAAGAATGAGTAGAGAAAGATGTGACTGTATCACCTAATAGTGAGAGGAGAAAACAGCGTGAATGTAATAGCACTTCTGTTTCAAACATACAGAACATGCTATGACTTATTTTAAAAGTGGGGATAAAATGTTTTTGGTGTAAAATAATGTTTTTTTATGGAAAATTATTTATGGAAGACTGAGCAGAGAAAGAGATGTGAATATGTTACCTAAAAGTGAGTAGAGAAAACACTGAATGTAATATGCATGTATACAAAAATTTAACTAAATCTTTAGAGCCGTTTGTGAAATACGGAGAATATATATATGTATATACAAGAATTGCACTGTAGAAGCGGGAATTAAGAAATGTTATTTTTATGTAAAATAGCCTTTTTTCGGGAATTACACCTATATAGATGAACTTAAAAAGCAAAACTGTATCTGAATACAAAATTTGATCAAAATCGTTAGAGCCGCTTCCAAGTTGCGCGGAATAAATATACATACACACACACAGACACACACACACACACACACACACACACACACACACACACACACACACACACACACACACACACATATATATATATATATATATATATATATATATATATATATATACAAGAATTGCTCGTTTGAATATAATTATAATATAATGACAGATAAAAATAACATAATGGCTTAAAACATTAGCTTTTGTGTAAATTGCACCGCGTAGAGGTTTGGCATAGGATAATTATATCCATATGTAACCTTTCAAGGTTTGGAACTTTGGTTTTCTATTTGGTTTAATTATAACATTAAATTCAAACACACATTCACACTCCCATTCATTTGCCAGACTCTAGGGAGGATGGGGAATAATATAGCTCGACTTAAAAAAGACCCACCCTCTGACCCGGGTTCGAACCCGAGACCCCTCGCACAGTAGGCCCTGGCTTACCCACTGCGCTACGGGGCCATCCACGACAAAGCATTCTTTATAACAAATTTTGAACTAGACTCATCTGCATGATGTTAAGTAAATCGGAAGCAAATGAGGCTGGCACCCTAGCGCAGTTGGTGGAGCACCTCTCTGCTGTGCGATGGGTACCGGGTTCGATTCTCGGCAGTGGGGTAGAAAGTTTTCTCCGCCAAGATTATTCCTGATCCTTCCCTGAGACTGGAAGTATAATGGCGGCGCCTTGGCTTAGTGGTTAGACCGCTCGTCTACCACCTAGCCTGGACCCTCATGTGGTATTTGTGGTGGACGAAGCGGCGTCTGGGCGTGTTTCCTCCAGGTTCTAAGGTTTCCAACGCAAGTCATTCCACCATATGCTCCGTTATCACCTTTTCAATCATCCATTTCGCCTGCATTTCGTATCATCCTCTTCCTATCATAACGGTGTTTGGCTGACCATCCGCTTCCAGGGCTTCACTATGGTCCAGAAGTCCCTCTTCTCACCGACAGGCGTCTGACCCTAGGCACTGCGCAGGAGTGCAGGCTCGGCAACTGGACGTTGTACGAGGGCGCACACAGTCTTCACCGGCACAAAACTATCGTCCGAACCGTACCGCTGGACAGAGGGGGAATAGGGCTTCGGATGCTTGCTGCAGCAGCCTTCATTACGATGCGGATAGAGAGAGGTAAGGTGGCAAAATGCAGCAATAAGCACTCCAAGGTTTGGGAATCCGATATCGCCATACAACACGAGCGTCCCCGAAATGTACCGTGTGAACACGAATTCTGTATAGCAATAGCACATGGAGTTAAAAGCAAGAAAGATTGTGTTTTTAATTGTACCTACGACTGCTACGGTCAACAGCTATATTGGTATTAGCATTATTTATTTTCATAGTGTGCAGAGCACTAAACAGTTACTAGTGCTAGAGCTTCGAAATGGATGGACATTGTAGGTACCATTCTCGCAGTTGAAGTATAAGGATAAATTAGTGATAGTAAAACAAGGAAGCAGGTCTAGAAGACCGCATAATTGGCCTGGAGGGCTCGGGGCGTTGACCACGTCGCACCCTCCAGCACTGCACCTCACCAATGACGCCTGTAGTGGGCAGAGGTGGGGGACGCAGCGGCTGGACGGTAGGTCTTGGCCCTTCGTGGGCTGTCGTGTCGGGGTTTAGTTAGTAAAGCAAGGAAGACCTACTCCAGCTCTTCCGCACTTGCAGTGTGACCACAAGCAAAATAAATAACAATCCTTACAAAAGGTATTTTTATGTAAACGATTATCATAAATATGCGTGATTTCGCAAATTTAACGTATTTAATCCCAGCTTCGGATAAATATAAGAGTTCAACAACTCATATAACATTTTACAGCTTTGAAAACTTTGGACACTCAATGGACAGACCATTAATTGAACTCTCAAAAAGTTACTGACCGTTTGCATAATGAAAAGGTTAAAGAAAATAGAAATGTACTGAATAGATTGATTGATGCAGTGGTAATTCTTACAAAACAAGAATGTTCTTTTAGAGGCCACGATGAATGTGAGAAGTCACTACACAGAACTGCTACAATTTCTGGCTAATTATGACGTGGCGCTGTCTCAGCATTTGAAGATAGTTACTGTTTTGGTAGGCACCTTGGCTCTCACAGTGGCCAGTGTTTTAGGGAAAGATGAAATCAAATATTGATATTGCTACTTTGACTGGACTCATGCTCGATGAAACAACTAATGTCACCAATAAAAGTCAATTATGTACTATTCTACGTTTAGTTGATC
Source organism: Tenodera sinensis (assembly GCA_030765045.1). NCBI lineage: Eukaryota > Metazoa > Arthropoda > Insecta > Mantodea > Mantidae > Tenodera > Tenodera sinensis. Next base: position 240,082,311 of record CM060964.1, read on the forward strand.
ATGAAAACGATTACAAAGGACAATTTCTACATTTCGCAGCTACTGGCTTATTTGAACGTGTAAATAAGACTATAGATGTTCAAAAAATTATTGCTCCAACTTTCGATGGTGCTGTAGCAATGAGCGGATGTATTTCCACTTCAAGTAATACCGAGTACTCTGCTGCTACCTTCATAGACTGTTATAGTCACAGACTTAGTCTTATACTTCCCCAATCTGTGAATTCTATTAAGACAATTCCTTGGTTCTCTTAATGGTTAATTGATTTTCTTCTCCTATTCCACTACACGTACACTTCAAATTACAAGTTGTATAGCTGGACATCGCGAGTTATTATATTTCCATGTAGTGCAGTACAAATTATCATGTATACCTACTGTACTCATTCTACATTTTATCTATCTTTGATCTATCTAGTAAAATTATGCTAATAAAACTACGTATAAGTTAAAGAAGTTAAACATGGGAATGAAGGAAAAATGACGTTTAAAAAATAAATACAAGCATATAAGCAGTACTAGGCCCCACGTGAGCAACGGAAGGTTAGTAAACAACCCTTACTGTCCGGATCTAGTGATGTGCCAAGTCACTGTAGTCAGTTACACCCTGGACAAAGTAATACTATGTTTCTCAACTATTAACAAGTGAATCCCATTGAAAAAATAGGCACATATACCAGGCTATGTGATATACCTATCCATGGCACATTTCATTATCCTAGCTCTTATGGTTTCTATTTAAAAATTTGTTTAGTAAGTAAACAGACCAAAATATTCTGCGAAGAGTAAGCTATATTGCTGCCATAAAATTAGAGTAACCATTAATAACAAAACACTGAATATTTTTTTTCAGTTGGGCCTAATATATCTGTTATAATATTTATCTAGAATTATATAGATATATGTAATGGTTTTGCTAAAATAAATCTTTGAATATAAAGAAAAATGAAACTAAAGTTTGCACCATTTTTCAGCAAAATATGGGTGTCATATTCAAATGATGAGTTATATCATCATAATTCTAGGCCAAAGTGTGGAAAATTTCAAACCTCTAGTCCTAATGGTTGCTGATAAAAATTGCTGATAAAAGTTGTTTCCTAGAAAGAGCTAATGAAACAAAAAAATTATTATGATGACCTACATTATATCTTTAAAGCATATTTAAATAAAGAAGCATTTTATATGAAACTATAAAACTCTTTATTAGAGTATACATAGCAACGTAATTCAGTAAACGCCTCGGAAAAAATGAACCTATCATATGAGTACACTAACAACGTCAGCTAAAAAGAAAATGGTGGATTCTTGTAGTTAGAGCAGTGGTTGGCTGCCAAAAATTAGGAAAAATTTAGACACGCCTCATCCATCATGGTCCCGTACAGTCAAAACGGACATATTATTAAACAACGGTTTATTTATATTTTTGCGTGAACTACGCCTACTGCATCTCAATTAATATGCATAACAGCTTATGCCATTTAAGCACTAATATTAAGACGCCCAGTAAATGATTCAAACTGTCTTAAAACTTGCCCGAAAACTTGCGAGGTGGCAATGGCATAGCGCCAGGCCTACAAATCCTACTATTGCACGCGGTACGTACTTTCAGTCAAGTCTCGAAATACTTGAATAAAATTGTGATGTGTACTCTTCGCTAATCCCCAATGACACAGCTTCGAGTCTCAGCATTGTACACTTTTTTTTTTTTTTTTTTTTTTTTTTTTTTTTTTTTTTTTTTTTTTTTTTTTTTTTTATGTTCATCAAAACTTGGAAACCGAATTCACAATAATCTAATTATAAAGTCCCTGAGGGTTTAGGACGTTATAATTTAAATCGTTCTTGGTTGTCTTACTGTAACTTCAACAACTACTGTTGTTGTAACTTCCATGTTAAACTCTTGATAATGTAATTTCCTTGCTTTCTGTGTTCAAATGCGTATAAATGATCCTTATTTCAATTGCACCTACCTATAGGTATGTTTAAACAACTACCTAATTGTAGTTCACCAATAAAGAAACATCAATCAATGCCATAAAGCATAAATAAAAATAAAAATGAATATAATAACAGTTTTCAGAATAATAATTTGTAAATTGTGAGGATTGCATAGTAAAAAAAAACTAGTACACGAAGGTGACTCAAACCACCTTCACAGCAGACAGATTACTTCGGAGTCTTGCGCCCGTTCCAACTGAGCTACCTAGTAACGCGTGAGGTTAACATTCCGTTTATGATGTAATATTCGCTGGTTCCAGTGAACATTTGCAGAAGTGCAAACGTAAGCTGTCCATAATTACGTATATATTAAAAGGCGATGTGACAACATCTATATTAGTGCTAATTTCATCGAGTGTTTAACATCCAAGTTAAATACGCGGGTAGAACCTAGTAATGGGGTCGATGTTTTCATGTTGGGCTATAAAATGCGGATTGCATAAAACTCTAGGATAAGGGGCAGCTGACTCACCTGGTATAAGACATTATTTACAGGTTTTCCACTTTTCAGCGGTTGCCTTGCAGTCCTGTACAAGTTCTCCAATGTATTCTATCATTCCTTTGTCCCCCTTCCAATCCTCTTTTCTTCATGGCTTATCTATACCATCCTTCCAAGCAAGGCGTGTCCTTCCTCGTTTATTCCTATCAGAAGCCGACCAGCTGATAACCTTCTTTGGTAATCTGTCTTTTGTCATTCTCTGAACGTGCCCATACCATTTGAGTGGCCTTGTCTCTAATCCGTCAACAATGCATTCTTGTGCATCCATTTCTGTCCTTATATAGGAATTGCTTACGGGCTCCATTCTTGATATTCTCATTCTTCTTTTCAATTCGTCCATTTCTGTCCTCAACAATCTTTTCCTCGACCTTTCGCTCACCGTCCAACTTTCACTGCCTTATGTTAAAATACTCTCAACTACAATTTTTAATGAATTTAACTTTGTTCTTCTGGTTATATCTCTACTCCATAAAAATCCATTTAAGGAGTATTTATTTTCTAGCATTATTTATTCTGTTGTCAATGTCTCTTTCACTTCTACATGACTGGTCTATAATAGACCCAATTATTTGAATTGTTTAACTCGTTTTATTATTTCACCATTATTTCCAGATTGTCCCCTTCTCCTCTAATTACCATATATTCTATCTTATCAAAATTAATGTCCAATCCTCCTGCCTCAAATGCATCCACACGCTCACGGGTAATGGATACTACGTCTTCTCTCTCCTGACCTATAATTACTAATTTATCAGCAAATAATGGACTGTAGATGGTCTCACATTTACTTTCATTCAAATTTTGTGACAGGCAGTGTTCCATTTTCTCAAGGCATCATTCAAATCAATTTTAAATAACGTTGGTGCCATTGCACACCCTTGTTTTAGATCTTTGGTTACCCGAAATTCTTTCGAGACTTTATTTCCATTCTGCATACGTGGCACTACAACCATATAATTTTTAATAAACTCAACAAGAGGCTCAGGTAGAGTTTTTAATGACCACCATACCTTATTTATAGATACTGAATCATACGCTTTTTCAAGGTCCGCAAATACTAAATGTAATTCTGTCGCTATCATTTTTTCAATGATCTGTCTAATTGTAAAAATATGATCCAGGCATGATTCCCCTGATGCAAATCCAGCTTGTTGTTCAGATATTTTTTCCTGTATTACTTTGTCTAATCCATTCTTTATAATGGTTCTGTGAATTCTATTTACTCTTGCGTTAAAGCTAATCCTAGTATAATACACAGGATTTCTCTCTTTTTATGTATGGGGGTAATACTTTATGTTTTCCAATCTGGCGGGATTGGATCTTCATCCAATATCTGATTAAGTATTCCTGCAAATGTCCGTACCACATTTTGTGCTTCATATATAAGTAACTCAATTGTGATTGGTCCAGAGCCAGCAGCTTTTCCATTCTTTGATGTTTTAGTGCCAGATGTACTCCATCTTCTGTAATTGGCTCTATATCCTTTATGCCATCATTCGTAATTAAAATTCTATCAGTTATAAAGAAAGTGTCTCTTTTCCCTGTCAAAAGCACTTTAAAATGTTACAAATAATCATTTATTGATAAAAAATTAAAACCTTTTGCTGTTTTAGTTGTTCTAACCACCTTTGAAGTTTTCCAGGCTTCAGCTGGCCAAACATAACCTGTGGTATGTTCTATTTCTCCACATGCTATATCCCATGTTTGTGTCCTTTTTTCCTGACCAGTTTATTTTTACGCTTAAGTTTTAAAATTCTTGACGATTTTCATATTTATTTGAATCTAGCCACTTTTTATATGCTTCTTTTTTTCTGTTTAATACAATCAAGAGCATCCGAAACTATCCAGAGATACCGTGGATATCTACTATCTTGTATTCTCAAGGCTTCATATACCGCAGCATGTGTGGCCTGTTTTAGACGGTCATATACCGGATGGAAGGGAAGTCATTACTTTAATTTAAACCAGTGATAGATCTCGGCATTTGGAGAACATTTTGTACCTTACGTTTTTGTCTCTGACCGTTTCCTTCGGAGATATTTTGGTTTTATCGATTAAGTTGCCAACACTGCAGGTTTCACTTTCACTAGGTCAGTACATAAACAAGCATGCGTCGCTACTACTTCCGGAGCCGCGCGGCTCGTGAGTGTAAACATAAAGACATACCATGCCGTGGCGGCGCCGTGGCCGAGCGGTTAGCGCGCTCGCCTACCACCTAGGCGGCCCGGGTTCGATCCCAGGGACCCGCATGTGGTATTCGTGGTGGACGAAGCGGCGTCAGGGCGGGTTTTCTCCGGGTGCTCCGGTTTCCCCCGCCATCTCATTCCACCTGTGCTCCATCTTCATTCCATGTATCATCAGTATCACCGCCTGCGGTGCCGTAGTAGTAAAAGCGGGCGTTAAACACTACAACAACAACAACTACCATGCCGTGTCTGCTACGTTGTAATAAATAAATAGATCTGAATTCTCCAGTAACTCATATTATAACCTAAACTCACAATCTGAAGATATTGTTTATCTTTGTTTCTGAATCCAGAGGATTCATACCGGGTGGAAGGGAAGTCATTACATTAATTTAAACCAGTGATAGATCTCGGTATTTGGAACACATTTTGTATCTTACGTTTTTGTCTCTGACCTTTCCTACAGAGATCTTTTCTTAAAAACAAGCGGCCGACACTATCGATTGTGTGTGTCACTTTCAGTGGTTCAGTGCATAAACAAACACGCGTCTCGTGAACGTCTCCTTCTATGTTTACTGTAATAGTGTAGGCCAATCACAACCGTTATCTGCCAAAAAATCAGACGAAAGGGAAAGTGCTCGACCTGTTTACATCCGGAAAGCAGCTCAATTCCCTGACCAACCTCAACGCAACGTTGTCGACATACCTCGTGTCTGAAAAAGCCTTACGGAGAATTCTTTCACGTCTTTTAAGTGATTAATTATTTCGAAACTCTATGTGATGTCCCATAATTACTACCGAAGCTATGTCAGAAATAAGTTACTGTGCGCATCTTACCAGTAACAAACTGTTATCTTGGTACATTCTTGAGGAATTACGCATCCAATTTGGAACTAAAACCATTTATGTTTTTGAGATTGGCTGCTCAAAGAACAAAATGCCATTAGACTTTTTTGTTTGTAATGCTTCTATGAAACACATATTAGAAGGAATGTAATGACTTCCGTTCCATCCTGTATATTTATAGCGTCCCAATCTTCTTCTTGGTTTAATTTCTCTTTCAGTCTTCCCTTATACAATTTCTTGATCCTTTCATCTTGTAACAGGTGTAAGTTGTAACGAGGTTCGTTTATAGTCTCTCCTTTTATTAGATCTTTCTTCTCTGTATTTTTTGTTAAGGGAAAGGCAATTTTTGCTAACACCATAGAGTGATCTGTTCCACATTTAGGTCTACGTTTGACTTTTGGTTTCTGTTTAGTTATTTTAATTTCTTTTCTGGATGTTACATAATAGATAATTGAGCGGAGGCCCCTTGTGGGTTGTTCCCACGTATACTTATGTACATCTTTATATTTATACATAGTATCCATTATAAGAAGATCGTACACTTCCCTCAATCGTGGCCCATAAGACATTATTTTGCTAATATATACGTGTGTGTATGTGTGAGTGCGTGTGCGTGCGTGCAAATGCAGACTAAGCAACAATCAGATACTTAAGATTGTAGAATCTGCAACTCCTTCGGATTGTTGCATTAAATATGGACATTGTTTTTTCTGACCCACTCTCCGCCTCTTATTCCCTGTTCTCTTCTTACCCCCTTCAGCTTCCCAGTTCCTTGGTCTCCTCCCATCCTTCACCTCTAAGCCTCTTCCCTCTTTCTGCACGATCTTATGTTATGTAATGCATAAAACCTGCAGTCTGTGGTATATTAAACGCAAGTATTGCTGACAACTGAAAACATGGCAAACGGGGCAAGAAAAGAGATGACGGGAGAAATTGTCTATTTTTAAGGTGATGGTGTCACCTGATGTGAAATTTCATATACCGCATATACTTAATATTTCCAAAATTAATTTTTCTAATGTATTTAAAGGACCGAGTTTATACTCCTGTGTTTTGTTGTCAGCTTAGCTCACAAATGAACAAGGTGTGTTTTCAGAGGTTTTGGTTATAATGTGCATTTCTAGCGCGTGCGTTCAGATACATTTTCATTGTCATTCGGTCAACATCTCTAACACAGCTTTATAATCAAAGCTTCTTTGTTACCAGTATTTAAGAAATGAAAGCCAAAAGAACCAATATAAATGTTTTGTCGTATTTCACGTTCCGATTAGAGTCCCTGGTAAGTTCAGGTATTTATTTTCGTGTTCGTCTCTAAGATTAACAGCTCACTATGTTCTTTAGGTCAAATGCACTAGCGTTGAATTCCCTACTCTATCCGCACATTCTGCCTTCTACTAGCTCCGCTTTTTGGTATGCAATACATTTAATTACGGAGAAAAAGGGAAATTTTACAGACGCGCTTCCAGTCACAGAGAAAGCCCTGCGGCAGATTATTGCGGTTGCCTTTCATTTTTCAAAATTAAAAAAAATCCTTTAATGTTAAACTTCGGCATTTTTAAACTGGATTAATAGTGGGTTGAACTGAACTTCGTTTGCTTTCACATTACTGTCAGCTCTGCCCACGCAGCCTGCCTTTACCGAAATTGTGGCTGGGTTATGACGTGGCTTGTGGCATCCCTGGCCCTAGGAAGAATATCTCTACTTCCTCTAAGCCACTCTGAGCCTTTAGAACAAATCAAGTGTACAGTTATTATTATATTGTGGCTATGCTTCCAATATTAGTTACAGAAATATTCACGAACATTGCTAAGAGAAAATTGAAACGCGCTGCTGGTAATTGGCAGCTCAGGAATTGAAATAATATTAGAAAAATAAAAATCGCTTTGGAAACAATTTTACAATAAATCATAACGTCTAGTACCACCCATCCACCCACTCACTCACCCATTCACCCAACCACTCATCACCCATTCACCCAACCACCCACCCACTCACTCACCCATACACCCAACCACTCACTCACCCATTCACCCAGTCACTCATCACCCATTCACCCAACCACTCACCACCCATTCACCCAACCACCCACTCACTCACCCATACACCCAACCACTCACTCACCCATTCACCCAACCACTCACTCACCCATTCACCCAACCACCCACCCACTCACTCACCCATACACCCAACCACTCACTCACCCATTCACCCAGTCACTCATCACCCATTCACCCAACCACTCACCACCCATTCACCCAACCACCCACTCACTCACCCATACACCCAACCACTCACTCACCCATTCACCCAACCACTCACTCACCCATTCACCCAACCACCCACCCACCCACTCACTCACCCATTCACCGAACCACTCATCACCCATTCACCCAACCACCCACCCACTCACTCACCCATTCACCCACCCACTCACTCACCCATTCACCCAACCACTCACTCACCCATTCACCCAACCATCCAACCACTCACTCACCCATTCACCCAACCACTCATCACCCATTCACCCAACCACCCACCCACTCACTCACCCATACACCCACCCACTCACTCACCCATACACCCAACCACTCACTCACCCATTCACCCAACCACTCACTCACCCATTCACCCAACCACCCACTCACTCACCCATACACCCAACCACTCACTCACCCATTCACCCAACCACTCACTCACCCATTCACCCAACCACCCACCCACCCACTCACTCACCCATTCACCGAACCACTCATCACCCATTCACCCAACCACCCACCCACTCACTCACCCATTCACCCAACCACTCACTCACCCATTCACCCAACCATCTAACCACTCACTCACCCATTCACCCAACCACTCATCACCCATTCACCCAACCACCCACCCACTCACTCACCCATACACCCAACCACTCACTCACCCATTCACCCAGTCACTCATCACCCATTCACCCAACCACTCATCACCCATTCACCCAACCACCCACTCACTCACCCATACACCCAACCACTCACTCACCCATTCACCCAACCACTCACTCACCCATTCACCCAACCACCCACTCACTCACCCATTCACCCAACCACTCATCACCCATTCACCCATACACCCAACCACTCACTCACCCATTCACCCAACCACCCACTCACTCACCCATACACCCAACCACTCACTCACCCATACACCCAACCACTCACTCACCCATTCACCCAACCACTCATCACCCATACACCCACCTACTCACTCAGCCAACCACCCACCTACTCACTCATCCACCCACGCAGTCACTCACTTTTTATATTCCGCCTATCATAGGTAAACGAAGTTAAATAAACCATGCACATTAGTCTTAGGGAGTGGAAGACCGGGTTCGGTTTCCGGTACCGGAGTGGGAATATTCTCCTATTTGGAGACCTGGTTTGGAGTGCATTCAGCCTCTTTATGTCCTCGAAGTGCCAATTGAGGAGCTATTTGATTGTTAAGTAGCGACCCCTGATTACGATGACGGCATACATGGGCCGAGAGATACCCGGGCGCTGACCACGTCACACATTCCAGTATTGCATCCCGTGCCTGACGTCTATGGTAGCCGGGCTAGCCCAGACAGGTGTGCTATCCCACCAGGTTACGTTCATTATACATTATTATAAGTAATACAAACTATGCAATGATATCTCCCCATGGAAGGATAAAATAAAGAATATGAAATGAAACTGTAGCAATATATAGACAAAATATAGGCAACGTAATTGCCTAATGCAAGAGATATTTAATGGAAGGAGGACATAGAAAGAGCGATTAATTTATGGGAAGAGAGTTCTGAAGCTCAGGGTAACTGTGTAATATTGTGAGGTGCTTTAAGTTTGCACCTGCATAAACAACAAATGGGAAATGTTCATTGAACGTGTGCACTAAAGGCTTATTACTGATAATTATTTCTGCTAATCACTGTAATTACATTTGTTCTGAATTATTTTATATAGTTATACCATATTAATGTTTCACTAGTTAAACCATTATTGACTGTTGATTGCGTTTTTGTGTCCCCAGATACACTGACACGTTTGTAATTAATTATTTTAATCTGATGTGATATTAATGCTATTGCTAATTTACTGAATTCCCATGTAAAGCTGTTGCGCATAAAGCGATGTGTATGTCAGTAAACGCGCGAGGAATTTATGCTCTACTCTTTTATTATGTCACAAAACCAGTATGATTAGTACTTTTTTCGCGGTTTATTACTTACTTTGCAGATCCTTCTTTAGCAGTAAAGTTAAGAACCTACATTGATTAATATTGTGTAAGTGTTCAATTCTCCAAGTTCTAAGTATCACTTTACCAATGCGATTTACTTCAACAGTTTTACCTTAGCTTCAATTAGTTTTCGCTATCAATTCACCTTCATGGCGCAGCGGCGTGATAAAACGCGCATGCTGTAACGGTCCACTCGCTGGGGAGTCGAACACAGGGTTTCTCCAATATCTCCTGCAGTAGCAGTACTCGCCGTGCGTCACAAAACTTGCAGAGAACAGCAGTTATTGTTGCACCAGGAACACTGACTAACCCTCCGTTCACTTGCGAACACGCTGGCTTATGTAGCCGCCGAAAGTTTCCACAGAATATTCTGACGGTGGGGGAACAGTAATCCCACAAGGTTCTGGTCTTATACCGATAACGCTTCCGGATTTTATGCTGGGCGAGAAGACCGCTACTTATCTCTGTTTATCTCGCCGACCTCCCGAAGAACAATCTGGCATGCTCGCCCGCATAGAGCGGAGGTGCCGGGAGGACCAGTTTGTTGTGTACCAGGCGGTGTTGTGTAATGGTAAGTGCAAGAGACCTATACCGCAGTGGTTACGCTACTGTGACCACTGTTTTGTACTTATTTTGCGTTTAACAGATCACTTTATCTGTGGAAGAATGGAAATGCGTGCAAGGAAAAATACCCCTCGGGTTAAGTTTACTTTGAGTGCAACGCGGCCTACGGCCTATGAGGATCACGACTTTATTGCAGATATCTTACAGTTAAATGGGGAACAAGTTGACACGATACAGCTAATCGCCAGTGAACTGATAGTGAATTTACATTAAATTTATATCAACACCATTGGGGTAATTGTCTCTGATGTGAGACTGCCTTTGTGGTTTACCAGGAAAAATACGAACTGGTTTGAGAATTCAATGTCATTCGGGCAGGCTGTCACAGTAGCTCAATGGTTAGAGCACCCGCCTGGCAAGCGGAAGGTCTATGGTTCAAATCCCAGCTGTGGCATTGAATTTTTAAGTTCCAGTTCTACCTCTCTTATTTTAATTTTTATGTAAAGAACAATTTTTATTTAGCAAACATTAATACGGTTATCCACAACAAATAGTATAACTTTTGACAACAAAACAATGAATTAATATTGTTTGATTGCAAATTTCCAACATGCGCCGCCCCCCCTGGAAAAGGGTCTGTCGACGCCCATGCTCCAAGAACTTAATACTCACAACCTGTATGCTCTTTACAATTACGACTATAAACTTAATATATGCTAAGACGGCAGAGGCACTGCTATTGCATACAGGAAAGGCCTTCCCCTACAGGATTTTCAGGTAGACCCTTCCGGCCGGATCCTCTCAGCCACCTTGGAGGTAACTGTACTGATGAATATGTACCAGGTGGCCCACTCCAGCCGACGTTGGGGTAAGTAGATAACCCCTCGTGCGTTATAAGTAGAGCGAGGATAAATATCCCATCGCCTACAATGTTTGCGCGCTCGTACTATACACACTCCGTGGTGACTGGCAGACGGCGTAGTACAGGAGTTCAGAGCATGTAAACAAACGGGCAGGGCTGTGTAAGAAGCTCTAGTCCATTTACATCAGTTCATATCGTCATCTATTCGTTCCTCAAAAACATTGTAGTGAACAATAATTAAATTGTTCAAAAGTAAGACTTGTCCACCAAACAATGTTTATACAGCGAGAAACTTCTCTCAACCTAACATGATGTAACGGGAGCAAACGTAAGATATTTTGCATTGTGTTCGTCATACGTAAATGAAGTTTTGTCTAGATGTTATAAACCAATTTTTATATGAACCATTGTAGCGTAGCCAGGGTTTCTCTCCAACACGGTTTTCAGTTTATTTTGCATTGCTTCGGTTACAGGCGCAGGATCTACATTTTCAATTTCCATATAAAGCTCTTGTATAAACTGTAAAGCTTATGACAGTTTGTGATTTCTTGATTCTAAACGCAGAATAGTTTTGGTGACAACTGGAAAATATTTTTTATTAAATAACAAATGTTTACGTAAATTGCCTGAAATCAGTGACTCAGGAGATTCAATAGCACAGCTGTCTTCACTAACCAAAACATTTATTACTTTAACTATTTTATCATAATAATCTGCATAATATGCAGCAGCATTTAGCCAGCTACTCCATCCATGTAAGCACGGATCGCACAGAAAATAACACTCCCTTATCTGCACGGTACAGCTGTCATACTGAACCAGAGCACGCTGTTCACCCCTCAGTCCGAGGTAGCAGCGATGACGTCAAGCAAGCAATTCGCCGTGCAGTCAACCTGATTTCTTCTTCAGTGGATATATGTCCTCGCTCTAGTTATAAGAGTTGCAGAAATCTCGGGGAAAAATCCAGCCAGTGGTGTGCGTGAACTTTTTTCTGCTTGTAAGAGAAGCGAGCGGGATGCCAGGTTAGAGTGTGTAATTCGTGATAATAGACAAGAATAGTCTAAGAATATTTTCCACTTCACTTACAAGACTATTTACCAGGGAATAAACTTATTCCTGTATATGTTCCTATTGTCTAACATTACGGATTACAGATTGTAAATTGCCGTAACAAAATCCATGCAAACATGAGGGCACGTAATGTTTCATTGCCATTTCATATGATAGGTTCTTATGGTCCAAATAATGATGCTCCAGTAACCACAGAGGAGAGATACTTTGAGGAACTTAGTGAAACGATTGAAGGAGTATATAGTAAGAAGGAACTAATCACTTTAGAGACTTAATTATTAGAGTGTGGAGAAGATTGAATCAAGAAGTAATAGGACGATATGGAGAAGATGTAGAAAACGATAATGGGCAACGATTGAAGGAGGTATACAAATAATAGGATATTCTTATAATGAATACTATATATAATCATAAAGATATACATAAACATAAATGGAAACAACCTACAAAAGGTCTGGGCTCAATTATCGATTATGTAATACCAAGAAAACAAAGGAAAATAAGTATACAAGACGTAAAGGTCAAATTTGGACCTGAATGTGGAACAGATCACTATATGGGGGTAGCAAAAAATTGGCTTCCCCTTAACAAAAAATAGAAAGAAGAAAGATCAAGTAAAAGGAGAGATTATGGATGAACCTCGGTACAACTTAAAACTTTTACAAGATGAAAGTATAAAGGGATTGTATGAGAGAAGACTAAAAGAGAAATTAAATCCAGAAGAAGACTGGGACACTGTGAATATATATGATCATCTAAAACAGGCCACACATGCTGCGGCATATGAAACCTTAGGAATACAAGATAGCAGATATCCACGGTATCTCTGGATAGCTCCGGGAGCTCTTGAATGTATTAAACAGAAAAAAAGAAGCATATAAGAAGTGGCTAGGCTCAAAGAAGAAAATTGTCTTAACAAAATGGAACAGTGACTGTCATAAAATTGGAATGAAAGTAAATGATGAGACTATCTACAGTCTATTATACGCTGATGACCAAGTAATTGTAGATCAGGACAGAGAAGACATAGATTTCCTGACCCGTAAGCTTATAGATTCATTTGAGTCAGGAGGATTAAAACTCAATTTTGACAAGACGGAATATATGGTAGATGGAGGAGAAGGGGACAATCTGGAAATAAATGGTAAAGTAATAAAACGAGTTAAACAATTCAAATATATTGGGTCTATTATAGACCAGTCAGGTAGAAGCGAAAGAGACATTAACAACAAAATAAAGAATGCTAGAAAATCAATAAACTCCAGAGGAACAAAGTTAAATGTATTAGAAATTGTTAACGACAGAAATGGACGAATTGAAGAGAAGTATGAGAATATCAAGAATGGAGCACATAAGTAATTCCTATATAAGGGCAGAAATGGATGCACAAGAATGCATTGTTCTCGGATTAGAGACCAGGGCACTCAAGTGGTATGGCCATGTTCAGAGAATGACACAATACAGATAACCAAAGAAAATTATTAGCAGGTGGGCTTCTGGTCGGAACAAATGAGGAAGGGCACGTCTTACTTGGAAGGCTGCTATAGATCATAAAGCTATGAGAAAAAAAGGATTGGAAGAGGGTCAGTGGAATGATAGGATATATTGGAGAACTTGTACTGGACTGCAAGGCAACCGCTAAAAGTGGATAACCCTTACAAGAAAGTAAGTAAATGTATTCCATTGTGCATTTACTGGTTCATTATGTGAATTAACATGACTTATTATTTATGATCTACTTTTAGCAGTTTGGGTTGGGATGTGAGCTCCATGGGGATAGTGATATGGAACATAAAATTAGCAAATTTCTATCCACATAAGGGAAGGTTAATGCGACCCTTTAAAGTTAGATAAGAAAAAACACGCCATCCACTATAGTGTTGGGGTAGTGTATGTACCTCACATTCACAAGGTCCCGAGTTTGAATCCCGTTAGTGTGAGTTACCAAATCAGACTGCTTTTGCGGAGTTTTCCCTTATCCTGAAAAGACGTATATTGAATACCCCTAAGCTCAATTGTACCCGAACTAGTCTGAGCATCATTCCACCCATTTCATTCATTCATCTTCCCATATTACCAATAAGATTAATGTGTTACATTCACACAAATTTCATGTTTCCTTGTTGGTCCACTGGGTATAGGGAACGCAGCAGGCCTAAGCGATGGTCAACTCTTTCACCAGCTGATCGCTATGTGTCGGTTTGCATGATCAGGGGGGGGGGGGTGGTAACGAATTTCCGTTTGTAAGAAGTGTGAATATTGAAAACTTCAAACAAATAACAACGCATAGGCCTTTCGAAAATAGTTAACTCTACAAACATTTATTTGATATAAATTCTGAGCTTTAACGAAATCTACATTTTTTATGTAGTAAGATTTTATCCATCTGTCAGTTACCAACTATGTGAAAGTCATCATGAATGAAGAAAATTTGAGACAATTTCCAGATAATTAACTCCTTGCAGGCATTTTTGAGAAACTCAATATTTTCGAAAATAATTTTCCAGAAAAAGTGTTGTTCTGGAAAATCTTCGTGTTGCATACTTTGAAGATGCTGAACTTAAATACGAAATATGGCATTAAAAAACTGTTCGTTTTGGAGTTATACTGTACGCAGACGTGTGCTCGCTCGCATGCATACAAACATTCATATTTTTGTCTAACTTTTTTAAAATGTCTATTTCCCGTGAAATGAAGGTATCAAATTTTTGGTTGGAATTCAGTAATTTCTCCACTAACTACGACTGTGGTAGAGGAAGTAAAAGGTTACGGATTACATTTTATAACACGATGGCTGTACCTACACTAATGTTTCGAAGTTAATCGTGAAAAATGTATACAAAAGATGAATCGAAAATACAATCGACAGAAATGTGACTTCTCTGTGGAATTAAGACTGGACAAGACAAAATGCAGATGTCCAAGAAAAGCTTGGAACATATAGTGGTAATAAGGCAGCTAGAAGAATGCGGACAAAAGTGGAGGAATCTTTTAAACCATATTCAAACCAAAGAGTATCAGTGATGATAAATATGTAGCGGCCAAATTTAGGAAAAATGTGAGGTACCTTAAGAAACGTTGGGGGTGATTAAATATGCATATAGGTAGACGGGGAAAACCGAACAGACATAGCTGTCTAACCCAAGTAGTGTAGAAGCAATTATGTAGATCTCAGGGATGTAATAACAGTAATGATGATAATATAAATAATAATAAAATTAGTGTTCCGAATGGATTATTACGAAGCATTGGACAAATTTACAAATATAATTTAACCATTATATACAACTTCCCATATTACAGCAGAACTTGAGAGAGCGCGGAGATATGCTGTGTTATCCTGGGTTTACACTTGTGCTGTGTTGTCAAATAGTTCACACTATGCTGAAAGTTTAGCTTTTCATTTATTTTGGCCTATTATGACATCAGCTGTAACCTAAATACGATGATTATCGTATTTGTTATATATTGTGACGCAAAACAAAGAACTGTCGGGGTTAAGCTGCTTCACGCCACGCGCCAGGTGGGCGAGCGGGCAAAGGCTTTCAAGGTCAGGCTGCCTCGCACAACTGTTTGTGTGTACGTGACCAACACCAATCGAGGGGCTACACATAAGGGGTTTTCTCCAGAAATTTCAGAGAAAGACCTGGCCACGTGATCGCCAGCGTGTGTGTGGAAGTCATCCTATCTATATAAGCAGGCCATGAACAGCAGAGTGGAGAGTTACAGTTACAGACATGAGTCGACCAGCATGTGAGTGAGTGTGAAGCAGCTGTGTGTGTGTGTGTGTGTGTGTGTGTGTGTGTGTGTGTGTGTGTGTGTGTGTGTGTGTGTGTGTGTGTGTTGTGGGGGGGGGGGTTACATCGCGTACGTTGGAAAGAAGTTTCAACGAGCGTCGAGTGATTGTAACGCCATAATTAGTCTATGAGAGACAGAGAAGGTGCAGAAAGACACTGAAAGGACTAATAGTAAAAGTTGTGAGTTGTGTTATAAAGACAGACTGTGTTAACGAGAAGAAAACTGTATTTTGCTATAAAATTTTAGAAGACAATAAAGTGATATAAAAGTAACTGGACAGATTTTGTCATTTTGTTACACTGGTGTCAGGAGTGGGATTCATCGAATTGTCGTTCTGTTACAATATATAAAGAAATTTCATAATTAAAATCGTTCGTTACGTTTTCGTGACTAATTTCATGAAAATAGAATTCCTTTATGCTGAGGAGTCGAAGGTCTTTTACCTGCTCTCCTATGTATCTTTAAAGTATAAAGCAATCATTTTTATTTATTTTATAATAATTAAACGCATATGTGGCTCTATCAAGCTGCGTTACTTCAGTTTGCTAAGCTTTATATACCTCAAAATGCTGCCAACCAAAATCTTGGTTATTTTACTGTATAGCACAATCTAACGTTTAAAAGCGTGTGTATGACAGTATTCATAATAAAAGCTTCTGATGTAGCACATTCAAATGATTCTGTCTACCCAAACGTCTACTACCTATTATTATGAGCACAAAAGCTTCTTGCATCTGTTTCTTGTTAATCAAGATGAATATATGTGGAAATGGTTTTCTTCCATATTTCCTTATAGGTAGAATGAGAATAGAGGAATACAAAAGGCATAAGTGATAGTCAGTTGGATCCCTATATGATGGGTTTGAAATTTCTCCATTCTCTTTACATGACCACGAGAAAAAGAAAACCGGATAGCGATTTTCCTCTTGTGAAAATTTAAGCATTTGAAAATTCAAAACAATAACAAGGAATACCACAAAACTAGTTAACATCATTAATATGTGTGCTATAATCACATATAAATATTTTACATAGTAAGGCTTTGTTCATCTCTTACGGTTTACCAATTAATCAAAACATATTGAGAATAAAGAGGACTTCACAGGCTATTCCCAGAAAATTCAATGTATCTATTGTATTTCTCAATGAAATATGTTAAATACATGGCACTTTAATCAAAATCGTTAGTCACTTTTGAAGAAACAGAACATTTCAAAAAATCTTCCATGTAAATGGAAGTTTGAGGTGAAAGAATTTTCTTGAAAATCTTCGTGCCTCATCCTTGAAGATAAACTTAACCTTCGAATTACCAAGCATAATTTCATAACTTAGATTACCAAGGTGGGAGGAGGGG
Organism: Tenodera sinensis; assembly: GCA_030765045.1. Classification (NCBI taxonomy): domain Eukaryota; kingdom Metazoa; phylum Arthropoda; class Insecta; order Mantodea; family Mantidae; genus Tenodera; species Tenodera sinensis. The sequence continues at coordinate 240,099,745 of CM060964.1, forward strand.
GTAACAAAATGTCTGAGCAATTTTAAAACAATTTTATTTTAAAATTTCGTGTTTATAAAGGTAAAATTTAACACTATCAATTACTTTTTTACATGAATTCCATTAGATGCTATGCCGATCCCTATTACAGAGATTGTACTACCCATGGAGGTGATCACCCTGGTAACAAGATATCTCAGCAATTTTTTAAACAAATTTACTTTAATTACACTGGTCACTGATCACACACACACACACACACACACACACACGCACACGCACACACATACACACACACACACACACACACACACACACACACACACACACACAACACACGCGCGGGCGTTTCAGGTGACCTCAAAACTGCCAGAATTGATTTTCCTCATTGGTAAACACGATTTAATTGGCTAATAGCTTGTGTTGTTTTCCAAATAGTTATGTTAAATTTCGAGTTACGGTTTCAAGTTAACGACTGTAAGCACTTAGAATTCTCCTTAATGATAATTAAAGGTAGAGTGATTAGTGCTGACGTACCCAATCTCCTCTGTCAACACATCCGACAGACTGCATTCTACAAGAGAACTGCAGGTAAACAAATTCGAAATACTTAAGGAAAATCCAATGTGTGCATTCACATGACTTTTACCATTCACTCTTTTACAACATATTCTTACAAGAGCTTACTGTTATATCTACTTCTTGTTACTACAGAAAAACCTTCATTACTCTTCTGACATTATCTAATATATTCTAATATATCTTATATATTTAAACGAGCAATTCTTGTATATATATGTGTGTGTGTGTGTGTGTGCGTGCGTATGCGTGCGTGTGTGTGCGTGCGTGTGTGTGCGTGTGTGTGTGCGTGCGTGTGTGTGCGTGTGTGTGCGTGTGTGCGTGCGTGTGTGTGTGCGTGTGTGTGCGTGTGTGTGCGTGTGTGTGCGTGTGTGTGCGTGTGTGTGCGTGTGTGTGTGCGTGCGTATGCGTGCGTGTGTGTGTACGTGTGTGTGCGTGTGTGTGTGCGTGTGTGTGCGTGGGTGTGTGTGCGTGTGTGTGCGTGTGTGTGCGTGTGTGTGCGTGTGTGTGCGCGTGTGTGCGTGTGTGTGCGTGCGTATGCGTGTGTGTGCGTGTGTGTGTGTGCGTGTGTGTGTGCGTGTGTGTGTGTGCGTGTGTGTGTGTGTTCCGCGCATCTTAGGAACGGCTCTAACGATTTGGATCAAATTTTGTATTCAGATAAGGTTTTGCTTTGTAGGTTTATCTATAGGGGTATTATTCTTGAAAAAACGGGTATCTCAGAAACGGCTCTAAAGATTGGTTAAAATTTTGTATTCATATAAGGTCTTGCTTTTTAAGTTTACCTATATATGTAGGTGTCTTTCCTGAAAAAACGCGATTTTACACAAAAAATACTTTTTATTCCGTCTTATACAATAAAGTGTATTCTTCTGTTTCCACCATGATGCACTGCATCTAGATAGTTCTTAATTGCTCGTGCATTAATCAATGGAATTTTACATCATATTTTTAATTTCCCTATTTCACGTCCACGACCTCTGCACCTGCCTTCTGGAAAGTTCAGTCCTGGAGGTGAAGGTCCTATAAAGCAAGCTAACTGGAGAATGTTAGAAAACTTCATCCTTATATACCGGCTGAGTATATTTTTTCTAGTATGATGAAACATTAATGTAGCCTATCACTGAAGCATATACCTGAGAAGATTGAACACTAGACTATTAGACTGTCTTTCTTGGATGTTAAATAAGTTCCAAATAATATTTTTGCTATCCATACATTAACCCTAGCATTACCAGGCCTTATTCCATAACTGTAATACTTTGCGTCCAGCACAAGTGTCTGAGCAATTTATAAAACAAATCTATTTTAAAATTGGGTATTGTACCATGTCATGTTTATAAAGGTAATATTTAACGCTGTTTAACTATTACATTTTTGCACGAAGCACATTATTATCTTATTACAGAGCCACACTACCAATGGAGGTGACCACCACTGGTAACAAGATATCTCAGCAGGTTTTATAACAAAATTACTTTAAAATTGGGTATCATATCTTGGCATGCTTATACATGCAATATTTAACATTGTTTTACTATTCCTTTCTACTTTTATATGTGAATCACATTATAGCGACAGGACAGTACTTCATGACCACCTTGACATTGCATCGTTTCTCAGAAGGACCAAAAATGAAAAATTTGAAACAAATACACAATTCAGTAGCAAAAACAGTGATTGACAACAGCTATTAACTGCATAACTTTAATAAAACAATTAAAAGAAAAAAATTTGAAGTATTCCCCCCGCCCTCGCCCCATTGGTAATGCGAGGGAGATGGAGAATATCGGAGAACATTGAACATAAATCTCTTGATAGAAGATATGTTTAATAATTTCAATGAATGGTTGTGTGTGTTTAACATAGTGCGTTATCACACTTTATTATTATATTCTTATATTTAATATATTGTATTGTATTTACGACTTCAGAATTGTTTCAACAGATCGGAGAGGGGTGAGCATCAAAGTAATAGAGTGAAATTTTTTGTATGTTGAATAAATTGAGAAATAATCGTTCTTGGTCCACAAACAACACAAAGTAATTAGAGACTCACACTTCACTATAATAAATTGAGTTACACTCAATTTTTTTTACAACGATCGTTTCGACACATTTACGTGTCATCATGATTGGTGTCGAAACGATCGTTGTGAAAAATATTGAGTGTAACTGAATTTATTATAGTGAAGTGTGAGTCTCTAATTACTTTGTGTTGTTTGTGGATCAATTTACTTCACTGTTAATAGCTTCAGGTGTGTATATATAATCGTTCTTGGGTTTAACATATTGGGTTGTTTAGGACATAACATATCAGTTTTTTTTTTTTTTTTTCATACCAGAATGAATAATTGAATATTTATCAGTACATGGGTAAGCTAGTATACTAGATTTGTGTAACAAAATTGTGTTATTCTATGAAATGGAGGTTCGGTACAGTTCTTTTTCCTTAGTTTTCCGGAAACAGTTTCTCTTGGATTGATCCCCTTTTTGCATAAACTAGTTTTCTCTAAACCTCGGAAAGTTTCCTTAAAGTTTGCAGCCGACATCTGAAGAATATTTTGAAATATGTATAATATTTAAAAAGTTAAATATCATAATTTTAATGAAGTTCTATTCAAGGAAATTATTTTTATCTTCTAATTATTACTAAGTATGAGCTGAAACCGCTGAAGAGGTTCATTGCACTAAAGTAAACAAAACCTCCTTTGTACACACTCATCTGCACACTCCAAGGTTACTTTCCACGCCCGTGGCGTAAAATAAAATGACGGGCACTTATGGAAATTAGATCGGAGATTAAATTACCATCATGTTTACAAGGTTTACCTTTGCAATTTAATTAGTGCCATGCGAGTTGCCTGTGGAATCTTCTTTTCGGTTTCAAGGGACCACTAGAACTACTTTCAATTCAGGTATTTACTAAGATCAGAATTGTAAGCACATACTATCGCTGGTAGAGTTAATTTTCCCCTAGTCCTAGTAGTAACAATCTGAGGTATTACTGGTCATACATTTTTCCAACCACTATCCTGTGTTTTTGTCTCCTCCGAAAAGTTATCCTATAAAACCATATTACCAGACTGTGAAACTTGAGAAAGAGGGGGATGATTTCAAGTTAACTATGTTTCAGAGTAGCTATGGCGAATACTGTTTACAATATGAAAGTGGGTCCTGGCGCATTGCAGTTTCACATAAAAATAGTGTATATGCTAAATTGTATGTAATCAAAGGTCTGTTGAAGGGAAACAGTCCACCTAAGAATAACAAAGCACATGAAACGCACATCTAGTTTGTGGTGTGCCCCCAATACAACAGGTGACCTCGAGTGTACCTTCTTTTAATAAAGACGATGTCCACATGAAGAGTTATTTTGATACTTTTAGAAAGTATATTACTGCTAATTCTGCAACCATAACAGTATATCAATAAGAAGAGACGGACCAGTGAAAACTTAGGTCAATGAACACTGCATTTCACAATGAATAGGCGGAGTTTCTGTTATGAATGTAATAGATATACATACATGTGCTGTAAATCTGTTACATAAAATGGGAATAGTTTGGTTTGAAAATATACATATATAATTTTAAGGGTAAAAAATTTGTAGTTTTATTCATCAGTCAATTATACATACCGATTTTCTTTGAGCGATCGAAATATCCAACCAAAGTACGTGCATCATGAAAATCGCCGACTCAATTTTTTAAACATTTCCAAGTGTGAACAGTAAGGTAGTACGCGGAGTGTTGCATCGCATGCATATACATTTGTTGTAACTTGTCTCTCGCTCCCTCTGCACTCCGACCCTGACAACCTGTGGCGTAGTCACACCTTACCAGCTTCACCCCTTTCCAAGGTTTTCTGCCTGGCCATTACTTTTTCTAACACATACATAGTAGGTAGAGAAGGTGTTGCATTCCACCCAAAATTTCGATATCTAGATTTTATCCAAAATATTTAGGTCCCTGAATAAAAACGAGTTTTAGAAAAGGGTCATGTGTATGTGTTTGTGTGTGTGTGGGGGGGGGGCTGTGGGTATATGGAACACTTTCCAAACTTGTTTATTTTCTTATGCCCCTAACGATTTTTATTATAATGGACCACATTATACACATTTACGTGACAGTATACAACGTATATCTTGACTCTTCTGGTAATAACTTGTGAAGTCTTCTTTATTCCCAAGGAATTTTATATAATGTTGTGTAACTGTTAAGTATGTTGTGTAATGTTAAGCGATGGACGAAAGCGTACTGCATAAAATGTACATATCCTTAAAAAAACAATTCGTTGTAGATAACTTCTCTGTGGCATAAGCAATTCCTGTGATATTCTTCATTAATGGTCCGTATTGTTTTATACTTTTTGCATGTTTGTAAAGTTCTTTTGATACTTAAATGTTTAAAACTGACAAAAATAAATGACCAAAGGAGCAAACTAGTAATTATGGAATTAAGTAAAATATTTGAGGACCTGGATTTTGATGTAATATTCATCCAGGAAACACCACATATAATAAATGACACATAGAAGCGTGTATAGTTATTGAAAGCATTAATCGTACGATATAATATATATTATATAAAGCTATTAAATTAAGGTGTCCCCAAGTCTCAATCCTGGGACCCCTTTTTGGAGAGATAGTGGTAGGAGCATTGAGGAAGTTGAATACGACAATACTATATGAAATACGATTGCATACACAGATGATTTAATCTTCATAACTGAACATCAGTTTAGTAAAAAACTGGAAACCAAGGCAAATAAAGTGACAGAAAAAATAGGTAACTCATGTAGAAAGCGATCTTATATTTCGTCCAACAAATCGTGTGACACGAGTGTACTTAAAAGGCACTTTTAAAAAGTGCGACTTTTAAGATAAATAATGAAAATATAAAAAGAGAAACATAATTAATATATTTAGGTATTCCGCAGAATAAAATATTAAATTTAAAACAAACGTACAAAGTGTATATCCCAAAAGTCCCAAAAATAATTATTCAACTTGGTAGAATTACGCAAACAAGTTTAAACTATAGTTATAGAAAATAGCAGCCTATCATAATGTAATGTTTGCTTCCATTCATATGCGACTGGAACGGGCAAGCAGGATGATTGACATACAGAGTGATTTATGAACAGCACGTTTCTTTCTTTAATTATTCTGTCTGAAATTCACTCGATGCCCCAAGTTTAGCACCGAATTAAGCCAAATGTTCTGGAGTTCTCTATCGCCTGTCAGTAGACGCACAGTTTTATTCGTAATTGTTAGTTTTGTCAGCAGCTGTTTTTGAGATTTTGTTCTAGTTAACATGAAAATGGAGTACACATTAAATGAGGGATTCTTTCTTGTAAAGAATTCAATTACAGCTACTCAAAGGGCATACCAGAGATTATTTGGTGTTAGGAATCCTCCCCAAAGGAACATAATACTGGGACTGGTAAACAAATTGGAAACAAATGGATCTCTGGTGAGTGATATAGGCAAACACCGTTTTCCTAGGCTTCCCATGGTTGTTGTTGACGTAAGAGCATGACTGAAACCGTCACCCAGAAAATCATTAAGACGTTTGTCGCAGGAGACGGGAAACAGGTACTCAATGTGTCAGAGAGTTGCCAAAAGTGCAGACCTAAAGCCGTATAGGATTACGGTTGTACATTAGTTACCGGAAGCAGATAAGGATAGACGACTGAATTATTGCCGATGGTTTAATGCGTTTACTGTGCAAAATCCTGCCATACTGTGCTTCACATGGCTCACAGATGAAGCATGGTTCCATTTATCCGGGTAAAGTATCTTAAAGATGTCTTCGCATTTCACAGTAACTTCTCATATTTTATATTTTGTCACACCTTATAACGTGTTGTACTCTATAAACAAATTACACTTTTATTTAAATGTCATGTGCGCGGGTTGCGCTACATGCATATAGCAGTAAAATCACCCACCGGAAAGCGTTACTATGTAACAGGAAATTGCGTTTCTGCTGCCTTGGGCTCCATTTGCATTCATGTTATTAACAACGTGTAAAGATATACCGCGTCGTTGCAGGAGAGAAATTTAACTGTGTGGCAATTACACTAGTGAGGAGTTACAAGCGTAAAATGTAACCACCATCCCAAATAAATAAATAAATAAATACTGCTACTTGCATTCCCCGGCATAACCAATAATGTAGCCAAGGTCGTTAAGCTACTTGTCATCGGGATATCTGCGGTTCAAATCCCTTCAGCATCGTCGTCTGTTACTGAGCATTTTCGCAGATTTTCCTCAGTCGTCATCAGCTATGCTTAACTTGAGCCTGGAACGTTTCCTTCGGAAATTTACTTTCCTATTTATTCATGTCGTACTGATCACCAGTGTCTACAACCTATGGTGCTGATCATGATAACAAAGGATATTAAATACTACTAAAATAAAATCCCAAGGGACTAAGGTACATTGGGACTGAGTTTTTAGGCGGTAACGACAAAGTCTTCGAGTTTTCAATTATAGAATATAAATATTCTGTAGAAACCTGTGAGTCATTTGCGTCAAAGATTCTTTACAGTCTGCTATTGTTAAAAACCCAGTGACATATTTAAATCACCCGTGCACTCCATTTAAACCCCCGGACAGATTCACTTCCTCTCCCGTATTTTTTCTCAGTTTTACCGTGAAGTTGCATTTCGGCATTTGCTAATCAAGAGAGGTGGCGCCATGGCAACATGTGTGACATGCATTCGGAAGCTCTCGGGTTCGTTCCCCGTTGACGACATAATCTGACTTGGATTTTCGCGGTTTCCTCTTTTCACTCAGGCACATACTGGAGTATATACTTTCAATCCACGGTTTCCTTTCCTTCCCTTTCTCGTTTCATTTCCCTCATCAGCTTTCATGTCTGGTTGTCAGCACACTGACAGATGCGGGCAGATGCGGGCAGACGGTATGGTTATTTGCGGTTTGTGAACCTGCTCCCCTGGCTCCGCTTGAGGTAACTGTGCACCGCTGCCCAGGCTGCTAGAGTCGCCCTCTCCGAATGTTGTGGAGCTTCGGTGGTGCGCCGGATGGCTATCTGTCCAAATATTAGGGACTTCCACACGTCTCTGTGGCTCTGCTACGTCCCTGCTCGTTTGCCGGGCTTGTGGTCTTCCTTTACCTCTCTTTCCCTTTCGGGGGATGGTAGCATCATTACCGGGTCACAGTGGCGAGGTGTGCCCCTCCGTTCCAATGCCTCTACCTCATACCCCAGGTTTTGCAATGATATATATGTAAATTTGTATACATTAATCTCAAATGTATCATCTAAAGATTCAAGGATGCATTTTATTTTTTCTCTATTCACAGGCTTGCAAAAAATTAATTTCTTCTTAAAAGCACGAAAGTTTTCAAAATCCAGGACTTTATAAAACTTAAAATGTATTTCTCAACACTAGTATCACCAACTTCAATATAATGCTACTTTTCACTGTACTAAAGTAACAGAAAAATGTCACTATCATACTTCTCTAATAGATGTGATGCACAAAGCAGTATGACAAAATTCGAATTCTTTTTCGCTAGTTAGGAATATTTAATTGTATTATCTGAGAAACTATTTGAGCTGGTGCTGTGAGGTTTTGCAATCGTTTACTTATTTACTCATATTAGAGCTGGATTACAAAAACGCATTTAGAGGTTTTGTTAGCTTTATGTGTTCATTTGCCTCTGAAATGGGATGGAAGATCGATCTACAACGCTATTGGATCATAAATGGATGCTCTAAACTACAGGTCAAATCTCGGACTTAATAAACAGTTAGTGGACTGCCGACATGATTGCCTCAATCATATGGTTTCCTTTTAATTTTTTCGTAGATTTGACATCCTCTGATACAAGTAAATATAAACGATTCCTGTATGAATTACTGTCGATTGCTTTGTGTACAGTTATAATTTTATCCCGAAATGTGTGGTATTTCTGTTCTGTTCTTCATTATAGAATCTTCGTCTGCAAAGAGGTTATATTCAATCTGACTGCATTTCTACCAAGACCAACGATTTTTAGATAGAGATCCACTTGTTTTCAGGAATTTACAGTTAGATTTAGGTTCTTCAAACAAACATTCATAGTTCTCTTGCATGCGGTGGGGCAGATTGAAAAACTGACTACACGAAGTGTGGTAGTGTTGGTGCAAAATCAGCTGTTCATTAACCTTTGTTATTAAGAAATAAGAGCTTTTCAGGATGTGGTAGGAGGTATATTCATCTTCAAAAATGTACAGTGCGTAGAACAATCAGGCACGTGAGCCTCAATATGGTATGAATGAGAATACAGTATACATCAAGACAATTGTTTACAAATTGTGAAGCAAGGTTTCTAAGAAGTTACTATTTATTCATTTATTCATTTACACATTCATTCATTCGTGTGTGTACGTTGCACGTATGTACGTATTCACTCACTCACTCACTCACTCACTCACTCACTCACTCACTCACTCACTCACTCACTCACTCACTCACTCACTCACTCACTCATTCACTCACTCACTCATTCATTCATTCGCTCACTCACTTATTTATTTATGTATTTAATTTTTTATTTACTTTAATTCATTTTATTTATTAGTGTTAAGTTATTACAATTATGAATATAACTAGCCTCCTTGCCAGTCATACGCAATTGCATACAATTTATAGCAAAATTAAAAAATACAAAATATCTATTACACCATATTATACTGAATCACCCTCATTATTATCTGGCCTTAACCCTAGTTAGGTAAACAGATCCCACCAAAGTCAAACTTACATACCCTTTACCAAATAATCTAAATCTAAGTTCCATATTTTTCAACTGACCATCTCCATTTCTTCCTAACCTTCCATAGAAACTCTCCTAATTTAGGTGCCTACTTCAGGTCCTCAAAAATCATTCTGAGTACGTCTTTATTCCTAAATAACAAATTTCAACTTATTAAATGTTCCCTCCAAATGTTTGTTCCTTTACAAATAAGATAGTATGAATTTCATCTTCCTTCTCCAGACAAACTGGGCACATTCCCGGAATAACCTCTCCTGTCATTCCCGTTAGTTTCCAAACTATTAATCTAAACCACGGTAACCTTCTTTTTCATTTTTTGAACAAGCTGACAAGTATTTGTCATTGTCTGAGTCATCTTTAACTTCCCCGTAGCACGTCAGTGTACTTTTCTCCGTCATCTGAGCAAATATGATTTGCCTGTTCATATCCTCCATTCTCGTTCTCACTTCTCCTCAGGAACCTTTTCCAAATGGTCCAATTCTAACCCACCAATCTCGCAACCCATTTTTAACTGGTCCCTAATTTTCCTCTGCCAGCTGTTAGGCATATTATTCATATTTTCTTCTTGATATATGGGGCATACTTTCACTATGTTGGTATCTGGTAACGCTTGCACCCGAAATAAATTGTTCAATACTCTCCATCAGTAGTCCTCTCACACGCACCTTTCCTATCTCTGTTAAAGCTGCTTCATTTGCTGTAATATAAGAAACTCCCAAAATTATTTTTCCAAAACGTCTTAACATTAAGTTAAGACACCTATTCTCCAGATTTCCCCCATTAATCCCTCTAGATTCAATCAAGGCTAAATAAAGCCTTTCGAGCCATTTAATGTACATAACTGGTGTCAGATACAAACATTTTCGTATTGCTGTCATGGTCATTCTTCCCTTTGCCGTAGCATATGTCTTCTGTTCCTCATAAACTACGAAATCGGTATTTTTTTCCATTGTTATCGGCACTATACACTGCAGTCACATGAAAATTCAAAACCCTGCAGAAACTGATATGTTCAAAATAATGACAAGCAATCTGCGATACGTATCACAGGACATAGTTGCACTTTGCCAACATTCTTACTTTAATTTGTTTCTAACTGCGTCCATGAGTTTATTTTATATATTCTTATTTTCTGACATTAATGCTGTCACTAATAGTTGGTCCCTTTCAGAGGACAATATACATATATTCCTTTTGATCTCCATTTTGTCTTACAGAAATTGCGAAACGACTTTGTCAACAAAATCAGAAGTACAGTCGTGAACTTGTGACGTCAGTTGTTTGTTGCGGCGAGCGTGATAAGCCTGATAAGATAAGTAAGTATGCCGACTTTATGGCTTCAGTCGTTTTGCTGAATATCTCATCCAAGAGGGGAATAATTAACAGACGGTGTGTCGCACATGCAACGACCTATAGTTTACAGACCTCAATAGTCTATTGATCCATTACTAAAGGAAAGAATAACTATTTATATGGTATATTCCAGATGCTCTCGGGCTTCGAGCCAGGTGTAGTGATGAAAAGACATCGACGTTTCGGGAGTGTACATCTCTCCCATCTTCAGGATGAAACCAGCCTTAAAATTGGAAATCGACCGACTCAGAAAACACAGATTCCATTTTTTTTTTTTTTTTTTTTTTTTGTGGTGGGGAAAAAGGCTACTTACGCCCTAACTGCATGCAAGCATGCGAGTGTAAGACTCCTACCCGAGCTTTAACCCGGGCAGCCTACTCACTAAAAAACCCCACCGGAAGTATTGAGGTCAAAACCTCATTGCTGCAGCACCGCATAGATGCACCTGCGCATTCTGTGGTGATAAATGAATGCTGCCTGCCAGTGGCAGCAACAGCGAGTGAAATTACTGACGTGCCAGAGGACTAACATGACCTAAGCCCTGAGTGCCCCCTGGTAGCAAGTGATGGTGAATGTTATGAGTGATGAACTCTGTAGTGGTGGTGGATGATGTCGTTGATCAGTCATGGTGTCAGTTGAATTTGTTGGTGCATTTCATATGCCGACATAGTGCGTCACAGCCACGGCCATTATGTTGTCGAAGAGGAACTGGTGTAGATGAAGAGTCTGCATCTGTTGTGGTTATTGGTGTGGTGTGGCTATGTTGGACTTCTGTGGAGGCTGAGTGACTGCAAATTCTGTTGATGACGTCTGTAAGTGTGGAGATGGCCTCCTCCAGGGTGGCCAGGCGGGAGCTGATGATGAGGATCTGTAAGTGGAGCTTCTGTACTGCATCCAGCCAGGCACGGTCCAGGGAAGGGGCGGCTGGGGCAACTTCTTCTCTTGGTGCAGGTATTGCTGATGGTGATGTGCTCTGCGCTGGTTGTTGGTCTGATGGAGCTGGCTGTGGAGCAGTGTGCGCCACTGGTGTGGGTCTTTACTGGGCTCGGCGGGGATGGAGAGGGCACTGTGCCTGACCTGTATAATGACCACAGCCATTACAGGTGGCGCAGTACCTACGGCGGCGTCGAAGGTCGTGCCTTGTGCACTGTGCTGTAAGGGCCCGGGAGCCACAGTAGTGGCACCTGGGGCCGGCTGTGCAAGTGTCGGCCGTGTGGCCGTACTGGCAACAGCAGCGACAGGGGACCAGACGACCGGTTCGGCTGGGCTCAACACGCAGGCGCTGGCCAAATAAGGACAGTCCCATGGCTAGGGCCACTTCTCGGTCGCCTAGGTCCCGAAATTCCAGCCGAACCATCGATGTTGGATGTACACTCCCGAAACGTCGATGTCTTTTCATCACTACACCTGGCTCGAAGCCCAAGAGCATTTTGAATATGTTCGTCGCCAGGAAAGCTTCAAATCATATTTTATTTATATGGTAGTTTTCTTGCAACGCAGCATAACGGTTTCAATGTTCAAGTAAATAGCTTCAAAATTATAAGACTTAGAATGTTCATTCCCATTGGAGGATATGGGTTTGTGGGTGGGCTCGGGTGGCATCATATGCGTGAGTGAGTGCGTGCGTGAGTGCGTTAGGGCCCGTTGACAACTAGGTCATTTGAGCTCGATGGTATCGGATGCGTTCGAACTGGAATCTTTAGCGACCCCGCGTATACAAGCAGAAAAATCAACAATTGAAAATTAGCGTAAACCTAGATGGAAGGAAAGAGCAATTAAAGAAGCTACTGCTGTTTATTATTATTATTATTATTATTATTATTATTATTATTATTATTATTATTATTATTATTATTATTATTATTATTATTATTATTATTATTATTATTATTATTATTATTATTATTATTATTATTATTATTATTATTATTATTATTATTATTATTATTATTATTATTATTATTATTATTATTATTGTTGTTGTTGTTGTTGTTGTTGTTGTTACTATTATTAGTTTTGCAAGTGTCCAGTTCCTGATGAAGCAACACCTTGATTATAGTTTCCAAAGACCTTCGGACATTAAAATGCCTATGTTAGGCTTCAGTGATGCTGTTAAATCCCTATACATACTATCGCAAGATTAACTTCATTTCCCATGGATGGCTTGTGCTGAGGTGTAGGAAGCTGTAATCCCTAATTTGTGCGGATTTCTTTATGAATTAACTAACCCACGGCGCAACAGCCCTTTCCAGGCTAAGGCCTACCGCCCAGCCGCTGCGTTCTCTATCTCTACCCATTGCAGCCGTTATGAGTGAGATGCAGTACTGTTGATGGAACGTGGTCGACGCCCCGATCCCTCCCGGCCGGTATATGCGGTCTTCGCAAACAGGGGCCACTACTTCTCAATCAAGTACCTACTCAATTGACCCCTCAGGGACCCAATAAGGTTGAGTGCACCCCGGACTAGGTCTCCTTGTGGGACGAAGTCGGGAATCGAACCCGGGTCTCCCGCTGGGTAAGTAGCAGCGTTAGCACCCGCTAAGGAGAGGACCCTCCTTTATGAATTGCGTGGGTAAAATCCATACTCCTGTTAGTTGCAGCGATAATGGAATTCCTTCCTTACCAGATAAAATATTACAGCCAGAAGGCTATAACACTTGCAGGAGCTGCAACGCTGGAGTCTACCAGACGCCACGCGACCTTTGCCTTTACTGAAGGTAAACATTATTTTCTTATTTACTCCAGTAGTTTTTAATATTTGTCACCGATAGCTGTTGCTTATATGTGGTTATGTATCATCAGATCCAATATGACCTCATAGAAGACGTACTATCTGGAAAATGCATGTGACAGGGAAATTGTACTTCGGCTGTTTGAGAAAAATGACCCAGGGGATGATTTATATTTATTCTCACGTGGAAGAAGACCGCGTGGAAACCAGAGAAGAGAATACAAACATTGAGCAAGAAGCGGACTCCAGTGATAGCGATAGTGGTAATCACTTGGACGAGGAACGCTTTTACAAAATTGTCGAAAGTGTGTCCACCAAAAAATGTGTGCACTCCATGCCAAAACATTGTGAGTCATTTATAGGGGTGAAAGGTGCCATGAAGAGTTCCAGGACCCAATGCAAATTTGAGAGTGCTTTCTGGACAATGAGTTGCTCCCTAGCATTGTTGACTATACAAATAAGAAGATGCTCAAGTACAGTGACATTATTCCAGAGAAAGGGATGCTCATCTAGCAGATGCAGCTGAAATAAAAGCTCTTCCAGGAGCAATGTGTTTATGTGCGGCAAGAAATCACAACCATGCACAAAACCAAGATATACCAGGTGAGTCAGCTGCCCCTTATTCTCGAATTTTATCCCATCCGCATTTTATAGCCCAACATGAAAACATCGACCCCATTACCAGGTTCTACCCGCGTATTTAACATGGAGGTTAAACACTCTATGAAATTAGTACTAATACACATGTTATCACATCACTTTTCAATATATTCGTAATTAGACAGCTGACGTTTGCACTTCTGCAAATGTTCACTGGAACGAGCGAATATTACATGTTAAACGGAATGTTTACCTTACACGTTACTAGGTAGCTCAGTTGGAACGAGCGCAAGATTTCGAAGTATTCTGTCTGCTGTGAAGGTGATTCGCATCACCGTCGGTCTGGATGGCTCAGTTGGTTAGACGCTGGCCTACTGTTCTCAAGGTCGTGGGTTCAAATCCGTCCCAGACCGATGGTTTTTAAGTATGCTTAAAAACGACAGCTCCGTGTCAGTAGATTTACTGGCATGTAAAAGAACTCCTGCGGGACAGCGTCGTTAAACAACAAAATAATTTTTTTTCGCATCACCTGCATGTACTAATTTTTTTTTCCGTGCAATCCTCACAATTTACAAACTATTATTCTGAAAACTGTTATTATATTCATTTTTATTGTTTTATTTATGTTTTATGACATTGTTTAATGTTTCTTTATTGGTGAACTACAATTATGTAGTTGTTTAAACACACCTATAGGTAGGTGCAATTGAAATAAGGATCATTCATACACAGTTGAACACAGAAAGCAAGGAAATTACATTGTCAGAGTTTAACTTGGAAGTTAAACTCAATTTTGCACACAATGAATTATTGTGCTATTAAAAATGCAGATAACCAAAAACGATTTAAATTATAATGTCCTAAACCCTCAGAGACTTCATAATTAGATTATTGTGAATTCGGTTTCCAAGTTTGGATGAACATAAAAAAAATATTTACAAAGCCGAGACTCAAACCTGTGTCACTGGGTCTTAGCGCAGACGTCCCGTCACAATCCTATCCAGCTATTTCGAGACTTAACTAAAAGCACGTACCGCGTTCTATAGTAGGACTTGCATGCCTAGCGCTATGCCATTGCCATCTCGCGAGTTTACGGGCTTGATTTAGCCTTTTAAGACAGTTTTAATCATTTGCTGGGCATTTTAATATTATTACTTAAATGGCAAAAGCTGTTATGCATATTAATTGAGATGTACGAGGCGTAGTTTCACGCAAAAATGTAAATAAACTGCTGTTTAATAATATGTCCGTTTTGACTGTACGGGTCCATGATGGATGAGGCGTGTCTAAATGTTTCCTGATTTTTAGCAGCTAACCCCTGTTCTAAGTACAAGAATCCGCCATTTTCTTTTTAGCTGACGTTGTTAGTGTACTCATATGATAGGTCCATTTTTTCCGAGGCGTTTACTGAATTACGTTGCTATGTATACTCTAATAAAAAGTTTGTAAAATCGGCTGGAAACCGGAGTTCGCTCTCAGTAAACGAGTCGTGTGTTTTTGAGGTGTACTTTAGCGAGGAGTACGTTCTGTCCCTTAAAGCAATGTTGCTCTCAATTTTGCGCATTTCTCTCCTTAAGAACGCCAAGCAATACATTTTAGTAAGCGCAAAACTGAACTAAGGCGCACATGCCGTTAGATGGGTGGCCTACCTTCCAAAACAATAAGGCGCGGCTGGCTCACCTGGTATAAAGAAGAGGAGCTGTGAATTTGGTCGTTCAAAAAACCGATGCACCAAGTGCAAGTGCTGAAGCTGTAAAATATTTCCGTGTATGTGTGTACTAACTGCTAGTTGCACAGCTAACTAAACGTGATATGTCATAAACTGTATAATGAATTATAAGCATGTTTGCCTATAAGGACTGTAATGCAATTTTCTGAAAAGTGTGTGAGATAGTGGTTTTTCACGTTTACAATGAATGAGATTTAAAATTACATAATGTTGCAAACAATTTATTTGTGAGATACATTTATAAACAAACAAATCATAAAAAATAAAACTATATTACATTGGTTAGAATGCATAAGGACATCTCTTTCATGTTACTTAATTAGTACTTTTACGCTTATAAATGCCAACAGATTGCACGAAGTGTTGTGACGTCGGACTCAGCGCACAATAAAGGACGGAATGGGTCAAGCTATTTCGCACCTCATGCCGTACCGGCGAGCGGGAAAGACGTTCAGGGCCGGGCTGCCTCGCGTGACTGCTGCGTGTACGTGACTGTGAACAACCAAGATGGCAGAAACAAAGGGATGTCGAGAACGTTCGCAAGGCTTCTAGTTGAGTCATTTCCGGTTGTGTGTGTGTAACTCAGGAAAGGTCCACGTGACGTCATCCCCAGTATATAACGAGGACAGAAAAGATCAGAGCAGCGAGTTTTAGAGTTACAGTTACAGACAGGAGTCGGTCACTGTGTCAGGGAGTGCAAGGCAGATCTGTTGGTTCGTCGTAAGAAGATTCAACGAACCTTGCGAGTGATCATGTCGTCATAATTAGTGCATGAGAGACAGAAGAAGTGAAGAAAGACACTAAAAGGACTGAGAAAGGTCATGAGAAGTATAAATTGTGAGTTGTGATAGCCCAAAATACTGTAGACTGTGTTAACCACGGGAAGAAAACTGTGTATTTATGCTACAATTTTAGAAGACAAATAAAGCGATAGAAAAATAACTGGACTGATTTTTGTCCTTTTTCACATTGTTGTCAGGCGCGGGATTCGCTGAATTGCTGTTTTGTCACAATATATATTGTTAACACAGAAATGCTGTTGGTGCCAGTGAGACTCCACGTGACTTACAATGAAACGATATCCCACGCTGCCACTCCAGGGTTAGGTACCTTTTGGCGATGGAACAATCATCGGTCGCAATGCTCAAGTAATGTTTTAGATACTCACATAGCTACAGCTTAAACCTGTGTTTCTTCTTTTAATTGCGTAGTTATTTAATAGCATAAAAGCTACACACAAGGGTAATTCAGAAACTAACCTACTTTCTCAGGTAGCGCGAATATATGTGGGATAGCGCTGACATTTATACATCGTAGTTTTTATATAATGCAGAAATACTTAACATATACAGCTAAATAGAGGTAAGTCAGCTGAGTAACTGCTTATAGGCCACGAAGTTAACTGCTTTTCAAAAGACATGCAGTCTGCAAACATCAGAAAGATAATATCCTTAGTTGCTAATTGACTGAAAATTTTAGGTATTGAAATGGTGAATAACGTGTCTATAGCTTACGAAGTTCTTATTCTGATTGAAATGTATATAACGGCGAAACTTTAAGGCAGGGATCGACTGACCAATTTGCCGACTCCTGCTTTAAGCCCAGACCGATGGTTTTAAAGAGTGCTTAAAAACGACAGCTCCATGCCAGTATATTTACTGGCATGTACAAAAACTCCTGCGGGAGAAACTTCCGGTACACTGGCAACGTTGACGTGATCCTGGCAATTGACAGTGTCGTTAAACAACAAAATATTTAATTTTTTTCCTGCTTTAAGGAGTAAAATAAGCGAAAAATGTGAAATGAACTAAAACTTTTGTTGTGTTAGCCATTTCCAAAATATCATTTGTCCCTGGTTAGAATTATTATAGATTTTAGACAATAGACTTCCGGATATAAAGTGGTTGTTCTTTTATTTCTACTGAGTTTATAGAAGCAGCATGTAATTTTATGGATAATGCATAGTTATCGTGCTCCTTTTTCTCCGTAGTTGAATGAGTTCTCAGTTCCCAAAATCCATTATTATTGAAATAATACCCAGGTGAAATAGTTAATGCCAACATTGTTTATGATAGAAATAAATATGAATTTTTGTAAGTTGATCATTGACACAGCGAAAGTGTGATCTTTCTCTGTCATTCTCTTGTTTCTCTGCCATTCAAGCAACGCCTCTAATACATCAAAACAACAAACTCTAGTGCATGAAAGTAATCAAGAAAGGCTAGCAAATCCAACAATTGTTCCTTCAATATTGGGTAGGTACCTTTGTGTGTATGTTTAACTCCGTTTCAAACGTCTGCCCGTATTGTCTGCGAATGTGCATTCCTAGCTGAAAGCAAGCAGACTACGATTTATTTAGCCTTGTTTTCCGTCGCTGAGGGAAGTTCAGCAATCTTGTGTATCTACCTAACTTAGAAGTCAATTACTGGGACCGTATTCAGCATTCCTGCCCTTCTCAGCACATACCTATTTAATTACATAACATTTAACGGGTAACATGCTTAAATTGCGCTTTCTCCTTGGGGACGCCATTCATCTTTTCTATAGGCCCACGTGACGTATGCTGCAAGCTTGTCTGCATGTACGTGTCTAGTGCTGTTAAGTTATTGTAACAAAAGACGAAACATTAAAGTAAAACAGATTCTAGCATCTACCTATAAGAAAAGGAATAATTGTTTCGCTGACATTAGAAATAAGTAAAATTCCATTTTGTGAACTAACATAACTGAAAAATCCAAATTCTTCACATATGCTCTGTCTAGTTAGTAGAAAAATGAAACATTATGCATTTCATACTTCTCAAACGTCGATTAAAATCGATACAATTGATTATTGTGCTCATGAATTAAGTTGTCCACATAAAAATGCACTGAATTTAGATCAACTTTCTCATACGTGTCTTTTATTTTCCTCGCCTCCAAGTATTTTTGTTAACTTCTCTACAAACTACCTACCTACTTACCTACCTACCTACCTGCCTACCTGCCTACCTGCCTACCTGCCTGGCTGTATACCTGTCCACCTATCTGCCTGCCGCGGCGTCGGTAAATTGCCTCCCCAGGTATAAAAACACCGTAAATTGCCTCCTGTGTACTTGAATTCCATAGCGTAAATTTCCTCCCCCGTTCATCTGGGTATTTTACCTTCACTTCCAGTCCACCACTGTTAACTGAAGTGTTTCGAGCAAGACATGAATATCCCACAAAATTAAAAATGGCTTCTTAATAATGACTTAAAGAAGTAGTTATTGGTTAGTAATCATAAACCACAATTTTCCTTTCCATTTGTAGACTTAGGACTGTCAGTAATCCAAGATGCAAATGACTGGTATGGTTAAAAATGTGGTGAAAAACATGAAACTTAAAGTTTTGTTAAAACACGCGTCATACTTTAAACTAGCAGAAATTTAAACGAAACAGTGCTTAAAAACTGAAGTCTAGTAATAATTCTTTGTCGAACTACTAATATTTTATTTTTAAAAATATTTCTTTCGTAAGAGCATGCTTATTTCGTTTGCCTACACTTCTGAGCAGTACATAAGTGTCGCTATGTGTTTCCTTCAGTACTTCAGTCAATATTTGGATGACTGGCGTTGAAAAGACTTAATTTTTCTGTGAAAAGATTCGCAGTTGTTGGTGGTTCGTCTAATCGATTATGATAGTTCAGCCCACATCATAGGAGGGAAGCAGACATCTTCTGATATGTAGTTATCCATAATGTAATCGGTGAATTCCTTTATTCTTTCATCTTCTGGTTGAAATGCCATTATATATACGAAGCATTCCCCAACATCTTCAGGGTTGCAGCAATGGAAATCCAAAGAATAACCTCAGAAATAGATTTCATTCTCCTTCTTTATACACAGCACTTAGTCCCAAAACTTGAATTTGTCTATACCAACTCTGACCGAGATGAAATCTATATCCCTTTGTCTATTTTGGGCCACACAATGTTCACGGCTTTGTGGATTGCCGTTTCAAAATCTACGAATACACGTGAGCAATGCAACTTTAAATTGTTTGTTACATTCTTTAACAATGTGCCTAAATGCTTCAGTGCACGTTTCAGTAGATTTATCGGGGAGTAATAAGAAAAAGAGGGGCACATTTATATCGTTATGAGCTCCGTGTACTGTGAATAGCTGATGGAACAGCTAGCTAGGCGAGCTTTTAAAAGTTCCAGCTACGTATAAAGCTTCAGTTCTGCATAAAATGTCCAAATTTTTTAATCGAAAAACCTAAAATACTATTTTTTTTGTTATTCACTAATAGAAATTCTTGTCCTCTGTTTGACTTAATCTCCACGATTCTATGAATTCCTGAACATCCTTCAAAGAATTGGGTGATTTAGGTAGAACAGAGGCTCTGACATTTTGTATATTTCGTTCAGTTAATTTAACATTGTGTATCATTAAAGTATGTACATCGCTCTCGCAAAGTTGTTCGTGTATAAGTTTTGCTGCCAGGGCGCAAATATCTTTCACTGCTTTACGCTTTAATTAGTTGCTTAACTTTTGCCTGTTTAATGTTCCTTCGTTGGGCCTCTCATGTCCGTGTTCGATCTCTTTCTCTACTATTACACAACTACTATCAATTTTAAAGGAACACTTCCATGATTTTGTAATGCACAACCATTTTGTATTCCCCGGCTCAAAGTTTAATGAAAGCTGAACTTATATCCATCAATGATGTATAATTGTTTACTCTTTTCACTCAGTGTAAATTTAATCTTCATTTTGACTGAACACCAACCACACAGTGAACGATCTATGGATACCAGTCCTGAAGAGAGTCGCGCATCATGACGTCATTTCGAACGAAGCAGTAGTACCAACCAAACCCATCATGTCGTCATTTAGAATGAAGTAGTACCAACAAAAACCCATCGTGTCGTCATTTAGAATGAAGTAATCCCAACCGAAATCCATTCAATGACGGATTTATAAATGTAAAATACTCAGCGACATATAGTCAATTTACGTACACCATCTCAGGTATCTAGGAGGCAATTTACGTCGCCCTGCCTGCCTACCTGCCTACCTGCCGCCCTACCAACCTACCTATCTGCCGCCCTACCTAAGTACCCACCTACCTTAGCTCCCCAACAACCTAACTTACCCGTCTACCTTACCTAATATATCTACCTATCCTACCTACCTGACCTATCTACCTACATACCTACCTCACCTACCTACCTAAGTGCATACCTACCTACCTTACCTACCTAAATACATACATACCTACTTACTTTACATATTCACCTACTCAACATAGCTACCTACCATACCTACCATACCTACCTACCTTACCTTACCTCCATACCTACCATACCTATCACACCTACCTTAATTACCTTACCTAGCATGTCTACCTTATCCCCATACCTACCTCACCTACCATATCTCTCTTACTTATCATACCTACCGGCGTGCTTTTATGCCGGTCTGCTACCAGCCTACCTGCCTGTGCACCAATGGAATTTGATATATTCTACCCAAAATTTGTTTCTATTTCTCTCAATCTGCTAACACTGATATCTGTAATTAAAATTAATTTTCAATTTCTGCATTCCCTCGCTATAAATGTGTGCGCAAACATGACAGGTAATTTATGTAACCACAGAGTTGTTAATTTCACTGAGATAAAGTTTAGGGTTGCAGGTAAGCATATAAGAATTTCTGTGGTATCATGGTATTAAACAAATTTTTGTAAAGAACACAGGAAAAGTATTTGGATTATCAGGTTCCAAATATATATAAACACACACATATATATATATACACACACACAAACACTAGGGTCATTCCATAAGTCAGCGATGTAATATCATTGGAATATGTGGCATCGTTGCACTGACTCTCTATACATTCGAAACCCCGCGGCAAGCCATGCCGAATTAACCGACAGGTGGCGACTGTAAGCGAGGATGACTAAGTACCAGTGCAGAAAACATTCAGTCCTAGGTTTGCCGTGCGACAACAGATTGGAACAGCAACGATAAGTGAAAATTACCTTGCTAGTTAGACAGAATGCTACTTAATGGCATGCTGACCTAACGAGAGACTTTGGGGAATAGGGTACTGCCTTATTGCTGTGGAAACAGGTGGATATACTAACGGCATATCGGTGACAAGTGGCACAAGCTGGTGGCAATGCCCATGTCATTCAACGCCTTCCCCATTATTGGCAACACTGTGTGGCTATTTTGAAGGACAGCCGGTGCGTTGAAGCGGTGCCATAGATGTTGATTGATAGATATTCGCTCCATTTGTACTCGTGCACAATAAATTTACGTAGAGTTCCATTACGTGCTTTTCATTTCAACCTGTGACTTAACTCCTGTGCTCTATCCTTATTTCCTGTTGCATTAAGATCCACATTGTCTTCATGTTGCAATGTGCAGCGTTTATTTTCCCTGATGTCACATTATCGAACGTTATCGTATAGTTGCCACGACTTATAGATGATTCTTGTATGTATATAAATATTAGGAGCCATCTAGCTTCTTAACGGACAGACATGAATAGTTTATTACTTCAGTGTCACGCAAACATTGTGTGAACAGTGATGTAAAGCTATTTTTTACCTTGATTCGAATGAATTTATCTTGTATACTCACCATGAGCTAACCCTACCTGGGTAGGAGGCTCTTTCCTACAGAGGATTTTGTGGTTTTTCTTATTCTTATTCTTAGTCACCTTAATGGTTGAACGACCGATACATTAGGCTGGAGAGGCGGTTAGGGGATGTATCGCCCAGCTGTACTAAGTGAGCGTCAGTTGAAGGAGGAAGGGAAGGGCAGGCGACACGTTCATGCGCCAGGTGGGGTGGAGTGGCAGCTTAGGTGTTGTTTATCATAAGATCATTAATTTTATTTCAGTCCGGTAGACTACGAAAGAGCACACTTGGTCCAGGAAAATGAAAATGAAGACCTTTATTTATTTGTGTACGTATTAAAAGCACTTACTCTTGTTTTAGCTCGCAATGGATAAATAATGTGCATTACTATGAACATTTCTATCCCCTTATGTCAGCACTGTGGTAACCCTAAATCACGTGGTTTCGATTGTTTCATCTTTCTACTTCCTTAACTATGGAAAACCGAATCTCCATTATTACTTGAACGAATACATATTTTCAGTAACATTTACACCTGTCAGGCATAACATTTCCGTTCGTGTGGATTTGCCCAACAGGGTGGTCGCCTCAGCCGTACGGTAACGCACTGGGCGAGTGTTTTGTCTACATCTGAGGGCAGTGCTGACTTTGAAGTACACACCGGTCAGGTACAACACATGACACCGGATATGTGCAAGGAATAATCCCATCAGGTCAGCGTTGCCATTTACACTACCGAAAAAATGAACGTTTTTACAAGACGATTAAATCTGCTGAAACGAAACTAAGTATTTCATACTTCTTACACGTGCACCTATCAGTGAGGTTATGGTCGAAGCAGTGCCTTCAATCCCGTAAATGTATATATACACAATGTGTGACCGAAATATCAAGCTAGAGGACCTTAACGTTTTTCAAACGCCGCATCAGTTTAGAAGAAATTCTGTCATGCAGATCCTTGACCACCTTAGGCATTGCAATGTCGCTTATGTTTTGTTTTAGTATTTTCGAATAACGCTTGTATTCTGTTATTTGCATTGTTTGTACCATCATAAACTTTAGAGCTTCATCTTGTCACTTAAATGGTAAGGGATTCTTTGCATATTATACAGATGTAGTTCCGGTTATTAATTTCAGCTAGCAGCATATATTAAAGTGCTCTGTTTACTGGAAGGACCTTCAGTTTTACGGCTTATTATAAACTCACCCACTTTACTTATGCAAAACCAGCAGAGATGCATTACGTTTATGGTGCTGCTTGGGGAAATGCGAAAAGGACATGAGATCCTCTTTGTTGAAGTTTACCCTAGGAGACATTTGCCTCGTCACACCACCTTTACTGGCGTAATACGACTGTAAGAAACAGGAACAAGTGCATCGCTCTGGAAGAAGCGCCTAAAGATATGTAACAGCAGTGGCTCTAGAAGAGGAGGTTCTTGACCGGTTCATTTATTCTTAGTCCACAAGCACAATAGCAATAGCATATGCCACGCATACAGTCCAGTCCTTGTTTACCAGAATTCTGCGTGAGCAGCAATTACTCCATATGATTTCACCCGTTTTCAACCACTGGCGCCAGATGACTCTTCACCCCGACTACAGTTTTTCTAGTGGTTTCTTCATAAACGTACTGATGGACCAAGATTTCCTTCCACCATATTGGGGACGGATGAGAAAGTTTTTACACGAGAGGGCATGTTTAACACGCATAAGTCACATTTGGGCAGAGGAAAACCCTAGAACTATTACAGTTAAAGGGTAAAATAGGAGGGAAACCTTGCACCTATGCAGACCTATTGTGGTTAAAACACCCAGGAGGCAGGGATAAAGTGAAGGAATCGCAGGGTGACACAGGGCCGCAGCCAGATGGTCCACAGAGACGCGCGGAAGTCCCTAAAAAGTGCTGAGATCTCTTCGTCCCAACGCCAGCCCCGACGAGTAGCCGTCACCCTTCGGTCCGGGTTCTCACAAGTATCCCCAACTACGGAGGACAGCGACCCCCTAACGCTACCTAATGCTGAGAACAAGTTGCGATGCGCAAGCATCCGCACCGTCTGTTCGGCACCGCTAAACACCACGCACCTGAGAACACACCTGAAGGATAAGGAAATGGAATGAAGGGAAATTGCCATGGTATAAACTAAGCGTCCCAGTATTCGCCTAAGTGACAAGGGGAAACCACGGAAGAAGCCCCGGCAGGACCTCCCGAATGCATTGCCGTGACGTCACTCGCTCGGTGCTATTGCACTTACAGAATACCAACACCGGTTTGTAGTGAACATTTGATGTTATTCGTGTTATGCCAAGTATTATTACTGCGACACTATCAACTATGCTCCGAAGTCCAAGATTGGCATTTTGAACATATTTTATAAGCTCTTATGCATTTGTTTAATCCTTTTTTGGTCTTTTTAACTATATTTGAAGGTTTTTAATTTCCCTAGGGCGTCTTCCCCTTATTCAGAAGTTACCCTCATCGCCCGGCCGCTGCGTCCTCCAGCCGCAGCCAAGGCCACGGAGGAGTACAGGTTGGGGGTGGCGGGGGTCAGCACGCCGACTCCCCCGACCGTAAGGCGACTACTTTGACCTTTTAGGGACGCTACCTTTCTATCAGGATAGCTCCTCAATTGGCCCCCCAGGGACCTAACGAGGCTGAGTGCACCCCGTAACAGACCTCCCAGTGGGGGGAAAAATCCCATGCCGGTACCGGGGATCGAACCCGGGTCCTCCACGCCACAGGCAGGCGCGCTACCACTGCGCTACGGAGGCGGTCAAGGTGCTGGATACTGGAGAAAATTTGATCAACAATGGTAGTATTAGCATATGTTATTGGCAGTAACATGAATTGTGGATCGGTTAAAAGATATGATCTACTTCAGAAACATGAATTTAGTGTCATATAATTAAATCAAGATTTACAAGTAGTTTATTATTCTTGTGTTATTTAAAATTAAAGATACGCACGTGGCTGTTATTTAAGAACGTTTTTAATGCCTTGTTGTAAAAATGCGTAGCGATCTATCTGGCGGAATTTGAGCTAACCGGATGCGGCGTTTCAGATACTTTAAAGCCCCCTAGCTCGACAACAAGATGTTTACGGCCATACATTCATTGTAAGAAAATACTCAAACAGAACCCCTGAATCACACCTTAAAATGATTCGGTGTTATTCTGACACCACTCTCACTGTTTATACTATATACAGAGGGAGAGTGGTAAAATGCGACAGAAATAGGGGAGAGATAGAAAGGGGAAATGAGAGATATGATGCAGGAGAGAGAGAGAGATCCAGTATCAATTCAATAACTCGAGGGAAGTGGCCAATTCTACGTTTAGGGTAAAAATCTTCATTTTCTGTTTAAACATTTTTGGCCATGGAACAATTTTATTTTCATTTAGGGAAATGTTTATGGAACTGTCATTACCTTCTTGGCGTTTGCTTTAAGTAAATGTTACACTTTCAAAAATACAGTGAAGGTGTTTAAATTTGTTTTAATACGACCTCTCACTATAAGATATCTTAAGCTAAAGAAATGTCAATTTTAATGCTACCAAGACCACCGAGACCATTGCGGAAGATTTAGGTACGCCTCACGGAACCAAATGTACTGCGAAATAGTTTCAGAAACATTGGTATATTGAGATGTCCAGGAAACAAAGTAAGGAGAGAGGCAATCAAGTACAGAAATAATGTGAGGTAAAGAAAGAGAGAGAGAGAGAAACAGAGACAAAGGGAGACAGAGAGAGAGAGAAATTTTGTTTTTAAAGACTTTTGAAGGCGGAACGGTAAAGTTTTGAAATTTCCCTACCAGTGAAGGCAAACAATTTGGAATAAAATCAGAATTGGCAAAAAATATACAAGGAGAGCTTGGAAAGTAATGTGTTCATGGTAACAGCTCTCCTACCTTTTGATCGATTTTCAAAAGTCTTATTGTATCTAAAATGTGCATGTCTCCCCTATGTATTGCATTAGTTTTCTTTGTTTCCGGCGTCGCCGCTGTGCTGAAAATTCAAAAACATGTTGACCTGCATGTAGATAAGTAGTGTCCTAGGGTGTGTAAGTCCGACTTATGGGGAGGGTAATCAGATGATGAAGCATTCAAGGAATCTCAAAACCTACAGTTCCAGAGAAATATCGGTATCGAATTTTTGAATGGAATGCAATACCTTCTCTATGCGTAGTGCGTAGCAACATGGTTGAAAAGTAAAACACATATGCCTACGCGAAGATGTAATTTGGCACAGCTTGTATATTTTAATAAGCTACAAATTTTTTTCTGGAGTAATATTTAGTCTCTTTAATAATTTGCTGGTTTTGGAGAAGCACACAACGGTCAATTAAAAGCAATGCCAATATGTCAAAGATACAAAATTTTATCAGAACAATTAAAGCCAATTTTGAAAATATTTATTCCTGTAAAGAGTCGTTGGGGTACAAACATTTCACATCTTCCTGTCGTGTTCTTAGAAGATACTGGACTAGGAGTTTGACTACGTTTGGGCAAGCTTGATGTATGTTCGACTTTTTCGATTCCAGAATAAGTTCTACATAGACAGACGTCCTTTTCCTCCATGCTTTGTCTTTTTTTGGAACAAGGAAAGCAGGAAAGCAGGGTAATACAGGAAAGCATATACTTCTGATGAAATCTTAATATTGAATTTTGAAATGCAATCCCTCTCCTGTATAATCTAGTTAAGCAACACTGAAAGTAATTACTAAAAGGGCAGTTGTTTTTCTTTGTTTGTTTTCTGTTCCTCTTGTTAGCTGTTGTCCTCTCTTGCGTCAACAACACGTTGATTAAAAACTGCATATGGACTTTCAGAATGCGTAACATAGTACCCTAATTAATCAACTACTAGATACACAAGCAATAGGGTTTTGTTGACGAAGTTGCGTATTTATTATTTTTAATCATAAAGCAGATATGCACCCCAGGTGACATTCTGAGTAATATTAAATCAAGTATGGACCTCCTTATTGCCATATTTGAAATGAAACTAAGCATCATATGTTGAACAGTTTCCGAAATATACGAGTAGGTATTATACGCACAAGTCGTTACAGTGACCACATGAATGCTTTCTGCAAGTATTCGTTTTTGAGTGAGTGAGTAAGTGTGTTGGGTTTAAGGGCCCGTCGACAACTTGGTCATTAGGGCCCTTCGTTTTTGAAGATCATGGTTCAAGTAATAAACGACGAAGAAGGACCAAAACGCTAAACATACTTATTTAATTTCTTTGTTGCTGAAGACTATAATTAACATGTATAAAAAAGTCAATGTTAATATACCGGATGGAAGGGAAGTCTTACGTTAATTTAAACCAGTGGTAGATCTCGGTATTTGGAACACATTTTGTATCTTACGTTTTTGTCTCTGATCATTTCCTACGAAGATATTTTAGTTTTGTTGAAATCCAGCTGGTAACACCGCAGATTGTGTGGGTGTCACTTTCCCTAGTTCAGTACATAAACAAACTTCTTAACAGTGCGTCTTTAGAACCTAAACAGATACCGCACCTTGTCCTTCTGTGTATCCTGTGCGAGAGTATACCAATCACAAGCTTTAGCTCCCAAAACATTACACGAAAAGTGAAGGTGCCCGATCTGTTTACACACCAGGTCAATTCCCTGACCAACCTCAACGCAATGTTGTCGACATACTTAACGTCTCAAAGAGCTACTCGCAGAATTCCTTGACGTCTTTTAAGTGATTAATTATTTCGAAACCCTGAGTGATGTCTCATAATTACTACCAAATCTATGTCAGAAATAAGTTACTCTACGCATCTTACAAGTAACAAACTGTTATGTTCCTACATTCTTATAGAATTACGCATAAATTTTTACTAAACCCCATTTATTTTTTCGAAATCGGCTGATCAAAAAACAAAATGCCATTCGACTTTTTGTTTGTAGTGCTTCTATGAAGCACACATTAGAAGGAATGTAAAGATTTCCCTTCCATCTGTACATTACATACATTTTAGGATGGCGCCGCGGCCGAGGGGATAGAGCACCTAGGCAGCCCGGGTTCAATCCCAGGGACCCGCATGTGATATTCGTGATGGACGAAGCGCCGTCTGGGCAGGTTGGCTCCAGGCTTTCCGGTTTTCCCCGCCAAACATTCCACTAATTGCTCCAATAACAGCTTTCCAATCATCGATTTCACCTGTATTTCATATCAACCTCTTCCTCACTATCATACCTGGTGCATGTCTGACCACCAGCATCCAGGTCTTTACTCTGTCCGGCCTATAGGTTTCTCTGCTTCCCGACAGGCGTCTGACCGTAGGCTGTTGTAACCTTCCTCATGATGCTGTGTGGGCACCCGTCCTATACCTGGGGTATTCCATGTCTGGAGTCACTGCCTATAACTGCTGTAACCTTCCTCATGATGCTGTGTGTGCACCCGTCCTATACCTGGGGTATTCCGTGTCTGGAGTCACTGCCTATAACTGTTGTAACCTTCCTCATGATGCTGTGTGTGCACCCGTCCTATACCTGGGGTATTCCATGTCTGGAGTCACTGCCTATAACTGTTGTAATCTTCCTCATGATGCTGTGTGTGCACCCGTCCTATACCTGGGGTATTCCGTGTCTGGAGTCACTGCCTATAACTGTTGTAACCTTCCTCATGATGCTGTGTGGGCACCCGTCCTATACCTGGGGTATTCCATGTCTGGAGTCACTGCCTATAACTGCTGTAACCTTCCTCATGATGCTGTGTGTGCACCCGTCCTATACCTTGGGTATTCCGTGTCTGGAGTCACTGCCTATAACTGCTGTAACCTTCCTCATGATGCTGTGTGGGCACCCGTCCTATACCTGGGGTATTCCGTGGCTGGAGTCACTGCCTATAACTGTTGTAACCTTCCTCATGATGCTGTGTGGGCACCAGTCCTATACCTGGGGTATTCCGTGTCTGGAGTCACTGCCTATAACTGCTGTAACCTTCCTCATGATGCTGTGTGTGCACCCGTCCTATACCTGGGGTATTCCGTGTCTGGAGTCACTGCCTATAACTGTTGTAACCTTCCTCATGATGCTGTGTGTGCACCCGTCCTATACCTGGGGTATTCCGTGTCTGGAGTCACTGCCTATAACTGCTGTAACCTTCCTCATGATGCTGTGTGGGCACCCGTCCTATACCTGGGGTATTCCGTGGCTGGAGTCACTGCCTATAACAGGTGTAACCTTCCTCATGATGCTGTGTGTGCACCCGTCCTATACCTGGGGTATTCCGTGGCTGGAGTCACTGCCTATAACTGTTGTAACCATCCTCATGATGCTGTGTGGGCACTCGTCCGATACCTGGGGTATTCCGTGGCTGGAGTCGCTGCCTATAACTATTGTAACCTTCCTCATGATGCTGTGTGGGCACCCGTCCTATATCTGGGGTATTCCGTGGCTGGAGTCACTGCCTATAACTGTTGTAACCTTCCTCATGATGCTGTGTGTGCACCCGTCTTATACCTGTGGTATTCCGTGGCAGGAGTCACTGCCTGTAACTGTTGTAACCTTCCTCATGATGCTGTGTGTGCACCCGTCCTATACCTGGGGTATTCCGTGGCTGGAGTCGCTGCCTATACCTGTTGTAACTTTCCTCATGATGCTGTGTGGGCACCCGTCCTATACCTGGGGTATTCCGTGGCTGGAGTCACTGCCTATAACAGGTGTAACCTTCCTCATGATGCTGTGTGTGCATCCGTCCTATACCTGTGGTATTCCGTGGCTGGAGTCACTGCCTATAACTGTTGTAACCTTCCTCATGATGCTGTGTGGGCACCCGTCCTATACCTGGGGTATTCCGTGGCTGGAGTCACTGCCTATAACTGTTGTAACCTTCCTCATGATGCTCTGTGGGCACCCGTCCTATACCTGGGGTATTCCGTGGCTGGAGTCACTGCCTATAACTGTTGTAACCTTCCTCATGATGCTGTGTGGGCACCCGTCCTATATCTGGGGCATTCCGTGGCTGGAGTCGCTGCCTATAACTGTTGTAACCTTCCTCATGATGCTGTGTGGGCACCCGTCCTATATCTGGGGTATTCCGTGGCTGGAGTCACTGCCTATAACTATTGTAACCTTCCTCATGATGCTGTGTGGGCACTCGTCCTATTCCTGGGGTACTCCGTAGCTGGAGTCACTGCCTATAACTGCTGTAACCTTCCTCATGATGCTGTGTGGGCACCCGCCCTATACCTGGGGTATTCCATGGCTGGAGTCGCTGCCTATAACTGTTGTAACCTTCCTCATGATGCTGTGTGGGCACCCGTCCTATACCTGGGGTATTCCATGTCTGGAGTCGCTGCCTATAACTGTTGTAACCTTCCTCATGATGCTGTGTGGGCACCCGTCCTATACCTGGGGTATTCCGTGGCTGGAGTCGCTGCCTATAACTATTGTAACCTTCCTCATGATGCTGTGTGGGCACCCGTCCTATAATTGGGGTATTCCGTGGCAGGAGTCACTGCCTATAGCTGCTGTAACCTTCCTCATGATGCTGTGTGGGCACCCGTCCTATACCTGGGGTATTCCGTGGCTGGAGTCACTGCCTATAACTGTTGTAACCTTCCTCATGATGCTGTGTGGGCACCCGTCCTATACCTGGGGTATTCCGTGGCTGGAGTCACTGCCTATAACTGTTGTAACCTTCCTCATGATGCTGTGTGGGCACCCGTCCTATACCTGGGGTATTCCATGGCTGGAGTCGCTGCCTATAGCTGCTGTAACCTTCCTCATGATGCTGTGTGGGCACCCGTCCTATACCTGGGGTATTCCGTGGCTGGAGTCACTGCCTATAACTGCTGTAACCTTCCTCATGATGCTGTGTGGGCACCCGTCCTACACCTGGGGTATTCCATGGCTGGAGTCGCTGCCTATAGCTGCTGTAACCTTCCTCATGATGCTGTGTGGGCACCCGTCCTATACCTGGGGTATTCCGTGGCTGGAGTCACTGCCTATAACTGCTGTAACCTTCCTCATGATGCTGTGTGGGCACCCGTCCTATACCTGGGGTATTCCATGGCTGGAGTCGCTGCCTATAACTGTTGTAACCTTCCTCATGATGCTGTGTGGGCACCCGTCCTATACCTGGGGTATTCCGTGGCTGGAGTCACTGCCTATAACTGTTGTAACCTTCCTCATGATGCTGTGTGGGCAAAAGTCCTATACCTGGGGTATTCCGTGGCTGGAGTCGCTGCCTATAACTGTTATAACCTTCCTCATGATGCTGTGTGTGCACCCGTCTTATACCTGGGGTATTCCGTGGCTGGAGTCGCTGCCTATAACTGTTGTAACCTTCCTCATGATGCTGTGTGGGCACCCGTCCTATATCTGGGGTATTCCGTGGCTGGAGTCGCTGCCTACAACTGTTGTAACCTTCCTCATGATGCTGTGTGGGCACCCGTCTTATACCTGGGGTATTCCGTGGCTGGAGTCACTGCCTATAACTATTGTAACCTTCCTCATGATGCTGTGTGGGCACCCGTCCCATTCCTGGGGTATTCCGTGGCTGGTGTCACTGCCTATAACTGTTGCAACCTTCCTCATGATGCTGTGTGGGCACCCGTCTTTTACCTGCGGTACTCCGTAGCTGGAGTCACTGCCTATAACTGCTGTAACCTTCCTCATGATGCTGTGTGGGCACCCGTCCTATACCTAGGGTATTCCAGGGCTGTAGTCGCTGCCTATACCTGTTGTAACTTTCCTCATGATGCTGTGTGGGCACCCGTCCTATAATTGGGGTATTCCGTGGCAGGAGTCACTGCCTATAGCTGCTGTAACCTTCCTCATGATGCTGTGTGGGCACCCGTTCTATACCTGGGGTATTCCATGGCTGGAGTCGCTGCCTATAACTGTTGTAACCTTCCTCATGATGCTGTGTGGGCACCCGTCCTATACCTGGGGTATTCCGTGGCTGGAGTCGCTGCCTACAACTGTTGTAACCTTCCTCATGATGCTGTGTGGGCAAAAGTCCTATACCTGGGGTATTCCGTGGCTGGAGTCGCTGCCTATAACTGTTATAACCTTCCTCATGATGCTGTGTGTGCAGCCGTCTTATACCTGGGGTATTCCGTGGCTGGAGTCACTGCCTATAACTGTTGTAACCTTCCTCATGATGCTGTGTGGGCACCCGTCTTATACCTGGGGTATTCCGTGGCTGGAGTCACTGCCTATAACTGTTGTGACCTTCGTCATGATGCTGTGTGGGCACCCGCCCTATACCTGGGGTATTCCGTGGCTGGGGTCGCTGCCTATAACTGTTGTAATCTTCCTCATGATGCTGTGTGGGCACCCGTCCTATACCTGGAGTATTCCGTGGCTGGAGTCGCTGCCTATAACTGTTGTAACCTTCCTCATGATGCTGTGTGGGCACCCGTCCTATACCTGGGGTATTCCGTGGCTGGAGTCGCTGCCTATAACTGTTGTAACCTTCCTCATGATGCTGTGTGGGCACCCGTTCTATACCTGGGGTATCCCGTGGCTGGAGTCGCTGCCTATAGCTGTTGTAACCTTCCTCATGATGCTGTGTGGGCACCCGTCCTATACCTGGGGTATTCCGTGGCTGGAGTCGCTGCCTATAACTGTTGTAACCTTCCTCATGATGCTGTGTGGGCACCCGTCCTATACCTGGGGTATTCCGTGGCTGGAGTCACTGCCTGTAACAGGTGTAACCTTCCTCATGATGCTGTGTGTGCACCCGTCCTATACCTGGGGTATTCCGTGGCTGGAGTCGCTGCCTATAACTGTTGTAACCTTCCTCATGATGCTGTGTGGGCACCCGTTCTATACCTGGGGTATTCCGTGGCTGGAGTCGCTGCCTATAGCTGTTGTAACCTTCCTCATGATGCTGTGTGGGCACCCGTCCTATACCTGGGGTATTCCGTGGCTGGAGTCGCTGCCTATAACTGTTGTAACCTTCCTCATGATGCTGGGTGGGCACCCGTCCTATACCTGGGGTATTCCGTGGCTGGAGTCACTGCCTGTAACAGGTGTAACCTTCCTCATGATGCTGTGTGTGCACCCGTCCTATACCTGGGGTATTCCGTGGCTGGAGTCGCTGCCTATAACTGTTGTAACCATCCCCATGATGCTGTGTGGGCACCCGTCCTATACCTGGGGTATTCCGTGGCTGGAGTCGCTGCCTATAACTGTTGTAACCTTCCTCATGATGCTGTGTGGGCACCCGACCTCTACCTGGGGTATTCCGTGGCTGGAGTCGCTGCCTACAACTGTTGTAACTTTGCTCATGATGCTGTGTGGGCACCCGTCCTATACCTGGGGTATTCCGTGGCCGGAGTCGCTGACTATAACTGTTATAACCTTCCACATGATGTTGTGTGTGCACCCGTCTTATACCTGTGGTATTCCGTGGCTGGGGTCACTGCCTATAAATGTTGTACCCTTCCTCATCATGCTGTGTCGGCCCCCGTCCTATACCTGGGGTATTCCATGGCTGTAGTGGCTGCCTATACCTGTTGTAACTTTCCTCATGATGCTGTGTGGGCACCCGTCCTATACCTGGGGTATTCCGTGGCTGGAGTCGCTGCCTATAACTGTTGTAACCTTCCTCATGATGCTGTGTGGGCACCCGTTCTATACCTGGGGTATTCCGTGGCTGGAGTCGCTGCCTATAGCTGTTGTAACCTTCCTCATGATGCTGTGTGGGCACCCGTCCTATACCTGGGGTATTCCGTGGCTGGAGTCGCTGCCTATAACTGTTGTAACCTTCCTCATGATGCTGTGTGGGCACCCGTCCTATACCTGGGGTATTCCGTGGCTGGAGTCACTGCCTGTAACAGGTGTAACCTTCCTCATGATGCTGTGTGTGCACCCGTCCTATACCTGGGGTATTCCGTGGCTGGAGTCGCTGCCTATAACTGTTGTAACCATCCCCATGATGCTGTGTGGGCACCCGTCCTATACCTGGGGTATTCCGTGGCTGGAGTCGCTGCCTATAACTGTTGTAACCTTCCTCATGATGCTGTGTGGGCACCCGACCTATACCTGGGGTATTCCGTGGCTGGAGTCGCTGCCTACAACTGTTGTAACTTTGCTCATGATGCTGTGTGGGCACCCGTCCTATACCTGGGGTATTCCGTGGCCGGAGTCGCTGACTATAACTGTTATAACCTTCCACATGATGTTGTGTGTGCACCCGTCTTATACCTGTGGTATTCCGTGGCTGGGGTCACTGCCTATAAATGTTGTACCCTTCCTCATCATGCTGTGTCGGCCCCCGTCCTATACCTGGGGTATTCCATGGCTGTAGTCGCTGCCTATACCTGTTGTAACTTTCCTCATGATGCTGTGTGGGCACCCGTCCTATAATTGGGGTATTCCGTGGCAGGAGTCACTGCCTATAGCTGCTGTAACCTTCCTCATGATGCTGTGTGGGCACCCGTCCTATACCTGGGGTATTCCGTGGCTGGAGTCACTGCCTATAACTGTTGTAACCTTCCTCATGATGCTGTGTCGGCACCCGTCCTATACCTGGGGTATTCCGTGGCTGGAGTCGCTGCCTATAACTGTTGTAACCTTCCTCATGATGCTGTGTGGGCACCCGTCCTATACCTGGGGTATTCCGTGGCTGGAGTCGCTGCCTACAACTGTTGTAACCTTCCTCATGATGCTGTGTGGGCACCCGTCCTATACTTGGGGTATTCCGTGGCTGGACTCACTGCCTATAACTGTTGTAACCTTCCTCATGATGCTGTGTGGGCACCCGTCCTATACCTGGGGTATTCCATGGCTGGAGTCGCTGCCTATAACTGTTGTAACCTTCCTCATGATGCTTTGTGGGCACCCGTCCTATACCTGGGGTATCCGTGGCTGGAGTCGCTGCCTACAACTCTTGTAACCTTCCTCATGATGCTGTGTGGGCACCCGTCCTATACCTGGGGTATTCCGTGGCTGGAGTCGCTGCCTATAACTGTTATAACCTTCCTCATGATGCTGTGTGTGCACCCGTCTTATACCTGGAGTATTCCGTGGCTGGAGTCACTGCCTATAACTGTTGTAACCTTCCTCATGATGCTGTGGGGGCACCCGTCTTATACCTTGGGTATTCCGTGGCTGGAGTCACTGCCTATAACTGTTGTGACCTTCCTCATGATGCTGTGTGGGCACCCGTCCTATACCTGGGGTATTCCGTGGCTGGAGTCGCTGCCTATAACTGTTGTAATCTTCCTCATGATGCTGTGTGGGCACCCGTCCTATACCTGGGGTATTCCGTGGCTGGAGTCGCTGCCTATAACTGTTGTAACCTTCCTCATGATGCTGTGTGGGCACCCGTCCTATACCTGGGGTATTCCGTGGCTGGAGTCGCTGCCTATAACTGTTGTAACCTTCCTCATGATGCTGTGTGGGCACCCGTCCTATACCTGGGGTATTCCGTGGCTGGAGTCGCTGCCTATAAGTGCGTATAAGCTTCCAGAGGCTGCTCATTTTTTTGTCTTAGGGTGTATATATATGGCTAGAGCGAGTAGTTCCAGAAATGTGCTTTACACTACCTTTTGGTGTGATTTAAGGTAGTATTTTGAAACTATTTCTCAGTCATAATAGAGATATTAGAGGTATATCAGAAAAGGTGAATATTATTGTTGTATGGAGAATCCCTCAATGGTAGTTCATTATCCATAGACCCAAAGAGTCAATTTAAAACGATGATTACCTTTCGTACGGATAAACGCTTACTTCTTACAACGCACTCTTCACGGCGAAGTATAATTAAAGGAGAATGGAACTTTGGCGAAGTAAGATTCAAAAAAGCAGCTCAGCATTGATGGCTAGACGTGAATAACTGATTGAACTTTGGTCGATCCATTCATGTTAATGGAAGTATCATGACGTGATCATTTAAATGGTTTATTGGAAGACTTGTGCTATGGGTATATGCCTTAGGCATATCCGTGCTGTCACTCCATCTTTTGAACTCGATTACTTTTCCCATAGGTTTTACTTTTGGTAGGTCGAGGAAGTATTGAATTCGATCCGAAAGTTACATACAATGCATGTCTTCTGGCCCCTGAACTACCAGGTGCTACTTCAAAGACAGAGGAGGGAAGTGAGCAGTATTTCAGAGACAGACGGAGAGAGAGAGAGAGAGGGGGGGGGGAAGGGAGATGAAATAGTTTAGTTCAAAAACTAAAAGTCGAATGAATAGCACACCTGGCATGTAAGTTCGGTACTTTGTAGGTAACATGAATATTTTCGAGTAAAACCTGCCTCATCTCAAAAATTGCTTATAATTTTTATTAAAACACCAAAAAGCACGCGCTCCCAAAATCAAAACTCTGAAAGGTTTCATATAAACGTGGTTTGAAAATAATTATTTATTGCTGAGTTACAAGACAAAATTGAAAGTTACAAAAATTTCTCGAAGTGGTTGATGCATTCTTTATTCCTGAATTCCATGTTATGGAGTACTCTTCTGCAAATTCCTAAAATTGTTCGTATTCCCTCACATCCAGTGTGAATACGCGCTATTAGAGTGTCAAAGTCCGGTACAGCAGACGCACAAACTAGTGACTTTAACCCCAGCATTACCAAGCCTTGTTCCAGAACTAGTAACAAAATGTGTGAGCAATTTTTAACACAAACACGGGGAGGAAAGAAATAGGACCATTAAGGTGATCATGAAGGATTCCGGCCCAAACGTTTACGCAGAACCTCTGTTGATGTCTGCGCTGTTGTACTTCATGAGGGTTTTCATAGGTCCAGTTATGGGAGTAATTAAAATTTAAGATAGCGTCGCAAGTAAACCCAACCTCATCGTTGAGCAAGAATTGCTAAGAAATTCATGAATATTGCACAATTCTGTTACATGCGATGACAGAAATTTCCTCTTGACTCAAAGTTCACCACACCACGGTTAATCCTTGCACCTACTGGAGATTAATACGGGCACAGAAGATCTTTATGCAAAATTCTCCAGATAGTTACGTGACTAACTCCTTCCCTTACTGCAATGCATCTTGTGTGATCTGATGGGTTTACGTCCACATCACGAAGAACTCGTTCCACACGGTTAATGCTTGTATTTCGGTTGGTCTTCCCACATCCGAAACACTCCTCTCCAATGAGTCTGTCTGTCTGTCTCTCTCTCTCTCTCTCTCTCTCTCTCTCTCTCTCTCTGCCTCTCAGGTGTTGATAAATTAGTGAGCATGATCGTGAAAACAGTAATTGCCTGTCGGGGTAAATTTTTTCATAGCTCACGCGTTCGTGATGCATTCCTATCTGCACATTTAGTGCGCATCAGTCTGTTCACCCGCAGAATACGTTTTGTTCTGCCTTTAGGCTCTACAACAAGCAAACATAAAAAACAATCAAATAATCAAGGAATAACAATTCAATCCCCCTCCCTAGGGCGTCTCCTCTATGCAGTGGTTACCCTCATTTGCCCGGCCGCTGCATTTTCCAGCCGCAATCAAGGCCACGTCGACTCACCTGACCGTAAGGCGGCTACTTGACCTTTTAGGGACGCTGTCTTTCTATCAGGATAGCTCCTTAATTGGTCTCTCAAGCACCTAACGAGGCCAACAGTTTAATTCACTTCATTATTATTGATATCAACGAAGCAGTAAATCCTTTAATAACTCTTTAAGAAACAATATTCAGACCCATGTTCACATGAAAAGTTTTTACTGTTTTGATGTTGGAAGATCAGCCCCGAAATATTTGACACCAATAAAGATACATAATGTATTTAGGAAATTTGGGTGAGTAATAACATGTAACTATGTATATATTTTGAATGTTCGTGTTAATATCTTGAGAAGTGAACCTCACTCTGATTTAAGTTTGCACAACCCTTAAACCACAAAAGATACACGAACACCTGCCATGCAGTATTGATTCCATGAAAATTTAAAAATTGACGTCAAATAGCTCATCTGTGGTGACTTTCAACTTCCAAGGTTGCATCTATGAACCATCACACGCGGTTAATGTTTTCTCGCACGGTCTCACCATAAACAAAACCCTACTACAGGACGCGCAGAATAGTGTCTGCTTGAAATCCACTGTGCATGCAACCCGCCTAACATTGTTGCTAGTTGTAGGAGTGGTATTTCTACGCTTCTTAAACTGTAGACAGTGGCGGATTGGTACAGTTAACGATCAGCGTGTTTGTTTCAAACAGAAAAGAGGTAGTCATAGTTTTATTATGTGAAATCGGAATTACACACATCAATTATCATCATCCGAACATATGAGAAGACCTTCAGACTCTGGCGTAATATCTGTAACAGCATTATGCAGTTGCGCCGAGAGCTGGTTTTCTGAAACGCGAGATCTCAATTTGATTTTTCTATGTTTATCAGATAAAACAAATGTTCACAGACTTATGTGGAGCAATATATTGCTGTCACAGTGTAAGAGAAGCAGCAAATTCTCTCAAACCAACATGTGTTACGATACACAGTTCACTGAACACGTCTGTGCCAACTAAATCTTATTGTTTGTCTCTAGATGTGTTTGTAGATTTTCGAGTTCACATTGCAAGTTAACGCTTACATTCATACAGCAAAAGGGTTAACAACCATTGAAATACCATTCTCAAGATTCCTGAAATCATGAAATCTACTCATCAAGAATGGGAATATACCTAATTAGTTTACCCTCTGGCACAGTAATAATTGATTTTAAACATAGAAACAATTATTTTATAATTTGATTTGTTGGCTAAGAGAATTAAATAGGTAAATTAAATATTTTGTTGTTTAACGACGCTGTCAGTTGCCAGGATCATGTAAGCGTCACCAGTGTGCCGGAATTTCATCCTACAAATATTTTACCTGCCAGTAATCTACTGACATGGAGTTGTTTTTAAGCGTACTTAAAAACCACAGATCTGGACCGGATTTGAACCCCCGACCTTGGGATCAGGAGGCCAGCGTCTGAGCCACTCATAACGACTTAAGAGAGTTGTCACATGTCATGTTTGTTATGTTTAGATTGCAAACCTTCCAAACTTTGGCACGCTCTAAATCTGTATCATAAGAAAGTTATAACAATAATAATAATAATAATAATAATAATAATAATAATAATAATAATAATAATAATAATAATAATAATAATAATAATAATAATAATACTAATAATAATAATAATAATAATAATAATAATAATAATAATAATAATAATAATAATAATAATAATAATAATAATAATAATAATAATAATAATAATAATAATAATAATAATAATAATAATAATAATAATAATAATAATAATAATAATAATAATAATAATAATAATAATAAGAAGAAGAAGAAGAAGAAGAAGAAGAAGAAGAAGAAGAAGAATGTAATAACAAAATGTATGCAACATACGCACATAGAAAACGTATATCAGAAAGCACTACTTTTTTCGTTGCATACGGCATGATAATTACAATAAAGCCGTTCAATGTTGGCTCGAAGAAAAACCGTGTAATATGTTGTTACAAATGAGGTAGACGGTGTTGACACAAACATAATTCCTCCACTGATACCGGTCGCGAAACGACCTTTGGACTCCTGAAATCAACTAATGAAGGGGATGTGAACCATTGCGTTGCATAGTTACACGGCGAAAGGTTCATGAATCACAGGGATTCACAAATTCGCTTTTGCCCACCTCTGCCCTACTATGACCTTCGAATAGCTATGTATCGTATTACGCATTTCCGCTTAACGTATAGCAGTTATACATAATGCAAAATTCCTTCTGAACAAAGGGAGCTTCACAGACTGTTCCTAGAAAATTCAATAAACATATTTTATTTATCACGTAAATTTATTTAATATATTCTTTAATCGAAATCCCTAGAGGCATTTCTGAGACAATAAACTATTTCGAAAAATATCCTTTGTGGAGATTTTCTTGTAGAAGTCTCGCATTTCTGGAAGATACTGAACATAAATAACAGGTGTATCTTCTCAGCCCATGAACGTGATACAGAAATTAAAAATGACAAACTTTATTTGTAGACTACAAAACAATGCTGCAGACTGCAAGCTATGCTGCATTTGTTTTGTGTCAAATATTCTATTTATCTGCTCTCTATTTCCTGGAGATTTATTTATATAAAAGTTACTATACCTATTTCATAATTAAAGTTACATGTACCTGCAAATTTCACATGGTTGTTTTCATGGGGTTGCCTGTACATCTTTGAATGTATTTCTGTCTCTCTTTCGTAATCCTCTTACGCTACCGTTCCACAAACCTTAGATTCCGCCCTTGCTACATCCTTCCGATTTATATGTTGGCTGTGTTTTCATGATGTTTGGTGTTTCATGTCTGTTCGGACTCATCTCTTACTCTGTCCTTAAGTCTAAATGTAAAAACCTACCTTCCATGTTTCTCTGAAACACTTGCGATACATACTTTTGTATGCTTTGTACTTCGACTTCCCTGCTGAGCAATTATTTTGCATTTTATTTAAGCGCAAACTCTTGCTGTATCTATTTTATCTCAATGTCGCACTTTCTATATAAAAGCATAGGTTTAACGAAATTTATGGTGGAAGTAAGATTCTTCTATGAGTGGAGTGAATTTTCATCTCTCGTTGCCCTTGTGATGAAAATTCCGAGCGTATAAAAAATTCCACGTTCCTCAAGTTCCTTACACTACTTTATTTAGAAACTAGAACAAAAGTTCACAACACACAATTTTGCCAAATATATTGTGAACATATAGGGCGCATATTGAACATAAGCAATTGAATAGGATACTCGTGTCTCAAAGAGTGAATTACTCTTTATAATGCTGATTTTGAAAAACTGGAAGTTTTTTATGTTTTAGTTTGTTATGGTTGTAAATAAAATTGTGTGAAGAGATTTAAAATACGACCAATATGCTATTAAAGGGTACCACTACTGAAACATAGTTTTTCTGATTTTTCCACAAAAGCCTGTGCCCTGAAATGTCAGAAGGGGAAAGAAAGGAAATTCTTATGCTTTTACTTTTATCTGCTGTTTGGCTGGGATCAACCATCTTCAGCTCAGAGGCCTCCTGGTCCCAAAGTCCCATATAATAATTTGTACACCATCGGGGAAATAGTGAAAGAGAAGAGCATAAATGTAAATTGTGATAAAATATCAGTCTTTATTTCAATTCTTTCTTGTGGGCCTATCATTTTGTAACACTCTGTGTCGTACTCTTCCTTTCTTCCAGCAAATTCGTGTATTGGGGTGGTCCAGTTTTACGGTGACTTAGCGCCAATAGGATAAAAGCTCATTAGACGGTATGCAAAAGTAGGGGATAACTTAGACCTTCTGTGGTAACTCTGTATTTGGTGGGGGGGGGGGGGGGGCAGTCCTAGGGTCGTCCGCCTAAAATCCTGTACTACTGACATACCGTCATAGGTAACACAGTGCAACAAATTTGACCTTTTGTGTTTTGCCGCGAGATGAAAGTGGGTGTTCTTTACCAATTCACATATGCTGATTACGAAAATGAAATCAGAAAAGTTCCATCACATACCAATTTTTGTGGAAAAGATATGCTACATGAACTACTTGGCCTATATTTCATATTAGTGGCAATATACGTATGTTCAGTCCATAAAAAATTTAAAGAACAGTTAGCAACTTTAAAGACACTGAAAATGACTCAAATGACACGTTATAAAAATACTTTTGTGCTCCGAAACCCCTCCGCCCCTAAAAGCGATAACACTGAATAAAGCATACAATAAACTCATAATTTATAAACTTTACCTAGAAGTTTTCTGTTTGTGGGTACATGGTGAAACTTTTTGTAGGACCATCCAGAGATAATCCGCCAACATTTTTGTGGACCATCTTCCTTTATATCATCTTTCCATGACAGTTATATCTAGATGAAATCTCTCACCATATTCGTCACTCACATCTCCAAGATTAGGCGGAAAAGAATACAAATGCGAATGAAGATGTAATTTCAAAGACATGTTGCATCCCATAGTATTGTTACAGCCCAGCGTGTATTCTGTCAGTTCCCTGTAATTCTCAGAACAAATATTTGCCAAGAAATTGTTGCATAAATTTTAATGCAAGCCAAGCTGCGTTTTCAGTATTTGTCGGCAGCGTTTTGTCCTTCACCAACTCTGAGGTCAATGACAAAACTTTTCTTTAATTTTTGCGTTACTAATAACAGGGAATTTAGATATTAAGTATTGAAAATCCCACCCATCTTTGTACATTGCTTTCACAAAGATCTTCATAAAGCCGAATTTCAGATGTAGCAGTGGTAACAGCAGTCTTTGTTAACAAGGGGTTCATGTGACATTTCTTTCACAAGATTAAAGCTTTCTCTTAAAAACCGCTATTTGACTACACACTGGTCTTTCCTTGCTATATTGTCCCAGTGCCACAAAAACAGCAATATAACTGGTTTGCATTCCAAGAAGTAGTCCCGGAATTTTAAGATCACTGCAGATTTTCCATATGTGACTTCAGTAGCCTGCGTATTTCACAAGCAGCCTCCTGTTACCATAGGTTTCCTTTAACTGAATTGAATGGGCAAGTGTATGGAAGGTTTCTTGTTTATATTATGTAAGAGAACAGCTTTGAGACTGCTTTTTGAGGAATCTATAAATAGGCACCATTCTTCTGGATTATGAACCATACCAAATCCTTTAAGCAACTCATTTATGTCATTACAATATACCAACACCTCTCTCAGTGAGAAAAAAAAGTGGATAGACCAAGTTGTTTACGGAATGGTAAAATAACGTTTGGTTGTAGCAAGTTTTTTTTTTTTTTTTTTTTTTTTTTTTTTTTTTTTTTTTTTTTTTTTTTTTTTCCCTTCCCTTGAAGATCAGACCCAAATAACTCTGGCTGTCTTCTGAAAGATTTAGATCTCTTACAAGATTGTTCAATTCTGCCTGTGATAATGGCTGTGGTAGTAGCTGCGATGTGGATGACATTCAGTTATGATCTTTTCTGATTTTTGTAATCTGTTGTATTGTCACTATTGTTGTGTGCTTCATCGTCCAGTGTCCATTCCACTGGTAGTGGAACTGGTACAGAATCAGAATGCAGAACTGGGCGCATTGCAGATTCCTAATTTGGATGAGAAACTGTGTTTTCTGATTGACCTGAAATTCCTGTCACTTATGTTAAACAAAAGGAACAATCTTTAAAGTAATCCCCACGCATCTGTGGCACGCTAAATGGCATAGATGGGCGAGTTCCATATAACCAGCGTCTCAAATAGCGAGCAACAGTTCTGTGGTGCCCAGCACTTACCTTCATCTACCTTTGATGCAAAATACAACTCGTACGTCTTTTTGATAAGTGGAGAAATGCGACACCTTTGGAATTTTATTTTAAACTCGCCACACATATAAGGTTCAGTGAATTAATGCACTAGGAAGTGTAACATCGCTAAGCAGGAAAACTACTCGAACACTCACTATAATCTTCGCAAAAGTTAAAGGCATACGGAGGTGGGCCGTACCGCAGAGTCCAGCGAATCGTAAACTTGCCCCTCCTACCAGCACTGCCAAATGTGGTACACGCATCTCACGCGCCTGAACTGAGAATATTACCTTCATTAATTACGCTCGGATAAATATTTGAAAGTGACAGATGCCAATCTTATAATAAGAAAGAATTTTATTTTCTGATCATGACCGTACAAAAATCCTGTCTCTACGATACTTAGAACGCGAGCGATGCATGTTTAATCTTCACATGGTTATGGTTCCTCAACCCTATTCAACACAGATAAGCCTGAAAAACAACACCATTCCTTCCTCACAACACTTATCTCAAGCATAAATTAAGAGTACACCTACTATGAAAATAAAAGTCACACGGTTTGAAACAGACTGCGTTAATGATCAGTTCGTTTTGAGAGTAGTGGCATTTTATTTTGTTAAACTGAACGGCATCGTTAAGTTGTGTGTCGAACTAGAGCTGAAATATTCTTAATATTACTCTAAATTATTATTATACACATATCGTTTCTCCAGTGTTTGTGATCCGAGTGCGTGAACATGTCCCTCGAAGCTGGGACAAGTGATTTTTCGATCAACAAATGTGAAGTGATTCATTCTCTGGGCAGACAAATTGTATTTAATGTGAACAAGATTTT
Source organism: Tenodera sinensis (assembly GCA_030765045.1). NCBI lineage: Eukaryota > Metazoa > Arthropoda > Insecta > Mantodea > Mantidae > Tenodera > Tenodera sinensis. The sequence continues at coordinate 240,144,196 of CM060964.1, forward strand.
AAGAAAGCGCTCTAATCAAGACTATAGGGAAACTGTAGATTTCTCAAAAACCCAGCAATTAACTGTGGAAGCTTGTGGTGTAGGTAGTGTACACACAGTGTCACGAATTTGTAGTGAAGCAGCTTCAATCTTAGAAAAAGGGAGCGTGCCTGTATTTCAATCTCCGGGAAAGACCCACAAAGTTGGAAAGCGAGTTACTGGAAGTTGATGAAGACGAAGAGGAAACCGTGCTTGCTGTTCCACTTCTGTAACTGTGTCAAGGTAAGATTTTAATGTTTTAGGAATATTTAATGTGTTGTTTAATTACGGGAAAAATAGGCTGAACCTTTGTAAAACGTGCTCTTATGTACAAACCTCTGCCGGTACACGCACTACGTTTGGCAACAGCGCTCCGCTTGAGCATTGGTCAGCGCTCACCTGCCTTTAACCATTGCGAGCAGTTTAACAATATCATTCAGCTTAGGACATTCACACACAGTACAGAAATAGATACTGTATGATCTCACTAGCCACAGACTGAAGCAATTGCAACCCTTCTTTACTTGCACCGAACTTCTATGCCCTCTTCTTTATGCAGTGGCGATAAAATAAACAGAATATAAGTGCCACGACAGCAAAAGTAATGCAGTCTTGCGCAGATAAAATTGCGTCTCCAGAGGAAAGTTTAGGCGATAGCAAAAACACCATTTTCACTATCGTAACCAGCGCATTGAGCTACATAGGAATCACATATTTTTGCTCGAAGGGAAAGTTCATTGTCGCACTATTTGATCTAAATGGGAGGCAGAGAGTAAAGGTAATGTCAAAAGCATAGCTTACGTCCGTATACATAATGGAATTAGTGATTCTTTATTCCTAACTGTAGAGATAAATTGTAATTCATAAAATAAAACGAATTACCGAGTAGCATAAGCTGCGTGTATTTTTATTACACTATAAATTACCAATAACCTGTTGCGTAGCTTTGGTAGCTAAGATATTAATTTGCGAATTCACAATTAATTACTCGTCAACTTAATCCAGTATACGCAGTTCAGTGTATAAAATAGTTAACTTTTTTGTCAATCTCAATCTGCACACCAATGAATATTCTATAAAACTCTTGTCAGCACATTTGGCACGCTTAAATTTGGTTTTTATGTGGTCCTGACATACTGGTTAGAGAATTTTAAATTCAGTTTTTCTTTACCAGGACAATTTTCTCTGTTCAAACTATTATTTTGCAAACTACCCCGTACATATTCATGCAGTTGGCATATGAAGTTTAAAACAGCGTGAAAAGAACTTCTGCCGAATTAACAGTAAAGCATACAAAGGATGCTGCAAGAGATGGCCAAGGGGAAGTTCAAGAAATCTTTCTGAGAAAAGGGTAATTTCATTTCTCCTGGCGTAGATTCTTCTTCTGTATTTATTCTTTCTATTTACGTTGTCTGCCTATCACAAAAGCTGGAAACATATTGCGTTAGAACTGAAAAATTGATGTTCACATTTCAGTGGAAATAGATGTTTCGAGATCCTTTGAACCCCCTCCTCCACGAACAAAGATATTTTGATTCATTTTTCCAATCTCGCAAGCGCGTGCGTGTGTGTGCGTGCTTTTGATTGTGTGACACAGACAATGAGAAAAATATAGAGGGTGAGGGAAACAGAGAGCAAATTAACTTGAAAATAAAAGTGAATGAATAACTAAAGTTCATATTTCAGCAGCACCTTTCTGAAAAGACTTTCGCGAAATCATCTGCACATGAAACCAAGTTTTGAATTGAGATCTTTTTGTATTGTTTATTTTCTCAAATACTGTTCTAACGATATTGCGCAAAATATAATGTTTTAGCCATTTACAAAAAATAACATGTGCATCTTGCATTTTCAGTGAATGGGTTCCGTAGGCCACTTCATTTATGGTCACTATACCTTGAAAACTATACGAGGTGCATTAAAGCTTGCTTAAGAAAAGCTATAGAGCTAGTTCGGATTTGAAGTTTGCGTCAAACAAGGTTTTCTCATAGCAATAAATTATTCGGAAGATTTTGTTAATAAAGGTTTTTCACTTCCCATGTTAATTTATGATCTTAGATTTTAGCTTCCAATTAATGAAATGGATGCACCGAGTCTCAGGATCCATTGAGAGATGTGCTACTCAGCACTCATTTTACGAGGTTAAGGAAATAATTTGGAACTCGACTCTTCAAGTTAGAAGGCAATCACAGTATCCCTACACTGCGTGAAATGAGTTTGAAAATGTTCTACTATGCCTTTTTTTTAGTATGGACCCATTAAAAACCTAGGACCGCACCAGTTAGTATTCGTCCCCAATTTAAAGGAATTTAACTAATTCTAGCAGCTCAATTAACGAGGATAAAATGCTTTATTATACAGAGAGGACAAAATATACTCAAGTTCACATACTCTGGCATTTTTCCAGTCGTTAGTTCTATATTTTTTTGAAAATTCCACTGATATTTTAGTCCCTTCACGTGGTACTTCAAAAATTATACACCCTTATTTTAGCAGAGCAGGTATTAATAAAACAGCTGCCAATGTCGCCGCAAAATTAACCGGGGGGGGGGGGGAGGGTGATAAATTTGTAAAACCACAAGGCCAAGGAAGCTCAGTAAAAAGGTAACTAATTCCTCCGTCAGATGAAAGTCCAATGTTATCCCTGTATATTATACAAAATTAGTTACTACGCCAAGTGTATTTAGATTGTGCACAACAAATTCTAAAACCGTGTGAAGTTTTCACTACTATTTTATAAAACTAATAAAATGGAAAGTCTTGAAAACCACCAGGATATAAACTGTAATACCATTTGCTCTTTCTGTTGATTAAAACTACAATTTTTCTGCCTGTTAGTTTACTGCTAGAATTTTTTAATGTGAATACTGAATATTTTCTGAGGAATTGTACATGGGATACAACAGCCATACTTGTAACTGGACCCAATAATTGGCATACTGAGAACAGTTTTGGTTAAGCATTTATCATAATTATCGTCAACTTGATTGAAGAACAAATGTTCTCATAAATGTAATAATATATACAGAGGAGAAAAATAATGTGCAAAAAATGTTGAGCAGTAATGTTGCACAAAACAAAGGATTTTGAGATTAGGAGCATGGGGTCGCAGATACCGTAGAATATCAGTAGCACTGCGTGGACATAACAGAAACGCCACTGGACACATCTAAACACAATGACGGTTACTGTACAGAAGTGTGTTTTATATACACCTGACAATCTAAAAACAGGTTTCACAATCGTAGACTCTTAAAGATGGAGTTAACGTTGGTGCATGCAGGTTCATCATGCATGATACATATAAAGGCTTCTGCGATCCTTTGCTCCTATTCTAAAACTCCTTCTTTTGGTACTGTCTTCCTATTCTAAATTTTCTGTATACTATTTTGCTCAGGAATACCCGATAACTGATAAATTCGTATGAAGTTTTAGGCATCTGATTTTGTATTCTGTATATTCTTTCTCATGAAACTCGACACTACTTAACAAATATTTGCATTATGAATGTCGCTCGTGACTTATTAATTATTCGCGAAAACTAAGCAAATATACAAGGACCTTTACACTAAGTAACTAACCCAGTAGCACAACAACCCTTTCCGGGCCAAGGCATACCACCCGCCCTCTGCGTCCTCAACCTCTGCCCACCACAGGTGTCATGAGTGGGGTGCAGCACTGGAGGTGGGACGTGGTCAGCCCCCCGGTCCCACCTGGCCGATTATGCGGTCTTTGCTACCAGGGCTCGCTACTTTTCAATCAAGTAGCTTCTCAATTGACCCCTCATGGACCTAATGAGGCTGAGTGCACTCCGGACCAGCGAGAGAACCCCCACGCCAGTACAGGGAATTGAACCCAGACCTTCCGCTTGGTAAGCAGCAGCTCTACCCCCGCGCTGAGGATACGACTGCATCTTTACATTATTGAAGTGAAATATGTAAACAGTACTGTCTCCAAATACACAGAGAGAAAGGTGAAAGGAGCAAAAATAATTAATGACATTTTGGGATAAAAAAATTTTCACGTATATCTAAGCGTTCCTCTAGAACAAACATCTCATTTTAACAATTTGGGTTACGAAATAAGTAACATAAGTATAAAACAATCAATATAATGTATTATTTTGTGTTATATTTCATATTATCAAACAATATTTGCGACAATTGACAAAACATTCAAAAAATAAATCAATATGGAGTACTGGAATACAATGTCATAAGAAAATGCAGATTATTTTAATGTGTGGCTCTGAGACATGAATATGGGCTAGAAAAGATTAAGAAAAAATCTGATGTGTTGCACTCACATGACTTTCTCTACTCTTTTACTAACCATTCTTACAAACTCTTATTCCTATATCTTCTTCGTGTTAAGATAAACATTTGTACAAATTATCTTATTGGTTGTTTCCTTGTAGGTCCAAGGGGAATGTCAGAATAGAGTACGCTTTGTGCGATAGTCAAATGCTTTAAAGCTTTGAGATTCTGTTGTCTTTGCACACTTAACATATAAAAAATGAACAAAGATGATCCATTTCACTAAAGTTAAGTTGTCCGAAACTCACGCACATAACACGGAATATCTCCGAAATGGTTCACCCTACAAGAAAATTTATTGAGACATAAATTGTGTATTTTAGCAACAACTACAATTCTTGTACAGTATGATTTGGTCTATCTCTAACGGTTTACCAGTTATGCAAAAGTGGTCCAGAGAAGATATATTTGTCATAAAAATATTTGAAACATATGACATTTTAATCAAAATAATCAGAGCCATTTTCAAGAAAATCAAAATTTTCAAAAAATGTTCCATGTAAAGGGTAGTTTAGGGTGGGGCTATTTTCTTCAAAATCTTCTTATCGCATCCTTGAAAGACATTAAACTTAAATACCAACTTTGGTTTTTAACCGACTTTTCGTTTTTGAGTTATGCTGTCCACAGGCACACTGACACACAGACACATACACACACACGCACACACACACACACACACACACACACACACACACACACACACACGGACCTTTTCCTAAAAATGCTTATTTTGGATTTAGGGGGTCTCAAAACATATATTTCTGGTGAAATCTCGACATCGAATTTTTGGGTGGAATACAATACTTCCCCTACTTACATACCAGTAGAGAAATTAAAAAACCGATCCATTATATTGGACCTCATAAATAATGAAATTATTAGTGAAGAATAAAAAGTAAATAAAGTGAGTAAAGACATAATGCAATACAATTTACACTAGATGGTTAATACAACGCGTCCAAAAAAATCTATAATTACAGTCCGTTTGGTGAAAGAGATGTAGCTAGACTATGCAGAAGATAGAAGATTTACCGCGAAGATGGAACAGACAAAAGATGTCTCAACTACGGAGTGAAAATAATGATACATGTCGAGAAACTACGAGTATTTTCTTCCTGCATTGCCAAATTGTAGTGCGTCTCGTGAAGGAGGAGTGGCAATTTCTTGAAGGTAGTTATGTTTTATTGCTTAGCCTCGATTATCATCAAGTAATTACAACGTATTTTGAAAATGTTTATACCCCTGACGACACTAAACTGTCTCCAGTACGTGGGTGGGATTAATGCTTTAATGTGGCCCATTTTGATGGCAGAGTCGTATAATGTTAAACGCCATCATCTCGCGCACCACTAAAGGTTTCAGGCGAAACAAGGTCAAGGTGATTAAACCTGTTCATGATTATCCATACAGCATCATCAACGACGTTCTTGAATCCCTTAGAAAAATAACAGAAATTTGTCGCATAGCTGAGGAAAAATCGCAGCTGTATCTGCTCCCAAGAGTTTTCTAGCATGGGATGGTTAAATAATTAAAAATCCCCTGTAATGCATTCGCATGACTTTCTCTGCCAATGACAAAAGTAATTTGCGGTACAAAGTGAAATTATACACATGAGTTGATGCTTTTAAGGCGAATGTGTAGAACACTTGCAGTTCTTTTAGCGTACGTACGCTATTTTGTTTAATACAATATAGAACTCCATCATATTTAATAAATAAATATTAACTTAATTGATGTTGAAGCTCGCACATTACGGCAACACAATCCATAGACACAATGTATCAACCTTTTAATGTAATACAATAGCTTTTAAGCAAATGAGGTTTATCTATATAAGTTTCATTATGTAACTCATTTGCTTGTTATAAAATAATGTGTAAGTAAATAGAGAGCAATAATGTATATAATTACTATTATCACCCTCCCCAGTTTACTTGTAAAACTACTGATTAGGTTTCACATAGTTTATTTATACGTTGGTTAAAGTTACGTCCATTTTGTGAATACTATAGTGCAAATTTCTAAGGCCACGCAGCACCCAAATGTGACATAGGATGAAATAAGCTCATATACGAGTGTTTCGTTCATCCACATTGTATTACCTATATTCTTAACTAGGAATGATTTCAAATCAAGTAAAAACTGCTAGTTATATAATGCGACGTTATTCAGATACTCTTGCGGTGGGAAGATAAAAACAATAGCAAATTTTCAACCATAACCATTAGAGGACGCACTCCCTCTTGGGAAAGGTGTAAACTAGCCACCTGGGATATTTTGAAAACCGCTAACGTTGCAACCATTTGTTATGCCTTGTGTATTTTAGAGGGTTATACATTTTCCGGTAATACGTGTTTATTGCTTACGGTTCCCTACTTATAGCAAAATTTTGCCAAATTCAATCAGATAAATAGAAAATTCACAGATTTCAAAATTAATCAGAGACAACAAGATTTTGTTTTTTCTTTCAGTAGGCATAGTTGTTCTGTTTTAGGTCATAAGAGTTTTTTAAACTTAAGTGATCACTAAAATGGATAGGATGCTTAGGTAATGTAAATAAAAAGTGAATGGGTTAAGCTTCCCAAATTAACTTGAGTTTATTAATAACTATAAGTCTTTGTATCATAATCTGCTTTGTGGTAATTTTCTCTAACAAATATTTAATTCTTATTTATCTTCATATACAATTATTTTAGTATCCTATAATAAAGAAATTAATCTGCGTATATTTAATTTAGTTTGTAGCCTATTGACAGCACCTCAAGCAGGTTAAGGATGGAGCAAACTGACATGGCGGAGTGTATTTTTGTTATCGATGTTGGTATCACAGTGCATTGAGAATCCGTACGTACGTTACAGCTATGTCAACATCTTGTGGAAAGGTTCTCTTATTATCTTAAAGGAAACGAACAATCCAGCAACAGAAACGAAACATGTGAGAAACACTCTACATTTAATTACTTGAACTAACATTCATCCGTTGTACATAAGGATTTTATGGAAAACGAAGGCATAAAAATGTACTAAATGTGCACGTATTGACACATTCAAGAGAACGGATTTTCTAAGCTGTAACATAACAACCATATCTTTAAAATTCATTAACACTTAAGCCTATACTCTTCCTGTATTCCTTTATCTCCCTTGTCCCTTTAAAGAGCTATGTCATAAAGCCATGTATACACATGTTTATGTATACTAACATGATATATATGTGTATCATATACGGATATAAGAGTAAGCTTTTGTTGGAATAGTGGAAAAGTGTGTAGAAAATGTCGTGTGAATGTAATACATACACTTTTAAATTTGGGAAATGGAATTGCAGAGGTAACCAGTTTTCGTCAGGAAGAAGGTTGCATTACAACACACAACTCTCTCTCTCTCTCTCTCTCTCTCTCTCTCTCTCTCTCTCAGACTTTTCCTCTGAATATTTTATTAGTATAGATGTTATATTTAATGTTGTTTCCTTATATATAATTTGCTTAATCCTAATAACACCAACGGAGAGGGATGCCCACCTTCTGTAACTTTTTAAATTCTGTCTTTTAATTTTTAGGTTAAACGCGTGCAGTTAATAGATGGCAATCTCTGTTTCTGTTACTTAATTGCGTAATTGCTTAAAAGTTTTCATTGTTGGCCTTTTTGAGAAACAATGAGATGTCAAGCTGGACATAAAGTACTGTCACGATGCTGGTAATATAAGTTCTGTAACACGGATTGACATAATATCTAATGTGATTCATGTAAAAAGGTAAAAAAGAAATAGTTAAACAACGTTAAATATTACCTTTATAAACATGAGCAGATATAATGCCCAGTTTTAAAATGAATTTGTTTTTAAAGGTGCTCCAACAGTTTGTTGCCAGTGATAGTCACAAACTAACCCCACCCTACCTCCGTTGGTAGTATAAGTTCTGTAATAAGGGTTCACATTGCTAAGGTTAAAGGTTCCATAACTTGAAAAGCAATGTGCAAAAATCTCATCCATTTCCCTTGCCTCACATAAGCAGCGGATATGTTATTTACTGTAGTTCAAACTTTTTACAAAAAAGTTTTAATGTAGAAGCAAGTGTATGTATCACAGTGTGTAAATATAATTTATGAAGCACAGTTTGATATACAATAGAATTGTGCTGCATTTTTCCATATAAACATACTTTGCATAATAAGGATTTTTTAATTACGCGTTGTTCCAAAACAAAATGTCTGGCTTTCCATGTGTATGCTCTATTTTAATGACAATCAACTGTAGTTTATAATACTAAATTCTCTATGGTCGTGATACATAGGCACCTTTTCTGGTCTTAACCTTTGTTGTATCAGTTTAGGTTATTTTGCCTCTATTCTCTGTGGTGTACCGAGATGTGTTAACTAGTTGATCTAGCATCGTTTGGGTCCTATACCGGTTATTTTCTTCATGGAGTGGAGAAAGCACAGCTGGAATTGAATTTCCCAGACTTCCCTCTGAAATCCCGACGATCTGCTCAAATGCGATTAGTGCCAATAAAGCCGTTTTGGATTTTCTCCCTCTCTCGATCCGCCCGAACGCCTTGCCGCTTTGTTCTCACCAGTAGCTGAGAGGATACGTGAATCACGGAAATAATTTAATTTCAGGGCGGCAATATCTCAATGTTGACTAGAAATAACTCAAATTTGCATTTATTTAACCTTGCAGTAAATTATTTCTGAAAATAATTAGCAAGCTCAGCACAGGTCCTTGCATGTAAACGTCAATGTGAGTATTTCTATTTGCTTTTGCCTTCGCCGGGGTTAAAAGGGTCTTACCCGAACGAAATGCCTCCGCAGCAACATGAGGGACTCACGTTTCTGAGACCTCGGATTCGATTCCTGTCAGGTTAGCCATCATGGTCATTTTTTTCGTGGTTTCCTTGGGTTGTTAGGCGAATATTTGAGCAGTTTCCCTCATAAGATGAATTTCTTGTTCATCATCCCCTGTCCCCCATCATTTTCATTTCACCTCATTGCTTCAGCTCGTAATCGAGCGGGATGGCTCAGGCGGTAAGTCTGTGGCCCGTGTGCGGGAAGTCTAGGGTTCGAGTCTCGTGGCCGACCTTCCTGACTCATGGGCTTTTTTGGAGGTTTCTCCGGGTGGCAAGAGGAATCCTGGGGAGGATTTTCATGCCTTTCGAATTTATTGTCCCTTCATTTCGTGACATTAATAATTTAATTTCACTCTTCATTCCGTTAGGTTTATTTCAGGGTTGGAAGCGTCGGCGAGCGTCGTGGCAGCAGCACGGCATGAGGAACAAATGCGCTCTGGAAATCCCGTCCCCCTGATTAGAAGGCGAGTCTACTGGTTTCCAAGTCCCGCGCCCCCCTTGGGACTACGAACCCAAAGGGGTGGGAGAGGAACGGGGTTGAGCCAGCCTCCTCCGGGGTGTTTCTAAGTGGTAAAACGTAGGGAGGCTGCCACCTGCTCTGTCGTGGCAACGTTTCGGCCTCCCTCAGCACCCTTTGGCATCATCCTGCTCCCGGGAGTGCCCCGTCAGGGGCATAGACACAAAAGATCGCCTTTAGATGGTGCTAAGTCCCCCTCCTCAAGTTGCCATGAAGTCATTCAGTTTGTAAGGAGGTTGGTGGGTTACTGCAGGACGGTGGAGTTCTTAGTCTGGAGAAATTTCTCCCTGTCACTTGGCAGGTCTGCGGGGGCCTCCTTTTTTCTTGGGAGTGTCTCGTCCACACTCGGGACTCCCAGGTGGTGGATGGACGGAGGGACGGAGGGACGGACGGACTGAGGGACGGATGCATGGACAGATGGATGCCTATAAATTGGAGAGACCCTGTTGTTGCAACGGGTATCCACATAGGCAAAGAATGGACCAACACCATGTGCTGTTGCTAGCGTATTGTTACAGCCCATCAGGAATATAGGATGACAACATGAGGGGATGGCAACAGCACTTCATGTAATATATTTTAGCTTCGGAACGGGTAAATAATATCCAAATAACAGTCTCTCGGCGGCAGTACATATTGTGACTATTGTGGATGTTAGCTCTGCAGGTAACTCATTTTTCATCCACCGCTTACTCTATAGGTTACAATCGCTTGCCAAGTTACGTTGGAGTGCCATAAAGTAAGCTTTCCGTACTTTCATCTTGTTATACTATATTTCACATTCGGAACGCTTGTGAAGTGTTGTGTAACCCTGGACTGCATATGAGGTCCGTGCGGATGCCAGTCATTTTTTCTAAATTTGTTGATAATTTTAAACGGGGACTGCATTGACACTTGACCATTTCTGTACTTTACTTTCTTATTCCTTACTATGTAGAAACCGCATTTTTTGGAATTTCTGACTCACCAGCTTTGTGTAATGGCATTGTATTGAGTAGCTGGGTCCCGCTGTCGCCTCCTGTGCAGTAACAATCAGCAGATATACGAGTTGCATTTCTTTCTTACTGAAGACCGGCTGTGTAAGTGTTTTACTGTGTAATGAGAGTTGTAGGGCCTTACTGTGGAATTCGTTAAAATAAATATGACTTTTAGAGCTAATACAACATCGTTTTAGGATAAAATTAGAGCAGTTTTGCTAGAAATAGGAAGCGACAGTGAAAACGATGAACTTTATTTTGAGGACAATGTGGAAATACATTCAGAAATGAATAGTGAAATTGAGCAAGTGGTTCGCTGACTGCGTCATCTTTACAAATGGAGCACCATGTGTGACAAACGTCGCGGTCGCACGGACTCCAAAAATATAGTTCTTCGATTACCAGGGTGTAAAGATGAAGCCAAGAAGCTAAAACCAGAGATTCAAGCGTGGAGCCTTTTGTTCAGTGAGGAAATCATTTCTGAAATTGTGGAATGCATAAATGAAGAGATAAATAACCAGAAACTAACACTGTTGTGAGACTGCTAGCTATTGCCAAAACACTGATACATTGAAAATTATGGCTTTGATTGGCCCACTATACACTTCTGGCGCGTTCGAACAATCAAATCTGGACAGACAAGAAATGTGGTCGCCAAATGGACCACCAATATACAGGGCCGTTATGGGTGAAGGTAGATTTTGTTTTCTCATAAATTTTCTAAAGTTTGACAAAAAGTCTACCAGAGGTCGCAATGATAAATTTGCACCAGTAGGAGATGTTTGAAACTGCTTTATTTCAAAGTGTGCTAAATATTACACGCCACATGAATACCGCACAATTGATAATCAGTTACTAGGATTTCGAAGTAATTGTCCATTACGCGTGTACATAGCTTAAAAGCCTGAGAAATATGATTTCAAAGTTGTTACAATGGTGACGGTAGGACATTTTATATGATGAATGTTATACTTACCTTATATCGGCAAAGAAGCCAGGCACAGCAGTGAACCTATGCAATACGTGAAATTAGTAGACAATTCATGGAACAGAGTAAAATCTAACAATAGACAACTGGTTTACGTCGGTTCCCTTGTCTGAGAAAATGCTAAATGATCACATATTGACACTAGTTGCAGCTATGAGGAAGAACAAACCAAAAATTCGAAAATGTTTCCTTCCCAACCGAAAGAAAGAGGTCCTGTCTTCTCAATTTGCATTCAGAGACAACAAAAAACTTGTATCTTTCATACCTAGCAAAGGAAAATCCATCGTGTTTCTGTGTACAATGCACGAAGGAATTGCCATCAATGAAGAAACTAGGCAGCCACAAATAATACTGTTTTATAAATTGACGAAAGGAGGCGCCAACACATTTGATCAGCTTGTGCACACTTACACTGTCGCCCAGAAAACCAGAAGATGGCTCCTTCGATTTTTCTATGGTATGTTGGATCAAGCAGGGCTGAATTCGATTATCATATATATGAATGGAAACAAATACACAAAGTGTAAGAGGAATGTGCGATGCACATTATTTTTGTTTCTCTAGATACCCCATACATGCAAAGAAGGGTTGATCAAAGAAAGTTGAAGGGAAATCTTGGGAAGATAATTTAAGAGGCCTTGCCAAAAGAAGACAAAGGAAGAAATTCAGACAGTGAATTGGTAGACGAGTCTCAACCAAAACTCCAGAAGAAATCCTAGTGTATAATGTGTCCCGTATCACGTAACAAGAAGGTGAAAACAATGTGTGCCAAGTGTGCAAAAACGGTCTGCCCTGAATACAGAAGTGAAGTCTGTAAAATGTGCTTCAAAGTTTCACCACCCAAAGGTTAAGCACTCCAATGTAAATTACAGCAATTCCGTGGTTTTTAAATAATTAAGGTTTAAAATATTAGTGTTAGTGTTTGTGTGTTTTCATCACAACTGAGGACAACGAACATTGTAAGTAAACATTAAATGTTCAATGCCCACTTTGTTTAGCACTATTATTGTTTATGCTTCAATTATACGCCATATTTAATACTTGGCTTCCTTAATTCCTTAACTACAGTTACAAAGTTATATTGTCATGCCTTTATTTTAGTTTAGGACTAAGATGTATGTAATGACTGGACCAAAACATTGATTTTTCTTTTGGGGTCCGCATGGACCCATATGCAGTAATAGCTGACAAACACATAGTATCATGCAGCCCAGGGCTAAGTGTGCGATACAAGAGCAATATTAACCTACGTTATGGTATCTTCGCTTGCTTCCTTAAGTGTTAAACTTTGCCAAATTCAGTAATGTTGTTTTGTAAAAACGGTAAATTATGCTATAATAAGGACTCGACAACATCGGCGGAACAACGAATTAGACTTCACATAGTTATGCTATTTCTTCATCAACTGACACTCGCAGATTCATATATTCTGTATAAAGATGGCTAAGTATTCAATTCATTTTACCGTAAGTTTAAAAGCAAAGATAGTTTATTGTTGATTTCACGAAATAAATGTTCATATATAGATATTTAAATATTTCTTTCATTTCCTTATATTCTTAAATAACTTTTAGAGTACGCCTTAGAAGAAAAAGCCCAGTATCCGATTGCTCCATGATATTGTAATACTGTCCGTCTGTTGGTTTAACAGTTTTTCTTGTTGATTTAGATCAGGCATGTCAAACATCACTCCGAGGGTGTGAAGAGAGGAGTCCACCCCTCCTTAACTTCAGTAGCACGCGCTAGTAGAACCGGTTTTCGCTTTGTTTTTCTCGTTTTCCGATTTGAAGGGAGGGAAAATAGGGGAATATTTTCACACCTGGCGAGTGCTGTTTGACACGCCTGATTTAGATGCTCTTCCATGACGGTAATCTTTCCCTCGTGCCCACCTGCCAGTGAGTGAAATCTGTTTGATTTCCTCTAACTCCTTAGCGATGTCACCTTATAAGTCTTTAGCTGTTACCTTATTTAACCGTTTCATTTCCGCCACCATCTTTTCCATTCCAGCTAATAATTTATACAGCGTTTCCTCCTTTATGGCGCTTGAAATCACACTTCTGACACACTTCTGGCTTTTCCGCAATTTTAGAATCTTTCTGTTTGAGAGTATCCATTTGTTTTTAAGGGGAAACATTACTAAAATTCGATCAAAATATGCAAAATGTGTTTTCATTATTTATTAATCTACCGTGTAACATATGTTGAAAAAGTTTAAGTGAATCTTTTCATAAACCCGCAGTTTTTAATCTCCTTTGATCACATTTGAATTATGTGTGCACCTTTCAACCCTCTAAAGACTAGAAGTGAATTTTTATTTTCAATTCCGTGTAAATTTCTTATGATGCCTGCAGAATATTTTGACATTCTCACATTAGCTCCTATTAATTTGTCGACTAGAGTTCGAAAAGGCCGCAGTTTTCTCAAAATGATCACTTTGTAGCATAATATTGTCCTAGAATGAGCATATCTTATCTCATAACCAAGAAACTAACGTGAGGTACTTAATGAGGTCTATAGTAAAACGTAGCCAATGTTTTAAGAGGAACGCTTACACCTTGCCATTAAAAGTAACAAATTTTAGAACTCAAAAAAGCTGAAATAAAAGACGTGATGGATTGAAAAGTCTTCAAGCTCAGTTATATATTGAGAATTTTTAAAAGGAGTAATCCAACGATTAAAAATAAGCAAACAGAGTGAAATCTAAGACTTAAAACTTGCATAAGGGCTAAAACCAGTGATACCTTGACAGGAAATTGGCCGTCATTACTATAGAACTTTCAGAAACTAATCTTTCGGCCTTATTAACAGATTGTCATTCACAGCAGCTCATTAAACCTCAAGTTTTTGACTATCTTGAACTCAATGTAACGTTCATTTCAGACTGCCTGTAACACCTGCAGGGATGTCTCATGTCCATTTATGCCCAACCGTCACGTGCTCCCTTTATGAGCGGCTGATTTGTTCCTTCAGTCATACTATTATACGTATTAATAGACCTCGCATGAGCTCATTTTTGTGAATCCAATATTACATCAGCCCCAACAATACATCACACAGTAAAACACTACTTATATTCTTAAAAACAAAATATTTGTTTAATGTAACACATACTCCAATTCATGAAATTCGGTTTACTATAGTAATATTCACTTGTTTCTATAATGCAAATACCAATACTAACACATTGTCGCGAATTAGCTGCCCATCGTTAAAGTAGCATAAAATGAAGCTATAAAAATCTACGGGTTGAAAAGAAGAATAAATATTTGAAAATTCAAGGAATAAGAAGGAATATCTTGGAAACGGCTAATTTCACAAAAGAAAACATGGGATTGATTGATTTTTATTTTATTGTCATTGAGCTGTATACAGCGATAGACAACGTCACAAGAAACATCTTATTACATACAACAAACCAATTATATGATATTTTACAAACAATTGATCAATTACATACCAGGTGAGTCAGCTGCCCCTTATTCTCGAGTCTTTTGCAATCCGCATTTTATAGTCCAACATGAAAACATCGACCCCATTACCAGGTTCTACCCGCGTATTTAACATGGATGTTAAACACTCGATGAAATTAGTGCTAATATAGATGTTATCACATCGGCTTTTAATATCTTCGTAATTAGACAGCTGACGTTTGAACTTCTGCAAATGTTCACTGGAATCAGGGAATATTACATGTTAAACGGAATATTTATCTCACACGCTACTAGGTAGCTCAGTTGGAACGGGCGCAAGACTCAGAAGTAATCTGTCTGCTGTGAAGGTGGTTCGAATCACCTGCGTGTACTATTGTTTTTTTTATTTATTTATTATTTAAACCGTGCAATCCTCACAATTTACAAGCTATTATTCTGAAAACTGTTATTACATTCATTTTCATTGTTTTATTTATGTTTTATGACATTGTTTGATGTTTCTTTATTGGTGAACTACAATTATGTAGTTGTTTAAACACACCTATAGGTAGGTGCAATTGAAATAAGGATCATTCATACACATTTGAACACAGAAAGCAAGGAAGTTACATTGCCAGAGTTTAACATGGAGGTTAAACTCAATTTTGCACACAATGAATTATTTTGCTATTAAAAATGCAGATAACCAAAAACGATTTAAATTATAATGCCCTAAACCCTCAGGGACTTCATAATTAGATTATTGTGAATTCGGTTTCCAAGTTTTGATGAACATAAAAAAAAATATTTGCAATGCTGAGACTCGAACCTGTGTCACTGGGGGTTAAGCGCAGAGGACCCCGTTACAATTCTATTCAGCTATTTCGAGACTGAAAGCACGTACCACGTCCAAAAGTAGGACTTGTATGCCTGGCGCTATGCCATTGCCACCTCGCAAGTTTGCGTGCTTGATTTAGCCTTTTAAGACAGTTTTAATCATTTTCTGGGCGTTTTAATATTATTACTTAAATGGCAAAAGCTGTTATGCATATTAATTTAGATGCACAAGGCGTAGTTCACGCAAAAATGCAAATAAACTGTTTTTTAATAATATATCCGTTTTGACTGTACGCGTCCATGATGGATGAGGCGTGTCTAAATTTTTCCTAATTTTTGGCAGCCAATCCCTGCTCTAAGTACAAGAATCCACCATTTTCTTTTTAGCTGACGTTGTTAGTGTACTCATATGATAGGTCCATTTTTCCGAGGCATTTACTGAATTACGTTGCTATGTATATTCTAATAAAAAGTTTGTAAAATCGGCTGGAAACCGGAATTCGCTCTCAGTAAACGAGTCGTATGTTTTTGAGGTGTACTTTAGCGAGGAGTACGTTCTGTCCCTTAAAGCACCGTTGCTCTCAATTTTGTGCATTCCTCTCTTTAAGAACGTCAAGCAATACATTTTAGTAAGCGCAAAACTGGACTAAGGCGCACATGCCGTTAGATGGGTGGCCTACCTTCCAAAAAAATAAGGCGCGGCTGACTCACCTGGTATAACAGAAACAACTATATAATATTTTTACACCTAAGGTATTCTTGCAAAGTATAAAAAGGTGTGGCCACAAGCCAATCATACAATTTACATCTGAACAGTGTGATTGGTAATTGTGTTATTCTTGATGATAACTGATTGTACAATTTTATTACTAGCACTTCATAGCTGCTGCCAGATTTAGCCAGCCTATGATAGGGTACATTGATCATTGTGTTTTTTATGATATTATAGTGAATGAATGTCAAATCTATGTTGCTGAGTGGGTAAATTACTTTTTGTGTACACTAGTATATTGTATGTGTACCAGGTATACACGCTTAGATTGAGTGTTCCTTTTCAGAATGTGGCTGGTATTTGTTTCGTCGCCACACTTCCCGGAGAATAGTTGTTTCTAACACCGCAAATTTATTGTGTAGAGGAAGTGGAGCATGTTTTTCTGAATTAGTTAAAGTCACAGACTGTGTCCTTGATTTCTTGCTCGTTACCACCTCCCATGGCCACTAGTGCTGTGTATCATAATTATGTACGGAGACACATTCATTCCTATTGCAATTGTAATTGCATGTCTTAAAATTTTCCCTCATTTTCTAATTCTCTTGCGTTAACAGAGTAATGTCTTCCCTAAGGGCTCCAATTGTTGCTAACAGCGTACTACTGTATATTTCACCGCTTGTTTAAGCCATTTCCTGCGATGAAGTTGCCTGTTCCTTACACCTCGGACACTTCCATTCATTATCTTCGTCTGGAATTTCGTCCTCACCAATACGTGCACAACGGTAATGATGCCATAAATCACAAACATCGCATAAAATACCATTTCTCACTAAGAAACTTTGTATCGGTTAAAGTCCTGATTTTCACCGGAGATGACGCAGAAGCAATGCCGCCATCTTGCAATGATATAAACTGTGTACTTTAAGTAGACTGCCCATTTTGTGTAAGTTACAAGTCACTAAGTTACATCTATCTCTTACGCTTTACCAGTTTTGAGAAAGTAATTCCAAATTAAGAGGATTTTAAAGGATATTCCTAGAAATTTCAAAATATACACTTTTGTTCTGTAAATATGGAAACTGTCTCGTATCTGCATTTAAATCGTCACATAAACTTTTTGAGAGAATAAAAATATCTAAACTGTGTCCAAGTAAAGGACAGTTTGGGGCGGGAGCTTTTCTTGAAAATTTTTGTGTCGATCTTTGGAATATGTTGAAACTAAACACCAAGTTTGGTATTTATCCACTTTTGTGTTTTGTCTTTTACAGTTCACCGACACACAAGATACACTACAGGAAGTTAGCAGAGGAACTAAACGGCTACTTTAATATGTCATTTAAATACTTTATACAGTCGCTCATTTAACTATGGACATATGTAACACAACCCCTCCAGTCTGCACTCACCGCTTTAGATACCAAGGCAATAGCTATTATAAATAATAATTAATAACAACAACAACAACAGCAATAATAATAATAATAATAATAATAATAATAATAATAATAATAATAATAATAATAATAATAATAATAATAATAATAATAATAATAATAATAATAATAATAATAATAATAATAATAATAATAATAATAATAATAATAATAATAATAATAATAATAATAATAATAATAATAATAATAATAATAATAATCTCTGTGGCATTGTATAACAACATATTTTTAGATTTAAAGAACCTTTTTTCACAACAATAATTTTCAATATTCCTTCTTGCACTTGTTCTCAGCGTACCCTTTACTATGCATGTTCACAAAGCTTACCTGCTGGCCATAACAAGATGGCTGAAATACTTGGTTCATTGGATTCATTAGTTTTAATTGCGCGAGTTTTTACTCAAATGAGAGCATGCATGAGCATCAATATATACTTCTCGGAAGTCTCACTTTTATTGCATGCATCATTTCAAACAAGCAAAAAGTGCTCGTAAAACTTTTGAGAGGAAGGTATGCTTTCAATCCCCTTTCCACGTTTCCACCACCAGGCACTTCGTACATCAGCCCTTACGACACGTCCGGCAGGAAATTTTTCGTTGGGCAGCGCTTTTATTGAATTCTTCTTCAAGGTCCAGTTTCAAACAGCACGCAGCTGTAGTTTCATCCTTACGACCCAAATATGTAAAACTTGTCTACGATGAAGATTCATTCGAGTGTTTTCATGCCGGGAATTGAGAGCTACAAGTATTACGATGGTGGTCTCTCATAACTCACATCCTATCCTCCCTCTTCCTCTGAGAGGATGTTTCCTACGCCCATCCGTCCTATTAGTAGCTGTAAAACGGGTAGAACACCAGCTAGTCTAAAAAACCCATTCGATTCCAGGAAATTCTGTTTTGACGAGATTTGAGCATTTGTGGAGTTACAGAAATGACGTTTGGAATGGTGCATGTGTCTTTCACTATTCATAAATCAGATGGAACCACAGTAACCTGGCGATAGGTATTGTGAACTAAACTATGTAAACACAAATTCATGGTACAAATAAAGTATTTTAGCATCTATTACCTCGTAATAATTAGCAAAAGTGTTAAACGTAGTTAATGTGTCGTCGTTTGCCTCGGAGTAAACTCGACCCAGAGTAATTGTTAAATAATTATTATTTCATGGCGCTTTACCTTTATAATTTGTATTTATTTGTCAGAGTTCTGTGAAACAAAGTACTATATTACATTAAGTCATGTCAAGCTAGCAGTGCATTATCCGAATTAACACTTTCCTATTGCGGCCCTTACTTTCAGGAAATTAATACATCTTGCCACAGTTGCTTTAAAATGTTTTAATCGGCAGCTGAGGGGCCAGAGACTTTGGTAAAGTAAGATAATATAGTTTTAAAATTACCATTTAGCCAGTCATTGTTATTGTGCGAGGCTAATCAATTTGTAATATTTATTAATATAATGCTCTAGACTTGTGGACCATTTGCCAGCAGTGTTCTGGCTTCCGAATAGAGTTGACCATTTGTTCCATTCCATAATGTCTGAAGTGCACCACACTTTCTAAGTTCATGGGATTGTCATTAATACATAACATGCAGTTTGGCGAATCGATAATTTGCATACAATGTAGGTGATCCACCAGACAGTCATGACCTACTGCTATGCGAAAAACTGCTACATTTCACTCCTAGATGGTCGCTGTGATGGTTTATTTAAGAGTGATGCCCAATTTTTCTCCTCGCTTAATTTTCGGAAGTTCTTCATATCTTTCAGCCTTAAATACATTTTTAATAATCCTCTTTGCTGAATGAAATGACAGAGTAGATACCTTTGTATTCAATATGTTTATCCCCTCTTTTTGCCGAGAAGTCAACCTTTTCGTTCCCTTTTATTCCAAAATGGAAGGGATTCATTGGAAAACAATTTGTTTTACTGCCTCTTTCAGTTACCTTAGGGATACTCTAATTTCTCTAATTTTTTAGGTAACATTACATTCCAATTTCCCTATGGCTGGGATAGCTGAGATTGAGTCACATAATATGACCATGTTATGAAAGGAGTCCAGTCTAGTACGTAATTGGGAAAGGGCAATGTTTATTACTTCTAATTCCGCATCGAAGTTGGTGTTTAATTTTCCAGCTTCATCATAAAATTGGCTCTTGTACTACACTACACTTTGATTAGTGAGCCATCGGTGATAACACGGAGCCATATGTCCTCTGGATATAAAGTTTCATAGTTTCTATTGCTAAGCTTTTTAATGTGCTTCTATCAGTTTCGTCCTTCTTTACTTCCTCAGATAACTCTAAACTGAACGATACTTATGTGTAATTTGGCGGATTTTCTAGTTCCAATGTTTCTACTTTTGTATTTGGTATCTATTTACCTCTAATTTCATCAACGTGTTGTATAACTCCCCTCTGAGTTTTAAGTTTCCTCTGTCTTAATTTATTCTAACCAAAAATCCATAGTAGGAAGCCGAATCAATTTTTCGTATCATATAAGTGCCATTTTCTTTATTTCTGTGTTCACCGCAGCATTTCCAGTGGCAACTTCTAATGCTTTTAAAGGTATAGTCTTTACCGCTGCTGCTGTTATCCTCATGGCTTGATTTTAATTTTTTTCTAGTGCAAGCGCATTAGCTGTTATCAGTGTCTCGCCTCCATATAATACTATTGGCTTAGTATGTTGTATATGTTTTATATAGAACTGCTTGTGAGGAACCCCGTTTTCTCTCTGTTAATCTTTTTAATATGTTTAATATATTTCACGCCTTTTCACTAACCTTTTGGATATGCTTTTGCAAATTTAGTTTTGGATCAAGAACTACAAAAAGATATTTTTCTGTTCTCCAGCTTCTTTTATACTTTGACCATTATATTTCATCTCAATGAGCCTCTGATGTTTGCTTCCACAATAATTAAAATATCAACCTTCTTTTCTGACTAAGGTTTGGCCAGTTTCGTCTTCTTTAATTGGTACATCTCTCCAGAATTCCATTGTAGAGTTCTCAATGTAGTCCCCTTCCGGACATCATTTTTATGTCCAGAGATTTTTCCATTGCGTTCCTTCGTTATTGTGAGCATGGAAGTAGCCGTTTTTGTAGTACTCGCTAATTTTTACTTTTTCTACTGTAAGTAGAGGAAGTATTGTACTCTACCCAAAATTTCTATGTCGAGAAATATATGTTTTGAGACCCCCTGAATCCAAAAAAAGCATTTTTAGAAAAAGGTTCGTGTGTGTATGTGTGTGCGCGTGTGCGTGTGCGTGTGTTTGTTTGTGTGTGTGTGTGTCTGTCTGTCTGTCTGTCTGTCTGTGTCTATGAGTCTGTGGACAGCATAACTCAAAAACTAAAAGTCGGTTAAACCCAAAGTTTTAAGTTTAATGTCTGTTAAGGATGCGACACGAAGATTTTGAAGAAAATAGCCCCATCCTAAACTACCTTTTACATGGAAAATTATTCGAAAATTTTGATTTTCTTGAAAATGGCTCTAAATATTTTGATTAAAATGCCATATGTTTAAGATATTTGTAGGACAAAGGAAATGTATATTTTGAATTTTCTGGCTATAGTCTATGTAGTCCTGTTTACTCTGATGACTTTTGAATAAATCGCAAACCGTAAGAGACAGAACAAATTTTACTGTACAAAAATGTAGATCCTGCTAAAACACACAATTTATATTTAAATAAATTGTTTGTAGAGTGAACCATTTCGGTAATATTCCTTGTTATTTGTGTCAGTTTCGGAAAACTTAAAACTTTGGTAAAATGGAACATCTCTGTTCATTTTTTTATGTGTTAAGGGGAGTTAGGGTTGATTTTCAGATTTTTATGTTGAAAAATTGTTCAATTTTTTGTCTATTAAAAAGTGCAATGACTTTTATGCCAACGCCATTTTAAAGGTCTCATAACCTTTTTTAAATAGTGGTGCATAGTGATTAAATGAATGGTGGTTAGGAGTACACGCCCACTGGGGAACTGCATATCAACGGATCAGAAACCAAGTCATGGAAATTATCCTCATTCTGCATCCACAAAATCACAAGAAAATATCCTGCAAGTATCTCCAGAAGTGGTAACTAAAATTCTACCACCGGATTATCGACTTGGTTCTGACCAGCTGCTCAGAATTCGAATGAATATCTTCACAGTGTTGTTTGTAGCTAATTATTCGAAATAGCTGTTTGTCTAGGAATAAACCTGAACGTACAGTACTGAAAGCTGTAATGAAGTTTAATATGGGCTGTGTGAAGTAAATGGAAGTGTTAAATAATCTTACGAATGAAAACATTACAGTTAAAGCAATATGCATTTGTCAGAAGCGTAATGCTAGACGATGTGTTCAGAGTAGAAAACACGGTGGCAGGAAACAAATACACACAAGGAGAGTCCATAAATTGCAGAAATTTTCAGCACAGGAGAGGAAAAGGGGTCAGAAAGTGAAGCGTATACTGCAACAATTCTGATGAAGTTCGAATGTTTTAAACGTTTAATGCTATTTTTCTCACTTTATTTTTTCTCAGCATTTTCACACAACTGAAAAACTCCTTGCGACAGAGTTCTTAAGGGATTCTTTTGAACATTTCAGGATGTGTTCTTATTTATATGAGGCTCCAAAATTGCTCTGGGTTTTGATATCAGCCAAGTAATATTGAACATGTTCACACTCAAATGGCAATGGAAAGTTACAAAAAATTGAAATATGGAAATAGACATATTAAAAAAAGTCCAGATACTAAAGTACTGGTGTGAAATCAAAATCCAGAGCAATTAAGACTTTCAAGTGCATGAAGCATTAGATCACAAAGTTTCATGCCAAACATATACAAATTGTTACGCGAGGAGCATATTTAATCAGAGTATTTTTAAAATCAATTAACTAAAAACTATTTGACTTATATACTTCAAATCTTGTAGACCTGTACATCTAAACATATTGTTAATGTGGTTAAAATTTGGTGCTGTTAGCTTACAAATTGTAGAATTTCCTAAACTCACCCCTAACTCCCCTTAAGCGTGCAAAGAAAACGGGATCTCAAAGATTTAAAAGATTTGACTATCGCTGAAAGCGTACTGTATTCTAATATTCCCCTTGCACCTACAAGGAAATAAGCAAAAAGATAGTTTGTACAAATGTTCATCTCAACTAACATGAAGAAGATACAGGAATAAGAGTTTGTGAGAATGGTTAGTACAAGAGCAGACAAAGTCATGTAAGTGCAACAGATCAGGTTTGCATATTTTGGCGGCTATATCACCCACGCAGAAACCCCGATATGAATGGGGGACCACACCTACCTATGGTCATCGGGTCGACTGGACCTAGTCGGAAGGACAGAGTGTGCCACTCTGACCAATCCCATGTACCTACGCCACCTGTGGACGTTGCTCCACGCTGTGGTGGACCAGCGATTTTCCTCCTTGTGGACTATTCTTACCATTCTTACCATTTGTGGACTATTCTTACCTTCTCACCTCTTACCAACCTATGTACAAGTCCAGCGTAGCTAGGCTTCTTTGGTATGGTCGTATGGTTCATTGGGGTCCTAAAATGCGTCACTGTAGTGACAGGCCTATAAAACATACACAAGATGCACTCGTTCTTGTATACGTCACCTTTTGACATATTTATGGATAATAATCTGCAAATTTTCGAGACCTTAAGAACAAAATCTTTAGACCCTTTTCAGTTAAAAGAGAAACAAACTCTAAAGTCGAAGTTTTGAAATCTAGCTTTCATGTCCACTAAAATGCAATACAACATTGAAAAAATAAATTTTGAAGTTTGCCAAATGTCTTCCACTCTCTGGTTCACATACTTCTTTCTTTAATACAAATTTGTTTTGTTGCAATAATCGACAAAATATTTTTCATATCGTATATTGCCCATTAAATCGCGGGCCATCTTGATTTTTTCAAATGCAGTAAGTCATGTCATGGCGGCGCCGTGGCCGAGAGGTTAGATCGTTCGCCTACCATCTAGGCGGCCTGGGTTCGATCCTGGAGACCCGTATGTGGTATTCGTGGTGGACGAAGCGGCGTCTGGGCGGGTTTTCTCCGCATTCTCCGGTTTCCCCCACCACTCATTCCACGAATTGCTCCAACATCACCTTTCAAATCATCCATTTCGCCTGCATTTCAGATCACCCTCTTCTTCACTCTCATACCTGGTACTTGGCTGACCACCTGCTTCCAGGTCTTCACTCTGTCCGGTTCATAGGTTCCTCTGCTCCCCGACAGGCATCTGACCCTAGGCACTGACTTGTAAGTTCTAGGGGGTGTAAGTCCTACATAAGGGAGGGTAATCAGATGAAGAAGAATAAGTAATGTCCAATGACATCTTTTGCAACATTTCAAATGAATGTTTGTCTAAGACAATTATTACAGCATTTAGACCCCTCCATCGGTCGCAGCACTGACCCGACAACCGCCGGTCACGTCCCTAGTGAGTCGACAAGCACCCAATTTTATTGTTTAAATGGACTGCAAATCGCTCAAATTTTATTTTAACAGTTTTAGCTTT
This sequence comes from Tenodera sinensis, assembly GCA_030765045.1. Classification (NCBI taxonomy): domain Eukaryota; kingdom Metazoa; phylum Arthropoda; class Insecta; order Mantodea; family Mantidae; genus Tenodera; species Tenodera sinensis. The sequence goes on from CM060964.1 coordinate 240,168,794, forward strand.
TATATAGAAGCTTAAACTGTTTAACCAATTTGAATATTTAAACCTGTGCACGGACGGAGTATCTGAGGAGATGGCTAGTGTTGCTTACAACATTTATCAAGAACTAATTTATCTACTGTGCGCTGTAACGGGAAGTTTTAGTAGAGCTAATTCGGTCATGATTTTCTTTGAAACTGCGTTTAGACGTAATACAATCTGCAGTAAAGCAACAGTCTAATTAACGC
>CM060964.1:240174017-240179017 GCA_030765045.1 Tenodera sinensis
GTCGTAGTCGTCGTAGTCGTCGTAGTCGTCGTAGTCGTCGTAGTCGTCGTAGTCGTCGTAGTCGTCGTAGTCGTCGTAGTCGTCGTAGTCGTCGTAGTCGTCGTAGTCGTCGTAGTCGTCGTAGTCGTAGTAGTCGTAGTAGTCGTAGTAGTCGTAGTAGTCGTAGTAGTCGTAGTAGTCGTAGTAGTCGTAGTAGTCGTAGTAGTCGTAGTAGTCGTAGTAGTAGTAATAGGGAATATTTGGGATATGATTGAAACAAAAAGGTTATTTGAAATAAATTGTGTGATTTAAAGACATACATTTTTTTTCACTATGCTTTTGTCTCGTCTCTTATGGTTTCCCCGTTGCACAAGGTGATACATTTCTTTCTAATGAAAAGCATCGGCGTATTCCCAAAAAGTTCAAGATATTCATACTATGTCTTCTAAATGTGTTAAACATAAAACATTTTAATCATAGTCGTTACTGCTGGTTTTAAGGAACTCACAAATATGGAACATTTCTCCTGGTAAATAGTATTTTCAAGTACGAGAATCATAAAAATCTTTGTATTGCATCTCTGAAAGATGTTGAATCTAAATGCCAAATTTGGTGTCAATTATTTCCTTTTACAGACATGCTGTTCTCTCTCGCTTTCTCACATACATACACACACACACGCACACACACTGTAAATATGCTTTTATTATTCAGGTGGATATATTCGCTGTTATCTGTTGTAATTGTCTGTTTATCACATGCTGTAGATATTCAGCGGTTTCTCACGAAGTTACGAAAAAGTGTGGAATTTTAAAGCCATCTATAGCGACCAGTTTATAAACATCTGGTTACCGCTTTGGTTTCCTCTATTTCGCTTGAACCTACAACGAAATCTGTAATGTAACATTTTTTTAAAGGTTTATCTGAATTAACAATAATGTAAACAGAAAGATAAGATTTCTAAGAATAGGTAGTAGAAGGTATATACAAACAAGCGATCGTGTTTAGAGAGTGAGTGAGAGAGAGAGAGAGAGTGAGTGAATGAGTAAGTGAGTTTATTTAGTTAACGTCTGAACTCCATTTTGTCCATTTATGTTCCTATATTTTCTATTCCGTAGTTTACATTTTTCCAGTTCGGTTTTCATATTTGTTTCCTCTGCCGCATTCCGGAATTCATTTCATTTCCCATTATGTCCATATTGGCTAACATTTATTTCAACTGTTCCATATCGTACTTTTCGGCGCACTCCTGACATCAATTGTGATTACTTTGCTTTTTTAACTATTTCTTTATTTTTTATTAAAACACCGGAGCAAAGGCACTGTTGAACAATAACAAATGCTACAGGCAGAAAAGCTGGTTGATAAAGTCACGTGAATGTACTACGCATTTCTGTTTCAATCATGTAGAAAATTGTATGAATTATTCGTAATTGTTCGCCGAAGCGGGAGTAGTGAAAGAAATGTGATTGTGTTTAGTAAAGGAAAAATGAGTAGAAAAACCGTGTGAATGTTATACCTTGCACTTATATATCAACTGTATGGAACAATTTATGGATTGTTTGTAGAAGAGGGAGTAGTATGTTAGGTAAAAGAAAAGGGAGTAGAGAAAACCATGTGAACGTAATACGTTGGGTGGTAAAATGGATTGCATAAAAATTTTCACCATGAAAACAATTAGATATGTCACTTTTCATGGCGATCAGTCAACATTTTTTGGAATTTACTCACTCTTCAACATACATTATGCATAGGCGTTGGTATGTATGAAGTTGATAAACGATAGGGAATAACATGTGAATTGTTACGTAAAACAAAAGCGAGTAGAGAAAATAGTATGAATTAAAATACGTTGTATTTCTTGTTCAAACATATCAAATTGTATGAATTATATGTTGAAGGGTGAGTAGCGAAAGAAGACTGATGGTGTCTCGTAAAGATAGAATTAATTGAGGAAGTCGTGTGAATGTAATGCGTTGCATTTATAATTCAATCATAGAATATTATATGAATTGTATGTTGAAGGGAAAACAGAGGATAAATGAATGTGCTACGTAAAAGAAATGCTAGTAGAAAACCATTTGAAAGTAATATATTGTGTAGTAAAATTGTTACTATAAAAACTTTCCCCATGAAAAAATACATATACGTGCCGAATTTCGCTATGATCAATTAAGTGGTTTTCGAGCTTAACAGTTAGATATATACAAACATCCAAGTTATATAGATGATATGACTTATTTGTAGCAGAGTGAGTAGAGAGAGATGTGAATGTGTTACCTAAAAGTGAGTAGAGAAAACAGTACGAATGTAGCATTTCTATTTCAAACATACAGAAAATTGTATGACTTCTTTGTAGAAGAGTGAGTAGAGAAAGAGATGTAAATGTGTTACCTAAAAGTGAGAGGAGACACCAGTGTGAATGTAATAGCATTTCTATTTCAAACATACAGAACGTTGTATGACTTATTTTAAAAGTGGGAATAAAAGGTTGTTTTTTTTTGTGCAAAATCACGTTTTTTATGGAAAATTGTTTATAGAAGAGTGAGTAGAGAGAGATGTGAATGTGTTACCTAAAAGTAAGTAGAGAAACCACTGTGAATGTAATATGTAGCATCTCTATTTCAAACATACAGAAAATTGCATGACTTATTTGTAGAAGAGTGAGTAGAGAAAGAGATGTGAATGTGTTACCTAAAAGCGAGAGGCAAAAACATTGTAAATGTAATAGCATTTCTATCTCAAACATACAGAACATTGCATGACTTATTTTAAAAGTGGGAATAAAAGGGTTTTTTTTTTGGTGCAAAATCAAAATCACGCTTTTTTATGGAAAATTGTTTATAGAAGAGTGAGTAGAGAGAGATGTGAATGTGTTACCTAAAAGTAAGTAGAGAAACCACTGTGAATTTAATATGCAGTATCTCTATTTTAAACATACAGAAAATTGTATGACTTATTTGTAGAAGAGTGAGTAGAGAAAGAGATGTGAATGTGTTACCTAAAAGTGAGCGGAGAAAACAGTGTGAATGTAATAGCATTTCTATGTCAAATATACAGAACATGGTATGACTTATTTTAAAAGTGAGAATAAAAATGTTTTTTGGTGCAAAATCACATTTTTTATGGAAAATTGCTTATAGAAGAGTGAGTAGAGAAAGAAATGTGAATGTAATATGCAGCATCTCTATCTCAAACATACAGAAAATTGTATATATGCTTATTTGTAGATGAGTGAGTAGAGAAAGAGATATGAATGCATTACCTAAAAGTGAGAGGAGAAAACAGTGTGAATGTAACAGCATTTATATTTCAAACATATAGAATATGGTATGACTTGTTTTAAAAGTGACGATAAAAATGTTTTTTGGTGCAAAATTACGTTTTTTATGGAAATTTTTTTATAGAAGAGTGAGTAGAGATAGAGATATGAATGTGTTACCTAAAAGTGAGTAGAGAAAACGCTGTGAATGTAATATGCATGTATACAAAAATTTAATAAAATCTTTACGGGCGTTTCTGAAATACCGTGAGTATATACAAGAATTGCTCTGTAGAAGCGGGAATAAAAAATTTTATTTTTTATGTAAAATCGCATATATATATATATATAAATACATACATACATACATACATACATACATACATACATACATACATACATACATACATACATACATACATACATACATACATACATACATACATACATACATACATACATACATACATACATACATACATACATACATACATACATACATACATACATACATACATACATACATACATACATACATACATACATACATACATACATACATACATACATACATACATACATACATACATACATACATACATACATACATACATACATACATACATACATACATACATACATACATACATACATACATACATACATACATACATACATACATACATACATACATACATACATACATACATACATACATACATACATACATACATACATACATACATACATACATACATACATACATACATACATACATACATACATACATACATACATACATACATACATACATACATACATACATACATACATACATACATACATACATACATACATACATACATACATACATACATACATACATACATACATACATACATACATACATACATACATACATACATACATACATACATACATACATACATACATACATACATACATACATACATACATACATACATACATACATACATACATACATACATACATACATACATACATACATACATACATACATACATACATACATACATACATACATACATACATACATACATACATACATACATACATACATACATACATACATACATACATACATACATACATACATACATACATACATACATACATACATACATACATACATACATACATACATACATACATACATACATACATACATACATACATACATACATACATACATACATACATACATACATACATACATACATACATACATACATACATACATACATACATACATACATACATACATACATACATACATACATACATACATACATACATACATACATACATACATACATACATACATACATACATACATACATACATACATACATACATACATACATACATACATACATACATACATACATACATACATACATACATACATACATACATACATACATACATACATACATACATACATACATACATACATACATACATACATACATACATACATACATACATACATACATACATACATACATACATACATACATACATACATACATACATACATACATACATACATACATACATACATACATACATACATACATACATACATACATACATACATACATACATACATACATACATACATACATACATACATACATACATACATACATACATACATACATACATACATACATACATACATACATACATACATACATACATACATACATACATA